>OY754311.1:8273666-8804171 GCA_963573325.1 Astragalus glycyphyllos
GGATGTCCATCATGTGTCGAACGTTTTCCTCTTTCTTGACATCCATTATGAACCATCAACACGTCTATCTCGACTATTGAATAGACGTCTAGAGGGGAGAACCAATGTTTAGACTTGAATAGAACCCTCTAGACTCCACAACCCCATGCCACATCATCTCCCCTCCCTCCTCAATATAAAACCCATCCTTTCTCTATTCATTCTGCCCCATCATCAAAACCAAACCGAATAAACCGTTCTCCACACTCTCTTTCTTCTTCCATTTTCCCTCCCAAAACCCCTTCTCTTGCAAGTTACAAAGCAATTAATATTCAAATATTATTCATATAACTAGCTATGGGAACTCTAGTGGGACATGTAGCCCCAGGTTTTGCGTTCATGCTATTAGGTTTATGGCACTTATTCAACAACATAAAACTTCATGCACTTAACCCTAAATCCTACACTTCAAAACCATGGTTCCCAACATCAAGACACAAATACCTTGAACTTTTTCTCATCATGGCAGCTACAACAGCTTCCATTTCAATGGAACTTTTCATAGGTCCCGAACGTCACCAACCTTTTGACCCAGATGGAACAATTCCATCTAACCATCTTCACAACTTCGAACACGCTTCAATCTCCTTCACTTTCTTAATCTTCGCCGTTTTCGCCATCATCCTCGACCGAATCAATACCCCTGCAAATTTACCTCTAACACAATTACTAGCTTCTATAGCCTTTGCTCAACAACTTCTTCTTTTTCATCTTCATTCAGCTGATCATATGGGACCAGAAGGTCAATACCATTTACTTTTACAACTTTTTATTTTAATATCTCTTGTAACTACCCTTATGGGAATTCCCATGCAAAAAAGCTTTTTGATTAGTTTTGTACGTTCAGTTAGTATATTGTTTCAAGGGTTGTGGCTTATAGCTATGGGGTTTATGCTTTGGACACCGAAGTTGATTTCTAAAGGTTGTTTTATGAATGATGAAGAAGGTCATCAAGTGGTGAGATGTTCTGATCATGAATCTCTTCATCGTGCTGTTTCTCTTGTTAATATTCTCTTTAGTTGGTTTGTGATTGGAGTTACTGTTTTTGCTGTCACTTTTTATTTGGTTTTGAACAAATTCTATGGTGGAAATGAGGTTCAGTATTTCTCGTTGGGGAATGAAGAGGAGGAGGAAGAAGAAGAAGAAGAAGAAGAAGAAGAAGAAGAAGAAGAAGAAGAAGAAGAAGAAGAAGAAGAAGAGGATGAGAAGTAAAATGTTGACGTGGAGTCACAAAAGGGAAACATAGTTGGCAATCCTAAAACCAAAAGCTTTGTTCATGTGACAAAAAACTTTTCACCTGTTGACATTGAAAGGTAGAATAGAAGGTCAAGTTTGTTAAGTAAGGGTATTATGGTAAATTAATTTGTGATTAACGGTTTGTTTATATGGTTGGTAGGGTCCATGTAAATTAATGTGCCAGCAAGAATGTTGTTTGTTGGTTTAAGGAAACTTATTCATTTGTTTTGTTTGTGGTTTGGATGATGCTGAAGAAATATATCAGTGTTCCTATGTACTTTTGTGGAAATATGCAAGAAATTTCCTTCATTAATTTTATAATTTTATTTGGGTTATCACTTTGACTAAGATTTTATTCTTTTGTTCATATTTTATTTGATTTGATGCCGATTAGGTTATTGCTTACAAAACTTTTTTTATCCTTATGTTAATTTGGGTATCACTTTTATGCTTTTGTAACTATTCTTACGATGATTGCAATTTGTAAGCTAGCTAGGCTGCTATTGAAAAACTATATTTAATATTTTGATGATTATGGAAATCCACTAAAAAGTTTTAAAATCGCAATTATTAACCATAAAAAATCAACTATACGTTTCATAAAAAAAAAAGGTAACATTGTTAATTTTCTTTATCAACTGAAATTTACTTTGCTATATTTATTTCCATTACTTTTTCTATTCTACACCATATAATAAAATAAGAGAAATAATTTCCCCTACGAAACGAAATGTCAGAATGAGCGTGCAATGTTATTCAACCGAAAAATTAAAAGCAAATGAGTTTTTGCTATTTCGTACCATATATTTTCGTACAAAATAGCCTTTCTGATGAAATAAATGTTGAGATGCCACATGTTGGTCCGACCTTCTTTATAATTGACAAAAGAAAATTCATATAATAAAGTCCTAAACAATAATGTTTCTTGGACACCCATACCCCATTAAATAGTTAAATACCTTGAAAGAGAGAGATAGAGAGAGTAATATGGTAGATTTTTTGGTAAAACTAAGGTCTCTGAGTTTCTAAAACATCGCCAACAACAAAAAATGCAACTCCGTAGGGGGGAATACCACAACTTCAATGAGTAGGTATCCTGAGCTCCCATCTTTGAGCACAAGAGTTAACCTCACAATACAAATGTTGAATTTGAAGATCCCACCCTCTCTTCAAATGAGGTGTTAAATAAGTGCTGATAATATTATGATGAGCACTGTTATAGGGCACAACTAACCCTACACACCAAGTGCTTTGTTTTGTTATTCTCTTATTCTTACGTTTATTTTCTTATTATCTGTCATTTCTCTATTATGATGTTTAAAAATCATAGTTGAGTCCTAGATATGTCAATGTCGATCCCAACTTGTCTATTTACCTCCCAAAAGAAAATTCATATGCCAAATGGTAGGACCGGACAAAAATAAATACCCGACCGAAAATCGAGAAATCCGAAAGTTGAAAAGATGAACGGGCGGGTGGAAACGGGTCTCGGGTCTTCATATAAGCTTCTTCAGTTTTGTTTGGTTTGTTGTGATCGGTTTCGGATCTCTTAAAACAAATCCATGAGGAACCGAAACCGACCGCATATTCACATCACAATTAGTTTTTCAATTTTATAATAAGGTGCTATGACAATGACAATCAGTAGCACAGCTACACAGAGCTAGCACAGACTATATTTGCAAGGCTTGAGAATATTGGAGGGATATCAAAGCTGTACATGCGCATGCCTTCCAATCTCACACACATGGATTGCAATGTTCAGAAAATATTAAAATAAAACAACTTTGCTACGCGTGTCTTCCACGTTCATGGAATTCAAATACTCCAAATAATTCTTATACTGATCAAAAGTTTTTATATTAGATTCACAAGTTACAATATAGAGGGAGAGAGAGACTGAGAGAAAAAAAACTACACACATTTCACTTCTTCTTCTTCTCTTAACAACCATCAGCCATGGTAGTAACATCTTCTAAATGTATTCTTTCTGGTTTTGCTTCTCCCTAAACTATCACTACTTTTCTGCTAAATAGTCCCAGATTACTACTGTGTTGGAATCCTCTAAGGTGGCAGCTCTAGAACCGAACGAAACCACCCGTGAAACCCGTCATCCATCCAAACCGCAACCGCCAAACCGATGGCTCTAACGGTCGGAACTGGGTGGAGATTTACCTCTCTCGGTTATTCTTGGATGAATGATTCTCAAACCGAATCCGCCTTACCCGACCGTTTGTCCACCCCTACCAAATGGTTCATTTATTTTTCGTCCTTACACCTGGGGTGAGCACAAGTAGGTGTTAGTTCTAAACTGAACAACTTTCTTAAATGAGTTTTTTTGATGAGTACGTACTTTCTTAAATGAGTTAAATCCAAAAAGTAATTATACCAATTCGTATATTATTCCTTTTAATAAATAAAAAAATTATACCAACTTTTTTTAATATTTTTTCACAAATAATTAAAAGGCTTAAATATGTTTTAGGCCCCTGCAAATATGGGGTGTTTTGGTTTAAGCCCCTGCAAAAAAAAATTTATTTATGAACCCTTGCAAAATAACACGTTTTGTTTTAAGCCCTTCTGTTAGCAAACTGTTAGTGAGACGTTAAAAATCTCTTCTACGTATATATTTGCAGGGGCTTAAACCCAAAAAAATATATTTTGCAAGGGTCTAATAAATAAAATATGTTTTTGCAGGGGCTTAAAATAAAAATAAAAACACACGTGGAAGATATTTTTAACGTCTCACTAACAGTTTGCTAACAGAAGGGCTTAAAACAAAACGTGTCATTTTGCAAGGGCTTATAAATAAATAAAAAATTGCAATGGCTTAAACCAAAACACCCCATATTTGCAAGGGCCTAAAACATATTTAAGCCTAATTAAAATATACAAGCAAAGGCAGCTATACTAGCCGTCAGACCAAGAAGTAGCTTTCATTTTGGTTACTTAAATGAAAAGCATAATAATCGCCGTACCGGACTGAGGGGACAAGAATTATTACAAAAAGTCAAAACAGAAGCCTAAAATTGAGAAAACAAATAGACAAATAGTGGTGAATTATATATCGTCTCAATGAAGCTTATGGCAAGAGTTGTATGCAACTAAGGCACCGTTACCTCTCAAAGTTGCCAAAATTGAATCGGAATGGTTGGTTCAACCGGTCCAACTGAGAATTGAACTTCTTCCTGGTTTGAATGAGCATAAAACTGCTCATACGAAAAATTCACCATAAGACCACTAAATCAGTCAAAAACAATGAAAACCAATTACAAATCCAGTTCAAGTGGACCACAAATGCTATAATTCTTTTTACAAAACTGTCATGTTGAGATTACAGATAAATAGGCTACGGTTGATCATGCTTTGACAATGGTGACCGCATCTCTAACTAGCTCCCATAATTTTAGTGACATAATGCCAATATGTATTCATCAGTTGTTTATTAATGAAATGAGTTAGTCTCGTTTTTGCCCACAAAAAGGAGGGAAAATACAAATAAATTTATTGATTTCTTTTGGTTTGTGCACCATATTATGCAAATACGTGCACAATCAATTTTGTCTGAGAAGCGATCCATAGAATCAACGAGTTATATACGTGCACAATCAACGACGTTCTCTACTTTTGCAAGAAACAAATCATGGTCCTAGTGAGCTAGAAATAAGTCCTGCTGTTGGACATATAATATATGTGATGTTATTTTCTTGTAGGGCTACTGAAGTGGCCATATTGAAGAACCTTCCACTCATGTTAAAACAATATTGTAGTAGCATAAAACTGCATTAAAACAATATAGCAACCAATTTCTGGTCTTTCCACTAAAATGCCACCAGAAATTATTAAAATGAGATAAACTGCAAAGCACCTAGCTTAAGCAGCAAATTGTATCAAAAATTAATATCAACGACTACCTATTTTTAACCAAAACCATAAAATCAGAATAACAAAAATGTAACTAAAAAATGCACAATCTTTTCCATTGTATTATGTAAAACTTACATCCTATTATCAAATTATCATTTGCCTATCCTGAGAATTGCCACTTGGAGGTAACCAACTATAATTACAAGATTGCTGCAACAAATGAAATCAGTTATACCCATGAGAAATGTACTTGAGTAAAACACACACACACACACATATATATATATATATATATATATATATATATATATATATATATATCATCAAAAGCAGCTGTAATATATGATTATCAATTTACCTGCCTAAATAATTACACGAGCTCATTCCTTGTAACAAGCTACAGAATGAAATTAATGGAGCATTTTAACCCCAACTTGATGGATGTTGTTGCTACAAGAGGATATAAAAAATGTTATTTGCTGGAGTATAACTTCAAGTAATATTAAACCAACAAAAACTAGAGTATAGGATAAACCTGTAGCGGTGCATCTATAGAATAAGCACCTCTAGAAGGCTCATTCGTGCAATTCAGAACATTGGTTTGACCACTTGCAGGAGAAATAATAGCATAAACATTGTCTTCATTCTGTTTCTCTGTAAATGAAACATATTTACAAAAAATCACATTATATAATATATATATATATATATATATATATGTATAACTAAAATATACATTATAAAAATCTACATTTATTATCTCACCTTCATTTTCTTCTGCTTCTGTAGGTGATCGTTTTCTTTTCTCAACATGTCCTTTCTTGCGAACATCGGACATTTCTTTAGTCTTTTCCAAAAGAGGACTAGAAATTGCACCACATTCTTTTCCCCCATTTTGCATGAAATTGTTCTCAACGTTATCTGCGTCTGAATTTAAACTGAGCTTGCCAACACATTCTCGAACCCTCTGAGCTCCAGTTTCAAGCAAATTCCACATAATTTTTTGAGCTTCTTTGTGTTCTTGAGTTTCCAAAACCAAATTGTAGAAA
The DNA here is from genome assembly GCA_963573325.1 of Astragalus glycyphyllos. Taxonomy (NCBI): domain Eukaryota; kingdom Viridiplantae; phylum Streptophyta; class Magnoliopsida; order Fabales; family Fabaceae; genus Astragalus; species Astragalus glycyphyllos. The sequence continues at coordinate 8,279,858 of OY754311.1, forward strand.
GACTTCATAATGACATCGCGGTAAAGAAGACCATCAGCAGCGTCAGTAGTGGTCATTGAATTGGAGGCAGAATCTTTTTTTGAGCCACTGATTATGTGCTCATATATCACATGCCTTGCATTTTTTGACCATCTTTTTAACATGTACTGGTCAGGTATTTTTAAAATACCTTTGATGTTATAAATTCGTAAAGCATGACTACAAAGAATGCCCATAGAATTAAATTTTTGGCAACTACAATTAATCATTCCATTGGAAGAGTCCAAAGTCACCATATACTTTTTATTTGGCGTATTGTTCAACGTGACTTCATGATGTGACACATTATCACATTGCTCTATCTCTACAGAAGTGCTTCCACCTGTCCCATCAAGATATTCATTTAAAAAAAGCTCAAAGATTTTGTGAGTATATACTGTAGATGCGTGCCGTAAAATTTCACTAATATTTATAACACGAGGAGGTGTACTCTGACTGTTTTTGAATTCCTTCTCAACCTCTAATTGTCGCCATTTTGTCACCATATTTTCAAATGCCAACAAAAATTGTGGGAGACTTGTTGCTTTTCCTGCAATCTTACCTAGTACATTGTTTGTACTTTCACTCCTTTGAGAGGACTCGATACCAGCAGAGAATGCATCTTTACAATAAGCCGTGCTCCACTTATGACAAATTTTATACATGTTACTCAACCATTGATGATCATGAAGCTTATAATCATTCATCATCTCATCCCAAATGCTTTGAAATTCTTCTACTGAATCACAACCTGTCATGCATTTATTAAATAAGCCCACAATCTTGTGATTAGAACTGAGAGGTCCCAAATGTGAAGGAGCATTTTTAGCTATATGTCGCAAACACAATCGGTGACATGTATTTGGCATTACCTCTTCAATTGCTTTGGCAATGGCTGCACCTTGATCAGTAAAGATTGTTTTTGGTTGTTGGTCCCCTATACTCTCTAAAAATGCTTTGAACAACCAAGTGTAAGAAATTTCAGATTCATCAGATAACAAAGCACAACCAAACATGACATTTTGCCAATGATGATTTACACCAATAAATTGGGCACAAATCAAGTTGTATTTATAAGTACGATAAGCAGTGTCAAAAATCACAACATCCCCAAAGCAATCATAATCAACTTTAGATTTACTGTCTCTCCAAAAGACATTTGCAAATCGTGATTCCTGGTCTAATTGCACACTATAATAAAACATAGCTTCATGTGCTTGTCTATTTTGTAAGTGATTCAGTAAAGATTGTGCGTCCCCTGCTTCAATCAATTTCAACTTTTCATTGGAGACACAACTAGGTATACTAATATTGCTAAATCCACCAACCTCTTCTCCTAAATAACTCCAAGTATTTGTAACTCGTACACCAGCATTCACCATGGACTTTATGAGGTCTCCTTTGACAATTGACACATTTCTCATAGAACGCAACAAATGTCTTTGCTCAAGTGGTACAAAGTCATGATTGTGATCCAACACCAACTTTGTAACTTTCCATACACCCTCCTTAGTCACATTAAATCTTACCATAGCTTGGCAATTCGTTCTTGATTCTGCTCTTTGATAAGCCACTTCACCATCAGATTCATTATTCTTAAACCCTTGTTTGGAACAATAAAAGTCTTTCAAACGTGTATTTTTTTTCTCATTATCATAATATAACTCCTTCCCCTTTCTTACACTAAAACCCGTTTTAAAAGCATGTTCTTGGTATAAGTTATACGCTTCATCTTTACTATTCACAACTTGACCAAGAAAAATATCTTTACACCCATCGATTTCAGCTGGTTGACATTCATTAATATCCATATTTATCCTACAAATAGTATAAATATGTTTTAAACCACAAAAGATGATAGGTACCATTTTTTGAAATAATTGTATCAAACAAAAATTAATAAAATAATTAAAAAGCAATATCCATAAGACAAATTAATATAGCTTCCTCCAAAAAATTAGTAAAATCAATAGTTAAACAACACGAATTTCTACAATATTGGAAGGAATTATAAATGTCAAAGCAATTAAGCAAGTAGATAGTTTGTATAAAAGGAAAGTGAAGTAAAATATAGAAGATAAGTAACTTACTGTGCTAAAACCGAAAAAATTCTTCTACAATTAGCGGCTAATGCAGCGATACCTTGAGTTGAGGAAGGTTAAACAGTTATCCATGGAGACGAAATGCACTCTGTTTCACACAAAATTCCCTTTTGAGAACCAATAATTTCAAATAAAAACGGATAAAAGGTAATATTTTTCTGAGATAAGAAACCCTAACCTTGTCTCATCGTGTGGCTCTCGCCTTTTACCGTTTTGGACTCCGGTCCGTTGATGGCATCACGGTAGGGTTCGGTTCTCTGTAAAACTGGTTCGATCTTGTCTAGTCAGCAGTCAGAAGAACAGTTAAGTAGCAATGGTGATAGTTTCATCGAGGAAGACAACGCAACACACGATATATGTGAAAGTGAAATTGGTCTCTCAAATTCAATGATACGTATGTACTAGGAAGATAGATAAATTGGCGAGCTAATGGATACGAAGAAATTGTAAGAAGAGGCCCAAGGTTCGATCCTTGGAAACTAATATTGCCCCCACCATATTTACCCTTATTTTACATTTTACCATATTGGAGTTTTTTTCGGTTATTTTATTAATTGTAATTGATTAATTGTAATTGATGTCTAAGACCTCATTTGCAATTGAGTTTTACTCATGGATACTGGGTTAAGCTTGTGCGTTGCACGGTTTGTTTAAAATGTTTTTCTAAGTTATTATAAAATTGTATATTTTTATTATATATAGTTTTTTATTTTTTGTATGTAATTTGATGAATGTTGTATAATGGTTTGGTAAAATTTAACTTTTGTCGTTGTATAACATATATTAATTGAGAATATGTCGTATCAATGAATAGATAAACATTGTACGGTGTTATTAGAATTTGAGTTTAAAAGAAGAAAATTTATTTCTAATATATATTTGGATTTGAAAGTTGTTTATTAGAATTATTGTACTGTTTTTATGTGTTGCTCAAAATTTATTTTGTTTATACATAAATCTATAAAACCTTTAATAATATAAAAGAGTAGTTCATTGGATTAAAAATATGAAACAAAACTTAAAGGTTTGGAACATGTATATTGAATTAAAAATGGGTTATAGATTTGCTAAATATAAAGTGGACCAATTGGGGATCAAAAAGTGGTATATTTTATCTATTATTTTGAACATTTCGAGGTAAAAGTGTTAAGGTGTCGATACAATTTATGGTAATGTACGTGGTTAGTTTTTTTATTGTCTTCTTTATTCAATCATATATTGTGTAAAATTTTGAATAATGGGCGTAGAGCATAATAGATCAAATTAAACACGGATGCATATATGGTTTTAGAAAATAAACACAGGACATGATATATTGAGTATTTAGGAAGATGACTTAAGTATATTCATATTGAGGTAGCCCACAAAATATTTCATGGTAGACTGCATTTTTAGTGCACTCCACATATTTATCATCTTCTTCAACGATGAGAAATTTTAAACCCTTTGGTGAAATCACTTTTTATAACGCAACATATAGTTGCCTATGACTAAATACAGGTTTTGTAAAATATAATCTCGCATATTTTAGTGATTGCCTTTGACTTTTATATAATGTCATTGAATAAGATACTTTTATTGGAAATTTCTTTCTACGCAAGACAAAAGGCCACTTTGAGTCGGTAGCGGTGAGAACTATTCTCAGGATAAGTACTTTTAGACCAACATTTGTTCCCATAATAATTATTTAGTTTTTTTACATAAAAAGTATATCTTAATTTTGTTGGAATTAATAATACAAGCATGAATACACTATTGCGGAAAACAAAAAACATAGGAGCATGCTTCTATATAATCAAGAACAAAACCATGATCTTGACGACCTTAGGATCTACGACATGTTGATATATCAATGATTAGATAAATACCTGGATCCATAGCAAAGAAGTGGAGAACGGATCCTGAGAAGAAAGAGTGAGTGATAAACGAGCAACAGCTACTCGTCGGCTTTATGGTTCTTCCTCAACCGGGACTCCTAATGCCTTAGACTCTCTTCAGATGGGGAGAGGAGAGTAAACGTGTGTGTTGCGGTTAGTCCGGTATATTGGGGACCATAGCCTACTTATAGTGTGACAGTCTATTAGGGTTCCCATTATCCCTCTAATGGGCTATCACTGACATCCACTCATATTGGGCCCATATCAATAATAATTAATTATTAATTATGTAATTAGAAATCCAATATAGCCTTTTACTTATTTTGATCACATATCAATCAAGGCTCCTAATTGATAAATAGCTAATATAATTAATAAAGAATATATGCCCATTATTTATGATATTGGAATAAAATATTCCAACAATCTCCCACTTGGGCAATATATTACACTAATTATATCATAATTCTTTAGGCCGGCATCCGAATGCTATTTATTTTTAGATTTCCCTATACAATCTGGTCCACCTCATATATCAACAATGAGACCAACGCGGCTGTCGTCACTAACGTCTTTTGTGACTGTACCCCGATGACCATCATATTAACATACTCGATGACATAGATCGATATGGATGAGTGGCGTGGAAATTTCATGCAATGTGATCTCATGTCATGCCTATTTCCAACTGGTCCAACGTCTTTAGTGAGATCAAACTGAAGTTGGTGAAAATGCAAAATTTGTTTTGCATATAATATGATACAAACATATTTAATAATAACTCAACTTAATTTCTGCAGAAAGCCAAAATAACATAAAGTCTGTATCAATACCAAAATTCTAGAACACAAGGGAAAACAAGAAAAGACTCCCACTAATCTAAGGCAATCTCAAAACCAACACCCATATGAACAATGTGCTCATGGTAAACTTTAGGTGTCAAGCCTTTGGTTAGTGGGTCCGCTAGTATAAAGTTGGTCCCTATATATTCTATCAAAATTTGTTTCTCTTGAACTCTTTCCTTCACAACAAGATACTTGATGTCGATGAATTTCAACTTTGTGGAACTCATGTTGTTGTTAGAGTATAGGACGGCTGCACTATTGTCACAATAAATCTTCAATGGCCTCTTAATGCTTCCAATGATGCTTAGGCCTGAGACAAAATTTCGCAGCCACAAAGCATGATTTGATGCCTCAAAACAGGCCACAAACTCTGCTGCCATGGTTGAAGGTGCCACTAAAGTCTGCTTGGCAGACTTCCAGGAAATAGCCCCTCCAGCCAAAAGAAAAATGTAACCAGATGTGGAACGTCTGCTATCCGGGCATCCCACAAAATCAGAGTCAGAATACCCAATGACCTCTAAGTTATCTGACTTCCGATAGGTAAGCATGTAGTTTCTTGTTCTCTTCAAGTAGCGCATCACGCGCTTCACCGCTGTCCAATGTTACATACTAGGATTACTCAAATATCTACCAAGAACTCCCACTATAAATGCTATGTCAGGATGAGTACAAACTTGAGCGTACATAAGACTTCCCATAGCCGAAGCATAAGGAACCTTTTGCATCTCTACCTTTTCAAGATCTGTAGCGGGGCACTGATTGAGACTGAACTTGTCTCCTTTAGCCACGGGTGTATCTCCCGGTTTACTATCTTTCATGAAGAATCTATCCAAAACTGTATCGATATAGCTCCTTTGTGACAATCCCAAGATACCCCGAGAGCGATCTCTAAGTATTTGGATACCCAAGAGAAAGGAGGCGTCCCCAAGATCTTTCATCTCGAAATTCTTCATGAGAAATCTCTTAGTTTCGTGCAATAAGCCTATATCATTACTTGCTAATAGGATATCATCGACATATAACACCAAAAAAGATAATTTTACTCCCACTGAACTTTTGGTATACACAATCATCAATCGCATTAGTCTGAAAACCATAAGAGGTAATAACTTGATGAACTTTGTAATACCACTGACGGGAAGCCTGTTTAAGGCCATAAATGGATTTCTTTAGTTTGCATACCATAGACTTTGGATCACCTGAAACAAAGTTTTCTGGTTGCACCATATAAATTGTTTCGTCAATGTTTCCATTTAGAAACGCAGTCTTCACATCCATCTGATGCAGCTCTAAGTCAAAATGAGCCACTAGTGCCATAATAATCCTGAGAGAGTCTTTCGAAGAAACTGGAGAGAAAGTCTCTTTGTAATTAATGCCTTCCTTTTGAGTGAAGCCTTTGGCGACAAGACGAGCCTTATATCTTTCAATGTTACCCTTGGAATCCCTCTTGGTTTTAAATATCCATTTGCAACCAATGGGTTTCTTACCTTCAGGTAACTTGACAAGATCCCAAACGCCATTTTCAGCCATTGACTTCATCTCATCCTTCATGGCATCAATCCACTTAAGAGAGTTAGAACTATTCATGGCCTGACTAAAGTTGACTGGATCTTCCTCAGTCAAGCCAATACCTTCCTCATGTTCTTGGAGAAATACAACATAATCATCCGAAATTGCACTTCTCTTCTCTCTAGTGGATCTTCTTACTGGCACCTCTTGAGGTTGTTGAGTTTGAACTTCTGGTGGTGCTTGAGGAGGAAACTCGGTGTTGACTTCTTCTTGAGCAATGTTAGGAATAACATTCTCATTCATTTCTGGATCTGTTGCTTGAATAATGACAGGTACTAAGACTTGACCACTGTCAGCAACAGTTTCTTCATCAAAAGCAACACTCCTTATGTTTCCTTCCCCTCCAAACTCAACATCCTCAAGAAATCTTGCATTTCCCGTTTCAAAAAATGTTCTTGTAGTGGGTTGTAAAACTTATACCCGCGAGAGTGTTCTGCTTACCCAACAAAATAACAACTAACTGTCTTAGGGTCCAACTTACCTTCATGCGGCCTGTAAGGCTTGGCTTCAGCTGGACACCCCCAAATGTGTATGTGCCTAATGCTGGCCTTTTTTTCCTCTTCTTGTGTTGAGAATTTGAAGCCAAATGAGCAATTTCAGTCTTTCCCCTCCGCAGTCTCTCTTCCTCTTGCACACAGTGAGACATAAGCTCATTGAGGGACCATTTGTCCTTCTGAGTGGTATATGTCACCACAAATTGTCCAAATTGTGCAGGAAGAGAGATTAAAACCAAATGCACAATCACATCATCAGGGATGTGCATCTTTAGTGCCTTGAGTTTTGATGCAAGGTTGGACATCTCCATAATGTACTCCCTTACGTTCCCTTTACCATTATACTTCATAGAGGTAAGTTTGGCCAAATGACTACTTATCTCAGCCTTATCACTTTTTTCAAATGATTTCTCTATTGATTCCAGGAACTTCTTAGCATTCTCATTCTCAGTAATTGAGCCCCGAAAAACTTCCGGAATTGATTTCTTGATGATCATGAGGCACATTCGGTTGGACCGATCCCATTTTTTAATTTTGAGTTCATAAGAGTTCTCCGGAGTGGGAATGGGTCGTTCCTCCCTCAGTGCTTGGTCTAAGTCCATAGATCCGAGAACGATTTCAACGGATTCCTTCCAAGACTTGAAATTCATCCCATTCAGCATAGGGATTTGGTTAATTTGAGTAACAAAATTTGGAGAGTTAGCAATAGCAACTAAAAAAGAACATACAATCAACATTAGTAGCACATCAAATTATAAATAATTATTAGATGTGCAAAAATAACTTTAATTGTGAATTAAAAGACCCAAACAAGATACTAAGCGCACCATTAGTCCCCAATCTTTGAATTGCAAAGACTAACTGCAAGCAGTACTCTCAACGCAATGATCAAATATTGGTAATAAGTCCTGTCAAACAATGGTTGCCTTTGGGCACCCCAATTGCTCACATGGATAATTAACTTTATAATCACCACACATTTACCATCACATGCATGTTATTATTCGGCCAAGTTGCGCCTTCCTTTGGGCCGACAACAACTCGCATGAATAATTTCACGCTACATCTTTTGTAAATTTAATCAAATTGACCTACGTAACAGAGGTTACTTTGGCAACGTGTTGTTTCAATCAACTCAATTAAAATATACTAGACAATTTTATTAATAATAATATGGGAAAGGGTCTTACTTCACATGTTTCCTACACACAAGTGTAAGAAAAAAAAATTGAACGTACGGTTATGGCCTCCTAAACGCAAAAGAATGAAATTACAAAAAAAAAATTACAATTCTTCGGCACAAAATTAGCTTCTCTGAGCCGTGTCCTCATATGGTGTTGTCCTCTTTTGTCTTTCTCGATCAATTACAATATTAGAAATAAAATAAAATAAATAAAGGGAAAGTCACGGTGCGCAGATCGTATTTAAATTAAAATCACGACACGTAGGTCGGCCCGAAATAATTAAACGCATAAACAACACCGAAATACTAAGGCCATAACCATACACCACAATACAAATTATTCAATGATAAGATTACTAAAATATTATTGAAAAAAAAATATTTACATGTAAATATTATAACGTAAATGGACAAATATTTACGTTTACAATCAAGTAAAATATCGTGATTCAAGAGCGAGATAGAATCTCTATTACCATATATAAAAGATATGATCATGATATTATAATTTATGGTCATTAAAAAAAAACCGATATCCGAATCCATAATAACCATCATGTATAACAATAAATATTATATATATACATGTAATCAGTAAAACAAGAAAGAATCAATTGAAACCAAATATCACATTATATAGATTATGAACTTCAACACTATCGATACTTGCAATATATTTTCTCAGTAACCTTAAAAAAAATTGAACAATCATTCTATGTAATGTTCACATGACACAAGTATATATATAAAAGAAAATATCTTTTCACCTATTCACAACACATGATACTGATGTTGGAAAAATTTGTGAAGCAAAAAAAATACTAATTCACAAACACGATATTGATATTGGAAAATTTGTGAAACCAAAAAGAAACACACCAAAAGAAAAATACATGATAAAGGTTCTCATCACCAAAATAAATCCCAATAAATCAACATAAAAGAAAGCTCTGATACCACTTGTTGGAATTAATAATACAAGCATGAATACACTATTGCGGAAGACAAAAAACATAGGAGCATGCTTCTATATAATCAAGAACAAAACTATGATCTTGACGACCTTAGGATCTACGACATGTTGATATATCAAGGATTAGATAAATACCTAGATCCATAGCAAAGAAGTGGAGAACGGATCCTGAGAAGAAAGAGTGAGTGATAAACGAGCAACAGCTACTCGTCGGCTTTATGGTTCTTCCTCAACCGGGACTCCTAATACCTTAGACTCTCTTCAGATGGGGAGAGGAGAGTAAACGTGTGTGTTGTGGTTAGTCCAGTATATTGGGGACTATAGCCTACTTATAGTGTGACAGTCTATTAGGGTTCCCATTATCCCTCTAATGGGCTATCACTGACATCCACTCATATTGGGCCCATATCAATAATAATTAATTATTAATTATGTAATTAGAAATCCAATATAGCCTTTTACTTATTTTGATCACATATCAATCAAGGCTCCTAATTGATAAATAGCTAATATAATTAATAAAGAATATATGCCCATTATTTATGATATTGGAATAAAATATTCCAACAATTTTTGTTTTTTTTTCAAAATGAAATGTAAGTATGAATGTACCATTTAATATTAAATAAGTTTTATTCTGTTAGTGTTTTTTTTAATTATATATATGTAAGTAATGAAAAACAGGTGGAATATGAATAGGTAATAATCAAGTCTCGCAATAATATGATTATATTCATTTAGTGGGTTTTGAATTATTATTTATATGTAACTAATAAAAAACTGATGGAGTATGAATTGATTAGAATCAAGTCTCACAATAATATGGTCATAGATATAGTATAATGCATTTCAAAAAATTATGGTCAATAGGCAATGGTTTAATTTGATCGTTTTTTGCTATATTAAATGTTAATATCCTTTTTTTTTGTGGGTATATTACTTATATGATTAATTTGTTCTAACATATGAAAAACCTTTTGTTTATCTACTAAAGAAAATGACTCATAAACGATGGATAGCAATCTATTAATAGACATATTATATTAAGAGTGCATTAAAAGATATTTTAAGAATATTGTTTTACATAATTTATAAATGAGTGTTTATAATTTACATAATATTGGGTAATTGGAAAGGCATATTAATTTCAATTGTAGTTTATTTTTCAAATAGTGGGGAAGTTAAAACTTTATTCTAAATTAAAAATGACTATAAATTTTAAATATATATTTAAAATAGAACTCAAGTCTTAGTTACAATTGTGTTCAAAAAGAGCGAGTTTCATTTGTAGAAAGAAAAATTGATGATTAATTGTACATTAAAAACTCACAATTCAATAGTTAATAGTGAACCAATTATTAATAAATATATAAATATTTGAATTAGATAAATAAGAGGGATGTGTAGTCTAAAGGCTCCATTCTTGAGATGCATTGTGGGGCTTCATTGGGGCTTTATATATATATATATATATATATATATATATATATATATATATATATATAAAAATTGTGTTTTGGAAAACATTGTTTTAAATAGGTTAAATATAATGATCTATAATTTAATAACAATTTTTTAAAAATTGTTATTGAAAAAATATATTATTTATATCGAGTGATTTTAAATTTCTTTTTATATATATATATAAAAGTTACCCATTTATAGATACATTAGTGTTATATAATAAATATTAATGGAAATAAGATATTTTAATGAAAACTTTATAATGTTTTATTAGTGTCTAGGAGAAGTGGTTGATGTCTCATGCTAAACATTTTAATTTAAATTGAGTTTTAAAATTTGATAAAATAATTTACTTTAGATAATAATAATTATTTTATGAGTTAGTAAACCATTGAAATTCTCGTATGCATTGAAAGGGAAATATTTCACATTAATATGATTTATTTCTTTAATTTCCAATAAACTCATGAGTTAGCACAATATGGGTTGAAGATGTAGAGTTTTAAATAATTCATCATATATTTAATTCAATATTTTGTAATTATTGCATATTTTCATATTTAAATTAATTATTTATGTTTAGCATTAAAAAACAAAAAAATAATATATACTTGATAGAAATCCACTTTTCTAGTAAGATTGTTTATACTCTATAAACCTTGAACGAGTGTGAATGTTCAAGGAACATATTTAAAAAAATTATATATAACACCTTATCCAATTTCATGGAAGCTATTAAATTAATCATTCCTTAAATAAGAATACATAAAATTAAACATAATCCATACATGTGGATGGCATGATAAAAAAAAATTATCTCTCAATTGCACGACAATAACTAATCCAATTTTTTTTTGTCCTTTTGAGTACATGAATTGTCTAGAACATGAAGCTCGAATCCTTTGTTTTGCCTTTTCAATTTATTCTCTATCCATGTAAACTCCATTTTCTTTACCTGCAATTTGAAACTTATAAAAAATTCAATACTTAATCAACAATCAATAAAAAGTTAGAATAAATTAAAGGACAAATTTACAAAAAAAAAATGGAACACTTTTAAGTAAAGTACCACGTGAATCTCATTTTAGTGTTACGAAAAGTTGAATGAATAAAGTCACTCACTTTTAAAGTCGTGTATATATTAGTCTAAGTTTTATACAATTGAGTAATCACCTGAAACATAAAAGCACGAATTGAGATTAGATTGAGAGAAGCATATTGAACAAAATACAAAGAAAAAGTGAAGGCACAATAAATCATGAAAAAATTAGTTAAGGAAGAGGAGAAAACATAATTAAGTGCCAAATAAATCAATAATCAAATGGCCTATTTCTACCCTCTATCAATTGATTCTTACCTTTTACAATTCTAAAAAATATGGCTTGCAGAAATGCGAAATAGATCACAGTGCTATTCATCGAGAGGAGAGACTTATAAGTTAAAGAAGGATAGAAGAAAGTTAAACAACTAATTTCATACAATGAAAAGTTCAAGATGGCTAGATATGGGAATGCAAGGGAGAAAGTGATGATACCATATATTCACTTCCCATAAAAATATATATTCACTTCACATATACACATTCACATTTATATATTTCAGGATAGTAACCGTATGAGAAAAGAAAATGAATGGACAACAAAGGCTATATGAAAAGTCTCAACTCAACTATTAATTAAGGAATCCAAATAAATTTAGTAATAAATATTACCATCACATGGGTAAAGAAGATGATCGATTAATTCACTTGATCTAATTGTCTAAAACCAATACTAATACTAATAATTGGTATTGGTAAAATAATGTATTACACTTTATTGTAAAAAAAAACTGAAGGAATCTTGAAAGGTTTTGGGTGAGTTATAGTATAACTTTGCATTAAAAGAATGACTCAAGTTTCACAAATCAAAGTTCAAGTCTCATTTACATATATAATATAGATAGATAGATAGATAGATAGATAGATAGATATAGATAGATGGAAGTGGCTTCTTACTGACACTGACACTGACACTGAGTATATGTTTTTTATAGACAAAAAATGGTTACATTTTAGTGTGTTAGTAGTTAGAGAGCAGGGGGAGCGAGATTCGAACCCCATACTTCAACAATGTGAGCTACGCTTCTGGAACACCTATTGGATTGTATGTGTTTGATGTAAGCTTTCACTAGTTTTGGGATTGCTCACTACCTCTTGGTCTGGTTTTTTTTTTTTGACAAACCTCTTGTTCTGGTTTTTGATTGATATATATTTGTAAAGGTTTCTTGAGTGTCTCTATCACTTAAGGTTTTGTTACCATTAAAATAAAATAAAATAAGCTAGCAATATAAATTTGAAGTTTTTAGTAAAATTAGTTGTTAAAGAAACAGATACAAAATGATAAAAATGAGATTTTTAATTAATGTTTAAACTTGAGAGAAACCATTCATTTGAAACAGAATAAATAAAAGAAATTAAATTAAAATAAGACAAGTAAAAAACAAAACGAAACAAAAAAAGAAACATTATATAAGCTCAAATACAACTCCAAGTAGCATACTTCATGTAGCGTCTAAAAAAAGTTATAAACTACTGAAAAATTGTTGTAAATTAGTAATTACTACTTTAGTCCTATTTATACGAAGAAACTACAGTTTTAAATTTATTGAATAATTAGTATATCTAATCTCTAGTCGACAATTCATATTTGGGACCACACCATCACTCGTCATGTCCTTAAAAATCTCAAGGGCTTCCCCAAAATAGTAATTTTGGACAAGACTCGTTCCATTCCATTTTATCATTTTTTTTACGTGTGCCATTTCATTTTATCATTTTTGTAATATTTAAAAAATGAAACACTTTACTATCTATTTTATTCCACTCCATTCTTCCATTACATACCATCAACTCAAAGATCCGGTACACATGCCATGATCCCCATCAACCATGTTAACAAGGCTATCCATTTAACATTACATTTTGTGAGACCAAATTCCTGCTCATCATTTCTTGCATCCCGTACACTCAAACAAAGATAGTAAGCATGCATCCTATTCATCCATACCCAAGAAGGACCGCTTCAAACAATTTGAAAATCCAATTCAAATCTTAAAAATTGAGTCTTAATTATACGTTTTATTAAATTAACTAACAAAAAACTCAAACGTCTTTATTTAAATTGGGACAACACCATCACTCATCGTGTCCTTAAAAATCTCAAGGGTTTCCCCAGAATAGTAATTTTGGACAAGACTTGTTCCATCAACCCAAACCTAGTCTTCGGTTTTAAATTGTTATCCATAATTAGAAGTATTTTTCCATTTATTTGATTTTATTATGCATACACTACTAAATAAATAAAAGTAAAAACAAGGAAGGAAGGATTGACGAGTGAAAAGGTCCGTGACCCAACAAACAAGAAGAGCAAATTTACAGAGCTTGGACAGTGATTTTGAATCCATAATAATGCATAGGTAAGCGACATTTTACAACTACGTAAATGGGACAACACGAATCACATGTTTATTGCAGTTAATTTTGTATGATCCTTCAAAAGTTTTTAGAGACTCAAAAGATAGTACACTACAGATAGTATACAAGGATCTTAACACCAGATTGCTATTTTCTTTCTTCAAAAAATGATTCTGATCAAAAGCTTTCCAATAAATGGGTAACCATGAGAATGATATTGATGCAAATATAAATGAGATGCCTGTGGTGAAAACAACTCAGTCGATGATCAACGATGTTCTCCTCCTCCATTAAGAGTTGCATTGGCTGAAGACCTGCTCAAAGCATTAAAATCAGAGGTTAAGAGAAGTTCTACTCAAGTCCAATAAAAAAGGCTTGATGCAACAACTTCAGAATAAACTTGAGTTTGTGTAATAACATAACAAAGTTTGAATAGAAAAGTTTGGCAGAAGACATAAAACCATATGACAATATCAGATCAAAGTTCACAGTCATACTGATAGGTCAGTGGTGTTACATAACCATCTGGTTAGTTAGTTAAATTGGCGTGTCACGTGTGTGTGTGTGTGTTAAGAGTTGGTTAGGCCCAACAAGGCCTGTTGCCTACAAATAGTGAAGAGTGACAGAGAAAGGCCGCAAAACAGGGACCATGAAATTGCAGATTGAAAAAGAAGGAAACGAGTCACAAACCAGACATTTGCAATACAAAACAACTGTAACGACTTGGATCATGATTCAGGACTGATCCTAGTCAATTTCAGTCAGACATATATCTGCCTCGGTCCTTGGTTGTAGTTTCTAGTTAACTAAATCGATTTAGAAATTAAATATAATATTATAATAAATTTTTATGAGATTAGTGTGTTTAACGAAAGAGTGCTGCATGCCTAACAAGAATAGGATAATATTGTGATAGAAACCGGTTCAAACTGATATACAAATTACAGAGTTCTGCCTTAAATTATTAATAACAGAATCTGTATCACAAATCAATCCACTCAATTTACAAGATAAATCACAAGAACACACTAATCTAGAGAACATATGAGAGTCTCTAGTCTCTCCCAATGCCTATAAGGCCCCAATTCCTTTACTAATTCATCAGATAATCCATCTATGATCCCTTTCCCCTCTTTATACTAATAAAACTGCCATATGGCAGTTATTTAACACTAAAACTGCCTAATATCACAAACTGTCTAATAAAATAACTACTAATAACTGTCACTGCCCTACAGAAATTACATCATAATAACACAATAACTTCCCTAATTAAATAACATAATAATAATAATAATAATAATAATACTAAAAATTGCCCATTCTAACAATACTCCCCTCCTAAACTTTCACCTTGTCCTCAAGGTGAATTAACAATTGACCTCCTGGATCCCATTGTTGAAAGAATAATGAGCCAAACTGGTTGGAATTCTTGTAGTGAAATTCAAAGGATTTCATCTTGGCCTCCTTTTCTTGTTTTTCATCGTAAACCATCCCTTTTGCTTTCACCTTTGAGCGATCAACAACCAAAATCTTCTTGCACTTCAGTATTAGGATAATCCTCTTCTTTGTTCCCCTTTGTTTTGACCATGGTTGTTTTGGTGTTTTTGATCCCTTACTTGTTTTCACACCCACTCTTGGTTCTTGATTCTTTACAAGATCCATTTCTGGCCAGATAATTGCCTCTATAATATTCCCCTCATCATCATCATCATTACTGCCGTCAGTATTTTCCCATTGATCATGATATGTTTGGCGTCTTGATTCTTCCATTCTGTCCTTGAAGAGTCGGTAATTGCCTTGGCACCTTGGATCATCAATTCTGTCTTTGTCAGTCAAGTAACTGTCATAACGCTGCCAGAATACTGCTTGCCCAAAGTGGCGCCCTTCTCTTGGGCCATAACTGCCCTCGCACCAGTTTCTATTGCGCCATTGTTCATTGTAATAACCGCTCCTATCACCCTGTTCAAAGCGCCGATGGTCAGGCCTGTAACTGCCACTAACGTGCCCTGTAACGCGCCCCTCTCTCGGCCAGAAACTGTCATCATGCCTTTGATGGCGCTTCTGGTTATCTTGTTCAGTAACGGCAGTTTGAATTCCTTGAATGGAATTCTGTAACTGCTGGACAATTTCTGGAATTACTTGGACAGATTCTAAGATATTGTCCATTTTCCTTCTGTCTTCTTCCATTGCACGTGTCATCGCTTCTACGCGTGATTCCATTGTAGAACCCATGAGTTTCCCAGAAACGTAAATGCTTTGATACCAGTTGATAGAAACCGGTTCAAACTGATATACAAATTACAGAGTTCTGCCTTAAATTATTAATAACAGAATCTGTATCACAAATCAATCCACTCAATTTACAAGATAAATCACAAGAACACACTAATCTAGAGAACATATGAGAGTCTCTAGTCTCTCCCAATGCCTATAAGGCCCCAATTCCTTTACTAATTCATCAGATAATCCATCTATGATCCCTTTCCCCTCTTTATACTAATAAAACTGCCATATGGCAGTTATTTAACACTAAAACTGCCTAATATCACAAACTGTCTAATAAAATAACTACTAATAACTGTCACTGCCCTACAGAAATTACATCATAATAACACAATAACTTCCCTAATTAAATAACATAATAATAATAATAATAATAATACTAAAAATTGCCCATTCTAACATATTGCTACAGGAATAAATAGAAAACTACATTATCAGCTTCTTTCCCATCATTTTTCACCTTAATTGCTCAACTTATACAACGTTTAACCAAACAATACAAGATTAATTACTTAAAGTCTCCAAGCCACCCTAGGAGAAAGATGACACATGCTATCCCATCAAATCTTCAATCATACGTCTATAGGGATTTCTAAGAACTCTAGGATCTTTCACTTAAATTCTTTATCAGGTAAACAAAACTCCATAATATTGAAAATGGAGCACATAGGGAGTTCGTAACTTCTAACAAAAATTTCATTGTATCAGGAAACTTGTAGGCATGCAAGAAAGGGAAAAAGCCATAAAGCAAAATCAGAAAATGCAGCTGCATGGAGTACATCGTCAGAGAAAATAGTTTAAAATCCTCAACACTGTTGGAAAGTATCCCTATTTAGGGTGGAGATAATCTATTCTGTGTTACATACATTTTCATCTTATTTGAAACATTTGTTCAGTCACTTTCAAATCAAAGACTGGGAGAGTTAAATACTTCTTTCTCTGGTCTTGAGATAGCATAGTAAAAAGAATGATAGTATGGTTTTGCAAACTTAGATATTTCTAATAAAACCAAAGGTTGTTTCTTGGAGCACAAAAAAATGAGGCTATGGCTAAAGAGCATATAATACCCAGATGTGGGTTATTAGGGTCAGTAGCCAAGTCTGCATCATTGTATGCTTGCAAAGAGAAAGAGGCAGTAGTATTGGCAAGATGTAGTAGCAAACAAAAGGATAAAGAGCCTCAAAGAAAACGCATGATGTGTTTAACAACCTTCCAGTGGCTTTCTACGGGATGATCCATAAACTGACATACTTTGTTAATATTGTGTGCGATTTCTGGTCCATAAACAGACATACTTAAGGAAGCCCGTTTCTGGAATGAGTTTGCATCGGATGGATGTTTATGTGTGTGTGTCCTGCTTTGGAACGAGTTTGCATCGTACGTGCGTGGGTGGGTGTGTGTGTGTGTGTCGCTACTTATCCCCTATGTACAAGGTTCAACGCCCAAGAAAGGCAAAAAAACTCACAAATTCGTTCAAAGGTGACCAAGGGGGTGAGAATCGTGAGTGACACACTCGGTAGCACGAGAGGTTAACATCAGATGACAAGATCAGCACACAAAGATGACTCCCGGTGACATCCAAGACTCACAGAATCATAACATCAAAGCTTCAGCAGATATAAAGCCCAAATAATTAATAAGATATGAGTACAATATGACAGGGATATGGGAAAATGGAAAATACTTAAAACTGAAGTCATGAGGCAGCCTAGAAATGTTAATAGAAATGAGATCATTTATTATCATTTATACTATTAAAAATTAGCCTTATCAGTTATCACCAGGGAGCTTTCCTGCTCACATACTCTTGACTACTTTTCCTCTGTTTTTATGGTGACATAGACTACTAAGCACGAGAACGCTTGAGGAGTTCGCCGTCACTAGAAAGTTTTTAATTATTTTAGGGATATTTAGAAGACGTCAAATTTTGTAAACACTTGTATAAGTTGTATTATTATTGGATTTTTTTATGTATAATATGTTCTTTTCAGGAAAATTTTATGAAGGTATTTTTCAAAGTATCAATTGCAAATGGGAAATAGTGCTGATAAGTGATAATGTAAGTAAAGGCTAAGTTAATTCCTCTTAACAAAGTTGTTGTAAGTAAAACACATACGACAGGGGAGAGAAGGAAGATGGTGCTTCAATGGAGAGAAGAGTATGTGCCAGACCCGAGCAACGGGCAAGGCCAGACGAGCAACAATGGAAGACGCCAAACAGAGATTATGTGTGGGACCCCATGAGACCAACTACACCTTCAAGCCATAGGCAGCCTTTCCTATTTTGTTGTGCTGTGCGAGTATGTGGCTTAAATTTTTTGTGTTTTTTTTGGGAGGGGATGGGGTAAATATTGATAGGAAAAAATCAACACATCGTATCTTTTGGTGGCTAACTGTATCACTGCAGATTAAGCTCTATCCCCAAATGTATTTGACAGTGAATTATTTTAAACAAAAAATTAACATTAAGGACATTTCCTAGATGCATGCATCAGTCAAAGAGACAGAGACACAAGCGACACAGATACGTATACGATGCCAATATTGGAGTATCTGGGCTCATACGACACCAATATTGGAGTATCTGGACTTCATTGTTGGGCGATAGTAAACGCTAAAAGATGGGCAAGGGAAAGGGATATGGATAAAGCACTCAAGACATAAATCACTACTGAAATCACTAACCTGCTCATGAATAAAAGACAACCTATTTTGGCTAAGTATAGATTCCAGACACACATCAAATTCTCTATCCGTACAAGAGAATCACATAACAAAACAAGACTGTAATTCCTACCAATAGCTTATCTTTGCCGCAACTATAGGGATAAAATTGGATGAACGCAGTAATCTTAAGAACACAATTTACCACCACAAGAATAAAAAAAGGAAGGAAGCACTTACTCAATAATGGTTGTGATTTTGTGAAAGTATCGCATTAATGGCTGAGCTAACAATAACGCACGTAGCCTAAAAGTAGTGGAACACACGGAATGCATTTGGATCCTCTCCTTCACTCTCTCTACATCATCATCCATCCTCTCTATCTATCTCATCATTATTTTTCAAGATTTTAACTATCTTCTCTCTAATCTCACCCTTATATTTTGTGATGGAAAGGAATGAGAGGATCCAAACACCACACGGAATTGCTTTTTCCAAAACAATCCTCCACCAAGAAAGAGGACACAACACAGCTTTCAGCCATGGCAGATCAACCCAATGCAAGGATCAGGAAACTAGAGAATTTTTTTTCTCCTTCTAAGTCATTCATCAAAATAAAACAAATCGATGATAGTTAAATCTAAACAAAATACAAATACATCAACCCTATAAATCTACCATATGATGCATAAAACAAACTACATGTCCATTAAAACAAATCTCAGATTCGATCTTCTTAGGAGATTCATAAAAGGCGATTCAATCAATTCAAGAAAAACAAGCCAATACAACCACAAAAACAAAACATCAAAATCCAAATAACAAAACCATCACAATTCCCAATTTCAAAAAAAGAAAAACCATATCCTTAAAAGAGAGAAAGAGAAAGAGAAAAACCTCTTGTGGCGCTTAGTTTTCTTGGGACCTAAAGCTTCAAGCTTAGCATTAGGACAACCACAAGGAGCCCTAAATAGCAAAACCGCACGACCATTAGGAGGAGCCATCAACCTTAACTCAGCCCTAAGAAATTCATAATCAGGATTTCCTTCACTACCACCTTTCCAAGGAAGTTTATCAAATTCATTAGAACCCGAATTCGAACCAGGAGCAAATGTTTCTATCTGCAAATCAAACTCCTTAACATTCTTCAATCCTCTACAACCAATCCTCTCACATTTCCTAGATCGAGAGCCACAACAAAACTCGGTGACAACAACGGTAACAACGAAGAACACAACGAAGCCGATTAAATAAGGAATGGTGAGGGTGAAGGAGAGAGAAGGAAGGAGGAGAGAGAGGGAGTTGAAGATGTAAGAGAAATAAGAGGAAAGGAGAAAAGCGCCGGAGAAAAGAACAAGGAGGAGAATGAGAAGGTCTAAGGTGGCGGAAGGAGCGTGTTTACAGTTGCAGAGATTATTGCAATGGTGACTCCAAGATGATGAAGAAGATGAAGATGAAGATGATGAAGAAGAGGGCATCGCTGTAACCCTTTCCTGCATGTTCACGTTAAACAAACACCTTACACCTCCTTTCCCTTCCCATTTTCTTTCTTCCTCTCACATTGATCAAAGACAAAAAATATTAATTAAACAAAATATGCACATAATACAAATTAATATTTTTTTAAAACTTATAATTCATTCATAGAAGATATATACTTACACTTTTTTTTTTAAATTAGGATGGATGGGGTTTACTTATTTATTTATTATTAAATTTTATGCGTGTCAGTTTGTAGCGCCTGCAATGCAAGAGTTAGAATACCTGAGCTCATATTCATTAAATGCATTTAAAGCTTTTTTTCTTAAAATGAAAAAAGTTAATAAAAATATTATTTTATTTCAAAGCTATGGTTTTTTTGGGTGATGGAGAAGATTGGTCATAGAGAGAGGACAACTCATTGGTAAGGTTTTTAGACTTATATCAAGTAGGTAGCTCAATCGGTTAGTAAAGCAAAGCTAACATTTCTTTTCTCCTATTAATATTGTCTATAAAAAAAAGATTTTTAGTACCGGTGAACATAGACCTGAAATTACAATGTTTTATTTCACTTATGCACATTTCTTCATCCTCAACCTCAACTATATGCACTAAAGATAAACAGAAGTGATAGTTTTTTATATTTAGTAGTATTTTGGAAAATAAGGGGTCTTCTCCTAATGGCAAAATTTTGATGATAACATATGAAAACATGGCGGGACGGAGCAGACTTTTCTTTCCCATCCCATCTATCTGGTAAGTTTGAAAAGTAGCTTGTCTCCGATTAGGTCGAGTTTCCCGCGAAGCCCCAACTACCCTTATATATAGAAAATTTAAGATATTTATATTCATGGTCATTAATAGAATAAAAATCATAATCATTATACAATGATAAAATAAAATATAAATTCCTATTGAAAAGAAATTAAACGAAAAATAAACAAAATGAATGAGTGTATATGTATAAATTAACAAATTAGTAATTTATATTAATCGGGTTGGTTCGAGGCAAGTGTCGACACCCCTTACACCAGCTCCGCCCTTGATCAAAGCAGATTTTCTCTGTCAAAATCAGACTGAGTCTAGACTTCCTTGCCAAGACTAATAATTTATTATGATATTTATATGGATAAAACCAAGGGAAAATTGTGCTTGAAGTCCTTTGAGTTATTTTTAAATTCCAAATTCATAAAACATGAGTGTGATGTGAATGAATTTAATTTGGTTAATTACTTAAAAAGACATATTTCCCTTACATCAATAATACTACTATTTAGGGAACAATGAAAAAAAAAAGGTTATCAGAATATCAGGTACTATCACACTCACGAGTCAGAGTCTTGTGATGCTTCCTGCCATTAATTAACAAACAAATGCTATTTCAATTTCAAACCATGAGGAAGAAATTATGCAGTTAGAAGGAAGAAGATGTTAGCCGACATTTTATAGTTGGTTTTGACATCTTTCTTAGCTCAGGTCCACATAATGTCGGCAAGTATATCAAAATGTAGCATAGTGGTGATTTGTGAACTTTAATTTAATGGAATGGAATCAACATATTAACAAATTTAAAATATTTTCCCATATTAGACACTGCTCATGTAACCAATAAAAAAAATACTACTCCAAGCAACTCATATTCAATAATATTTGAACTAGATACATCAACTTCTGTTGACCAACTTTTCCATATAATATAGACCAGAGGGAGTACAAGCAAAAACTACAAAAATGATCGTTTTAAGCTCCATTGGTTGAACCAAAATTAATCTCATAGCTTATCCACTTGTGGAGATAAATTTGGGTGTCACTAAGAAGCTAAAATGCTAATTACAGTAGTGTTTATCAACTAAAAAACTCATCTCAATACAAGTGAAATCAATCAATTACAGATAACTATGCAGCTATATACTCCATATTAAAATGCATACATCTCACATCAAGAGTGAATCTATACATATATCATGTATTACAACACAACGTAGTATACATAGGAATAGAGGGTCATACATTCAATACCATATACACCCAATAAGAATTCTATGTAGTATAGTAATATATATAGTCATTTATAGACAAGAGAACTAAGCAAATTCACGATCAGGAAAGAGTAAAGGAGCCAGGAGAGTCCATAGATACAATCCAGCAGTAACCCATTCAGTGCCGATCCGAACCCATACGGATGTCCAACCAACATCTATAAGATCTGAGCTTTCAGATGAACTGGTCCATCCAGAAAGAAGCATGGCTGAATACATGCTAGCCAGTGCAAATATTAGGTGGAAGAATGAATATGAATAACTAACTGGTTTTGCTTCCTTTTCTTCCTTTTTTGTCTTTCCTTCTTCCACGTCTTCAAGAAGAGGTTTGCTATCACCTGAATAAACATATTCCAAAACATTTTATATGGAGAAGAATTTAATCCAAAATACCAAGACATATATCAAACGATAAGATAACATAAGAGATTCCAAACTTCTCCTATTACCAGCTTTAGGTGAAGATGGTGGGGACATGAATGTGGTTGAAGATCCTGCGCGAAGAGCGGAGTACAACACGGACAGGACCGTTGTAAGCATGCCAAGAACAAGTGTGCCTGTGCTTACAGCTCTGGACTTGTTGAGACCATTGCACTCATAACCTCGAGGTTCACTAGAAAGACCCGTGTAGCACAAATAAGCACAGTAAAGTGAAATCACAGATGCAGGCAACAAGCTTCCGTTCACCTGTTTTTGCACCACCATTATGATTCATTCTTTCAATACAACGATAAAATAAAATGAAGCTAAATGGATGGAAATAAGTAGCAGATTTACTTTCAAAAATATTAAATATAATTCCCGCAGCGCCAAATAAAACTGAAAAGAAAGTAGGGCCCTATTCAAGCTGATTTTCAGATCTTCCTATTTTTTTTTGGTCAACAATATGCTTTCACAAGTTGAGCAATAAACCACTCTTAGGAGGCACAATGCACAATGTACCCCCAAAAAACCTCTTAGGTACATATTTGCGATGAAAGAGAAACATCACTCTTGTTAGATTGGTTAAAACCCCCTCTAAGTGCAAGTGCTCACTGATCACCATTTAATCAATAAATTAATCACTTTCAAAATCGCTCCATAGCAAATAACAAAGTTCCTAAAAACCATATTAGCATCTATAGTATTAGTAGAGCTAGGTTTCAGCTCATCAAAGTTGGATTTGATCACCTTGGTAGCCTGTTGGGTTTATTGCAAACAAGCAATGATGGTTTTTGCCCGTGCTTTTGGTTCATAATTTCGTTTATGCTAGAAGCTGTGAAGTTGAGACTCAATACAACATTGTTCACCTCCTTTGCAAATGGGTTCGCAATGGGATCATTGGGATGTTAGATGCATCTATGGTGTCGAGTGCTACAACTGTGAGGTTAATGTTTTGAGCACTATGGGGGCCTCATCATTCAGCTGTTGTACTTTTTTTTTATTTTTTTTTAAAAAAAAACGAACCACTGCCATTTGAGGCATGTCTGGGAGAAAATTGCCATTATGTTATTGTTATGGACTGAGTCCATGCGAGTCTGCCAAATTTAGATAGAAACAAATTTGTAAGCAAGTTAACTACATGTACAGTTCTAAGAGTTAACTTGAAAGTTTGACAACCATGAGATAGATACCTCCTTGAATTACCGTAAAATTACTATGATCCAATAAGACCTCATAAAAAAGTTAATTCTTCCAATTGAGGATACTGAGAAGGAGTATATCATAAGATAACTTAATACAGATCAAGTTATGGAAGTCTATCAATCTCGCGAAGAAGATAAAATGTATGATTTAACTTTTAAGAGTAAAGAACAGAAACTTAGATAAACTGAAGCTCAGAAATTATATGAAGGCAAACAAAGATCAGAATAATAGATGTACTTGGGTCAAAACTTGTAGAACATACCAATCCCTTGACAATCTATTTTTTAAGACAGGAGAGGAGAGAGAAAGACGGATTAGTTTTTGTTTATTTGTTCACTGTTCTCTCATCACCAAAAAACACATATTGCACAAAGGCACGGAATATAATAGAGTTTCAATTACTTAGAGCATTTTTATTCATTACCTGAGGATGTAGAGCAACAATTGCAAACACAAAAGCAAGTATCATCGACATGACAAGGAAGAAGACATTGAGGCCACAATCATATCCACCCGGGTTGAACCAAATAAAAAGAAGCCCCGACACTGTAAATGCTGCAATGTAGCATCCAACTGATACAACAAGCAGAGCAATATACCTAAAACAAGTAAATTTATTAGGAACACAATGGCAAATAAAAAAACCATAGGAAATAGATAATTATAACAAATTACAGCATACCATTTCTTTTCATCTTTCTCAACCCATGCATCATTCCAAGAGTGGGTAAAGTCAAGTAAAATTAGGACTTGAATCAATAAAAACAAGCCAGCCCCAAATTTTGATATGAAACCTACAGATATTAATTAACAATATGAACAGGTCAATTATCAATGCTTCGACTTCGAGGAACCAACATCGAGAAAGTAAGTTTTACAGAGCATACCATACACTAATGTTACAGCATCTGGCATGAAGAACCCAAGCACCAGCAGCAAAAGCCATACCACTATCTTTACAGTCCATGCACCATGGTGCCATGAATCACGCCTATCATTCTGGTCCTTCACACCAATCATTATAAGGGCAAAAATACCAAAGAACAAGCAATTTCCCAAACTCACACGTAGAACTGCTTCTACTTGATACCATTCTTTGGTATGGGTATCAGATGAATTTACCCCTGTAAGTTTGAATTTATAAGCCAAATGAAAAGGGAAAGATATTCAAATCCCACCGCAGAAAAAGCCATTTTCAGGGATAAAAGTAGAGTAAATAATCATTTTGGTCCCTGAATGTGTGAGGCGCTGTCATTATAGTCCCTCAATGTATCAAAATCGCAAACATGTCCCTAAGTGTCTCCTTTTTAGTAATCTTAGGGACTAACAAAAAAAAACACATTTGAGGACCAAAAATCAAAATGACTTATAAAACACATTTAAGGAGAGGCACTTGGGAACGTGTTGGCAATTTCGGGACACCCGAGGACCGTAATGAAAGCGCTTCACACATTTAGGGATCAAAATGACAATAAAAGGATTCAGTGAGCTGCTTAACTGACATGCTGTATACAAACAAAAAGCTTATTTCCAGTAGCAGTAATCATAACCAAACATGCACTAATTAATCAAATTCTATGAGTTTATATTCCACCAGAATTTCAATTTTTTTTTTTCTCTAATTACTGAAATTAGACATTTAAGCACGTGATAAATGAGGATGCCCTAAAAGGCAAATCCAAACCTCACAGCTTAAACAATCGACTCCTGAAAACCCATTGGCTATGAATATGAAGCAAAACGAATTCCAATTTATCATATACTTAACCGATCACTAACACAAATACCCAAATGTAAAATTAAGAAGAAAGTTGAAAGTTTTAGAGAAAGGAGAAAATTTACAAGGGAGTTTCTCCAAAAGGGGTGCACCAACTTCTCTGAGAATCCAAGAAACGATGAGAGAGGCGCCAAAGAGGAAACAGTAACCAATCCTAGCAGATTTTTGAGAGATCCCAGATGCTATAGAGGTGCAGAGACCACAGGTTAAAGATGCGCAGCAAGATAAACAACACGACATGGCTGATATCTTCTCGAACTCTCTCTTGATTCACAGTTTCAGGGGAACAAGAAAACTCTGTCACTTAGCTTCTTCTCTGTTCTTCACTTGGTGTCGTTTTAGAGCTTTTCTTCGTCGTTTGGCAAAACGCTTGTCGCGTGGCATTCTTATCGTGTATCGCTTTCATAACGAGTAAATAAAAAACCACTTTAGTAGTTGATTGATTGTTGAAATTACAAAAATATATTACATTCACACTCAATAATTAATATCTGTTATCGTCAAATTCTCAATGTTAGTTGGGGATCCACTAAGAGTTTGAATCCTTTGATTTCTCTTGCTACAAATGATTGCGCTGATGAATGAACTATGTTCCTTAGTTATGGGTTCTCTAACTCCTCTAAGGAGTTGGATTAAGTGAGAGGAACATGTAATTGGACTAACTAATGGCGTAAAACATAATTTTTTTACAAATGTGATAGAAAGTAAAGGTTTTGAAAAAATGTAGATGTTTGATTGATTGTATGTGTCTTATAATTGTATGGTCTTTATATCATTTGACCACTTTGGCTAGCCTCCAGCTTAACCACCATTGAATCGGCTAAGATCAACGTACTACATTGCATTTACGCCTTAAAAACTAAAAGACACGCTCCACAACTTCCACTAGTACGAGAAGTGGGGTCAAAATATATTCGCTAATATTTCCACGACACTTCTCTACGTTCTCTTCAACCGTTAAAGTGTCCAAACTTGTTCACGTGCATTGAATACTTGCTTCCCACGCAAGCCTTCTAGCCTCAGCCAAAATTCTCCTCAGCTATGCAACCTATTTTGTCCTCGACCACTAGCTCCTCAACTGAGGTATCTTCTAGCCGAGCTCCTCCTTAACCGAGTTGCATCTGCTCGGCAAGCTCCATATACTTTTGGAATTTTAGCACATGATTTGTCTTTAAGCATATTTACTTAGGCTTTTTCGTTATGAAGCTCAGATACGAGATACAATACGGGATACGACACTATACGGATACGGGGATACGTGAAAATTTTGAAAATCATGATACGACACGACTGGGATACTTTAATAAAAAATTCAATTAAAATTTAAATATATAAAAACAAAACAGAAAAAATTGGAATAGAAACACAAAAAGGAAAAATAACAAAGACAAAAACAGAAATATTGCATTTTATAGATATGATAAAAAACTGCCCAATATAATTGATCGATTGGCGGAGCTTGTCTTAAATATTGAGGGAAGCGATAATTACTAACGAAAATATTATTGACCGAGAAGCTCACATACATGACTTTATATATATATATATATATATATATATATATATATATATATATAAGTATAACTTTATTAAGATATTCTAGCTTGAGCATCATTGTGAACCTACTCTACCCACTTTCTATTATATATCATCTTCACATTGTAGAAATAAATACCTATGATCATATCAAGTAGATATAGTTACGTATATTTATCTCACCCATATCACAATGTATTATTTCTTCTATGACTGTGTTACGAAAAAACATATAATTTTGCATTTTTGTTATTGAGGTACTAAAGTGTATTATATATATATATATATATATATATATATATATATATATATATATATATATATATATATATATGAGAAGCATTGCTATTAAGTACGACAAGAAACATACGAAAGCATTGCCACAGTGTTACTAATAACAAAACACGAAGGACCTAGGGTTATTAATAGTGCATCTTAGTTTTCGTCTCGTACAATCCAGTACTACTCATATATGAGTGACAATCATGTGCTTAGTTCGTAAGGGGTATCTAGGGCCGACCTTGGAGGTAGGCCAGGGTGCGACCGCCTAGGGCCCACGTTTTTAGGGGGCCCCAAAAAATTTTATTCTAAGACTAAATTCTACTAGTATAAAAAAGAATTTAAATAAAAAAAGTCCAAATTATCTCTACAAATTCTGAAATATCCTAGCTCTCACTCCACATAATAATTAGTCCTCATGATTCCATTCAATTCCTTCTTTCCCAACACACCCCATTCATTTCTCTATTATAAAACCTATTTGAAATCTTCAATGTCACAAGAGAGATTGAATGGTTTGGCAACTTTGTCAATCGAGAAGGATATGTTGGAGAACAATGATGCTGATGAGATTATAAATGATTTTGCATCTCAAAATGCTCGAAGAAACCGTTTCTTATGGCTTTCCAAGAAAAGAGAAAACTTTTGATATTTTGTAAAACCATTATTATGTATTAAGACGTATTATTTTAATTGAAATAAGTTGTTTTTTTGTCTTCTATTGAAATATTTTCAAATTAAAAAATAGTTATGCAAGGGGGTCCATTTCTCACAAATTGCCTAGGGCCCATAAAATGTCAGGAACGGGACTGGGGGTATCGAAAATGTATCTGAGAAGTATCCTTAATTGGCAAGAAGTATCAAAGAAGTATCTGAAAAGTATCGAGTGAAATATTTTTAAAAAGAATTAAAAAATTATTGGATACTCTTTGGGTACGTATCGGGAAGTATCGAGTGCGTATCGTTATCGGATACGTATCAGACACGGGTACGTTGCCAATTTTGAAGTATCGGAGCTTCATAGCTTTTTCCCCAAAGTCCTTTGCCCTTTTCTATTTCTTGCCTACCTCGGCAAGCATTTCTTCGTTGATGCTCCAATATTTTAATTCTCTCCTTGTTATATTTCACCGAGGCTACCATCATAAGTTATATGGCTGCTCTCACCAGAAATAATAATATTGAAACTAGGAGAATCAGGTAAATTACGCCCAATAGGCGACATGCCCTTCCTAATTCCTTTTATTCCAAATATGAGTGCCTCGCCACATATCTACTCGACCATTATGTTGCCTCGGCTATGCTTTTCCCTCTGCCAACAACTTAGCAGATTTTGAGTGTTAACAATATCAAAATTTGTTCTTCACATCTACAAATAGAAGACACATTAATATCTTTTTAGTTTCCGTTGAAATTTAGTCGTTTGAACGTTGACATGTCATGTTAGTTTGCGAACGTTGTCCTTAAGGACGCTCATATGGCCATGTTACTGAGTCAAATTTTAATTGACCCATTTAAGTCCCTACATTTTTTATTTTGGCCCAATTTGGTTTTATGTCTTATATTGACTTCATCTTCTTCCACATTTGAACCCTAACCCCATTTGTGAATCTCCAATCTGATTCTACCATAGCAATATAGCACCACAAGCTTCAATTTCATAGGTTTTTGCGCAAATTTCATGATGAGTCACGTTGGGTCCTTTTCATCCAGCTACGAGGTTCTGCTTTTGCGACTTCTCTGTACCTTTTGGTGTTCAAGATGAAAAAACCCAGTCAATCTTTGTGTTTGAGAAGCAAGAGGAAGATGAGGGAACCTTAGGGCGGTTTTTTTGGTTTTGATTTTTCAAGGGTTGAATAAGCGTAATGACGTAGTAGAGAGTAAGCTACAAGTTGCCATTGCAAATGATATAGGAGGGACTAAAGTGTCTTCTTTCAACCAGGAGAGATAAAGATAACGACGGAACACGTATGACATGCAACAATCTACATCAGCAGAAAAATGGAGCTCACTAACAAATGACTGATTGTCCTCTGTTTGTAAATGTCAGAAATTATTTTGATATTAATTATTCTCATTGACTAAACTGGACATCGAAATCGGGTATTCACTTTATTTAAATGTGTTTTTTTGTTCGTAAGTTTGGTTAATGACATGAACCAATTAGTTAACTTTGTTGGATATGCTAATTTGCCATATTATAGAATGTCAATTTGTCGTGTTGCACATGTATTGGGACTATTTTAAAGTAAAATTAGTTTCTTGACAAAAAAATATATGTAGATTAGTTTTTGAGGATGATGACTTGCTGTCAAACTAGTTTCTGATGCATTATGTGTATACATTTAGTGTCACATGATGATTGATGAGTAGATATATGAGTATCCGCGTTGGTGTTGAAGATGATAGGGCATGAGCTTCTTCAACTTAATTGAAATTTGAAACTTATATACAAGTGTGTCACAACATAATCAACGAATAAGCTTAACTGACTTCACAAACTAACTCTAGTTAACTTCCTATTTAATTGGATAATCAATGAGCTAACTCTCCCTGAATTTCTAATACACTCTAATATCTTGTGGCCTATCATAATCTTTACCTACCATCTCTCATACACCTCGAGAGCCAAGCAAAGGGAAGTAGTGGAAAGTAGTATATTAACCATTTCTCAACTCTCACAAATCTAGCTCTAGATACTCCTTTCTTTGAGGAAGAAATTAAAGTGTTTGTAAGAGAGAACTGCTCACAATTGCTTGATGCAAAAAGAATATTTTTAAGTAACAATACAGAACTGAAAACCTCACTTTTAGATCTTCCAAATCAAATCATAAATCACAAAAGTACTCAAAGATTTGTGAGCCTTTTTGGGAGATATAGTTTTGTCCTTAAGACCTTAACATTGTTAACAAATACAACTCAATTATATGGAACTTATTTATGCTAAATTATTCAGTTCCAAGTTGTCCTCTTCTATCTATTTCATATTCAAAGGTACCTGAAAGCAACTAACTCTCTCTCTCTCTCTCTCTCTCTCTCTCTCTCTCTCTCAAAGATAAAAACCTATTTGCATGATATTCATTTAAAGGGAATACTAATACACTGTTTACATGTAATCTCAGTTAGTCACATCATGAACTATACATATAATCTAACTAAACTCATTATTGCTTTTCACACAAGACCCCAACAAAGCCAACCAACCGATCAAAGTCACAGCAATACTACCACCAGCCTGGAGCTTTCTTTTCTTTCATATCATAAGAAATTAATAAGCACAAGATTCCAACCCCTCGAAATAACATGTCCCCTAAATTAGTGGCTCAAATTTCACCAATGCCTATTTAACTAGGTCCCATTATGGCTGGATATTAGTACATCAATTCCACAAGGTCCACTAATATATATTAGTTAAGTATATATCAGTGTTTTAAAAACCGAACCAACGAAACAATTCAATTGACTGAATCATAACTCGACATCGTCTCCAGCTCAATTATTTGAGCTGTTCAAACGAGGTTTTGAATAGCTTAAAATGGTTGAATCATCTAGAGGTCTTACCGATTCGATGTCGATCTGGATATAAAATCCTATCTTTAAAACTTTAAGATTTAAGATAAGATATGGGAGTGTTTGCTGTCAAATCTTTTCAACCACATTATTATTATTTGATTATTTGACAAGCTTACAAATCACATGCTTGAAGTAGAACAAACTCAGCTCCCTCATCATGACACTAGGGTGGATCTCACGTGAAGTTCTTGTTTAATTGTTTGGAATTATTCAAAAACTTGTGTAATAAACAAAAGCCTTCACATGTGTCCCTTGTTTGCATGTTTTAATGATGTGAGGTTAGTCACTGTTTAAGATAAGGGGGTGACCTATTTTTTTGTACTTGCTAATTACAGTACTACTTTTTTAGTGAAATGACAATCAACAATATTTGTATTTAAGATGAAATTTGGAGAGAGAGAGAGAGAGAGAGAGAGAGAGAGAGAGAGAGAGAGAGAGAGAGAGAGAGAGAGAGAGAGAGAGAGAGAGAGAGAGAGAGAGAGAGAGAACACGTGTAGTTGATGTCAAACACATGAAAAGTGGAGCCTTTATATTGGATGAGGAAATGGAATTTGAAAAATGTGAGTCTAGTTTTTTGCACATTGACTCATGCCAGGTAGGATTTTTTATCTTCAATAAATTGTGTGAGTTGTAGCAAGGTGTGTTTATGCAATTAGAAGTTGTGATGGGAAACATTGGAAGAAAATTTTCAAAGTGGAGAAAAATTTGGAGGCAACAAAAGGGGAAGTTTTATATTATGAGAATGTGTATCTATATGCTTCTCAATTGGCATAAGTACTCTTAGGCTAAAAGTATCAATTAGATTTTAGGTGTTAATTATATTTATCTATACCTAAATGGTTTGTTTTACTTACCATTCTACATAGTAATTATCAAATAGTAGTAGCTAGTAGTCAATGAAATCATGTATCTGACATCTTCAGAGTGTAGTAATAAATAACAGGTTGAAAATCAACCCAGAAATGTAAATTCTGTCTATCGCTCTCTGTGCCCCCTTGTCCCATGTGATCAAGCGTTTGTTGTTTGTATCATCTCAAAAACATAGAAATCGAAAATATTTATATAGTCAATCATAGATGTTAGGTGTATTAATTCCTTGCTTGTGTACCTTGTCTCACACCTTGAATGTGTTGTAAAACAAACTTATTTGAAGCATAGTTAGCAAGAAAGCATCACTGATATGTACATTTATTGTATTGTATTTTAATAATAAAAAACAGGTTAACTAATTAACGTTGCTTCTCTGTCACATGTGAAATCCTTGTAAAACTAATGAACTATATTTGGACTAAAATTTTAGTCTAGATATATTTACTTTTTTGGTGCTTATATTTTTGCGAATATACTACATATAAATTAACTCAGAGTTAGAGGGATAGATAAATTAATATATAGGGTAATAGAGACAGGGTTGGCCAGTCTTGTTAGGATGAATTGCAGAAGGTCATTTTCAGGGGACAATGTGACATAGGTCATTTTGGCATCTTTGATTTCATTCATATCAGTATCACCAACTAACATTCTTCTATATATATATATATATATATGTATATATAGATATATAAAAATATTGATATCAAGTTTCCTAGTATATATGGCAACAAGACTTCAGATGAGATTTATTAGGCCTCAGTTATGGAAACGGTGGTCAAGACAGTTGAGGGAGCAGAAAACAAGATTTTATATCATATGGAGGTGTATGGTGATTCTTCTAAAGTGGCAAGAGTAAGCATGATGATAATATTGTCAAAAGTTGCTTAGCTTTTTCTTCTTATTTTTTGTTTACTATTATAGTTCAGAAATCGCCATGTTTGTACCTTGCTTAGCTTAGAGAACCCCAAGTGCAGCTGTAAATGCCGTCTTCAGTGACAG
Source organism: Astragalus glycyphyllos (assembly GCA_963573325.1). NCBI lineage: Eukaryota > Viridiplantae > Streptophyta > Magnoliopsida > Fabales > Fabaceae > Astragalus > Astragalus glycyphyllos. Next base: position 8,312,964 of record OY754311.1, read on the forward strand.
AAAAAACATGTAAAGTTTATCTCAACTTTGATCTCTTTATTTTTCTTTTGATTTTTAGACACCCTTGAGTCTTGACTTACTTTTGTAATTGTGAATTTTCTTTTTTATTTTCTATTCTTCCTTCTTGTTCTTGACTCTTGTGGATAACATTAACTATTCAACTTTCTTCTACCCATCATGTTTTTACCTTTCTGTAGAACAATTTTAGTGCATAAGTTTCGTATACGTTAATTATTAGTACTAAAATGTGATATTATTATATCAGAACTTTTTAATTAGGTCAATAATAGTTGTCAATATTCAGCAAAAAAATAAATAATATTTTTGTCAATAAAAATTAGATCAATCATTTTTGTAAAGGGTTAATGGTAACATTTACTACAAATCTTTGATATCTTTGATCCCGAAGTTGTCTATTGCTACTACCCCTAGCTCAAAGACACCTCACCTTTGAAATTAGTAGGGTTGATAGTGATTCCATTCAACCTCCCACCATTAGACTAGATTCGATATATGCCTCAGAGTCTGACATGAGAATTTCGGGAAAGCTTTGGGATGATGTGTTTGATGACACTGATGATCTTATGACCAATGAAGCTTCTGTTGATAAGTCCGCTCTAGTGGAATCCACGACCCGAAAACAGAAATACAAAAAGAAAGTGGTCTAGAAAACAATAGACTATAATACTCGATCAAAGACAAATTATGTCTCTTTTTCTGTCTCTACTGTCTCTGTTTCTTTTATCTAACTATTGCTAACTAGCATATCTAAAGTGAAGTGTTTTAGGGAACTCGGTTAAGGCTCCCTATTATTGTTTTGGCTAAATTCTCTTTTGCTAAGGGTTTTAGTTTAGTCCTCCTTGCGCTTTTCTGTCTTTTCTCTTTTTTTAATAATATTTTCAGGCAATCAGCTTGTTTGTTAAAAAGAATATTTACTACATTTTTTTTTGAAAAGTAAAATATAATATCCCGTCTTTTTTTTTGAAACAAGTCCCAAGTCTTTTATAAACACACTAGCGGAAGACGGGCACTCTTTTGATTAGTGCGCTACGGTAGATACTTATGTCGTAGTGGTTTATTGTGAGTTCTGGATTGGGTTAGCTCAGTCCAAATGAGTCTATATTTTATATATCTGTTGTGAACCAAACCGAAGAAGTACTCTCTTGTTATGCTATTTCGCAATCCCCTACATCTCTCTCTTACAAATGTCTTAAACCAAACTTACCATAATTGAATTCACCATAGCAATTGAGGTCGAGAATAAGTCGTTAAAAAAATCCTTAAAATATTAAAGAAAATAGATTATTTTATTCCATAACCTTTTATATTTCAGATACAAATACATATGCAGCTTAACCATGATTCTATACAGGTGTCAAAGAACCCATTTGGAGGCAAAAATGGCATATCTAATATAAACAATGAAGTGGTCATCTTAAATGCTATTTTATGCTTATAATATTGTTCTTTGTCCGATGTTATCTAGAGCAAAAATGTATCGCTCGTAGTATGTATATATATATATATATAGAGAGAGAGAGAGGATCCGTTGACACAAAGTGTAAGTAATGACTTGCACCAAATCTCACCTATTAAAAATAAATAATCCTACGGCTAATAATTTGTCAACATAAATTTCAAAATATCAGCACGTGACATGATCTTTTCAATTTTATCTTTCCCCTTTCTATGGCTCATATATTTGATACTACAGATTTGCAATGAATATAAAAGATATCCTTCCCATTCTACGTTTTATCTTCTTCATTTTTTGCTGGGTGTTGCTTCTTAAATTGTGTCTTCAGTTGCATATTATGTCATTTACACAGTTTTTTATTAAGTTTTATCGTTCATATACAAATTAAGTTTCAAAATTTTATTCCAAGCATCTGATATGTATTCAGGACGGTTCCTCGCGTCAGGACCATTGCGAGCACACCGTTGCTAAGAAAGAAAGGCTAAACAAACAATATAATTCACTACTTGAGAGGAAAGAGGTGCTGCAGAAATGAATACAGGAATAAGCCATAAACTCGAAAGTGTGGGGAGTGGGGAAGAAACAAGTACAGATTTTGCATAAATTTGTCAAATTTTTGCTCCATAATTGAAACACCTAGGTGCTTCGAGAAGAAAAATGGTCTCAGAAAGGGCAACTTTGTGATCGTGGTGGTGTATGTTTGCTTCATGAAATAGGCTAAAAGTTTGCTTCATAGGAAATAGGCTGTTGATCGGTTTAATTATGTCGATTTTATGGGAAGGATAAGAGCAAGGAATGAGATCATGTCATATCTTTTAAATTTATCTCAAATTTTTAACAGAGGAAAGATGGAACGTAGAAGATCATATCATGTGCTGATATTTTGAAATTTATGTTGACTTATTATTAGCCGTAGGATTACTTATTTTTAATGGGTGAGATTTGGTGTAAGTCAAATAAAGTCATTTGACTTACACCTAGTGTCAATGAATCCTATCTCATATATATATATATATATATATATATATATATATAGATTGTTTAAAATTTATAAGTTAAAATGAGTATATGTAGAAGTTTCTCCTACATGCAAAGCATCTTGCAATCCCTGGTACAATTCAGAGCGTATCGTATTTTGGTTGGATCGAACCCATCTTAACCTTCCTGATTCAACCTTCACATAGTTGTCCACAACATATTGTTGTAAAAGACGTCTCGCTTTTAATAATATGGAAGTATCATTGGGCCGAATCTAAATATTCAATAAAAAAGTAGCACAGTAAGTAAGCTTAACTTCTACAAAACAACCTGCAAATATTTGTTCACCTCTGTTGATACATACCTGAAGCATATAACTGTAATATTGAGAACATGATGTTTTTCGACCATTAGAACTGCTGGTGTCGATGTCCCAACCATACGATCCAAAAGGTAATAGTAGGGGATATTGAAGAGGATCATAAAACCCTTTGTTTCTTGAACCCTCGTTAGATTTTCAGCATGACTTATGACATTGATATTTCTTTCGGCTGCTATTGATTCTGCATCTCCACAGACAATAATTGCTGCAACTTGCGAAGTAATTGGGAGATTATATTGTGGTTGATTAGCAGGACGCTCTTTAATGAGAAGAGTGCACTCTTGGACATCTGGGTGTAGTGCAAGTTGTTTGAATACATGGACAAAAGAATTGTATCGATGCAGAATTTCTTGCAACTTATGGACTATATTTTGATGAAGGTGCGGGTTTTCCGGCATCCTGTATTGTAACTCGTGTTGAGTATCATAGATGTACAATTGTAAAAAAACGTGGCCCACAACCCTCATTTGGATAGAATCCTTCTATGTTGTGATATATAGCACCTTGAGCACGAAAGATATATATGATAACTCTATTTTATATAGAGTTATTTATGCATCTAAACTTAAATAATTGTTTAGAATCAAGTAAATTATGTGTTCAATATAGTTATATGAATAAAATAAACGACATTCAAGGTTATACTCATGACTTAGCATTTTGTATATATATTGGCATGTTTGATGTGTTTGTTCAGTGCACCTGCAGTTGATGCATCTGCACCGAAAAACAAGCAGTGCATCTGCACTGGATGCAGCTGCACCAGATTACCACAGTGCAACTATATTTAGTGCATCTGCACCATCCTACACCAAAGATAGATTACTCCACAATGGAAGCACCTCAATTCATACCCAGGCATAAATATCTCTATGACATCATGCTTAGTCACAAGTCACATGGAGGCACATGGCAAGTTGTAAAAGGAGACGCCTACAATATAAAGACCATCATGAAGATGTTACCAAGTGGCTTCAGTCTCAAGAGGGGGGTGAATTGAGACTTTAAAATCTTTTCCCCTTTTTAACGACTTAGATTAATTTTGGCGCAGGTTTATGAAATGAACGAATTAGAATATAGAACAGAAAAGCACGCACAAGATTTATACTGGTTCGGTCACCTCCCAGTGACCTACGTCCAGTCCTCACAACCCTTTGTGAGATTTTCACTATCAAAACAAAGCTTTCAACCGGGTGCTTTAAAACCCTTACAAACACAGGCACTCTTCACCTAGGATACCCCACCGTGTGCAAGAGCCCTAAAGAACAATTACAACAAGAGATACCCCACCCTTGTTACAATCAAAAACCCTAGAGAGATACTGGTGTGTGTAAATAGATAACATCATTTGTGCAAGTATACACAGTCACAAGTTATAGTATAAAAGATCGAACCCACAGAGATTGGATTAACTCTTGTATATGTCGTTTACAAGAGATGCAAACTAGTGCAACTACACTATTCAGAATGTTTGGTTTTGGTTGAAGTTGAAATGAAAATAAATTAAACAGAAAGCAAGTAAATTGTGCAAGAAATCAGTTGAGAATGAAAGTTGGGATGTTTTCACAAGTTAAATCACTTTTGAGTGTATTGTGTTTTCTTGTGGTGCAATTGCACTTAGTGCAGTTGCATCAGTGTGTGCTGGTCAGCTACTTTCGTCAGAGTTTCGTTATAAGCTCTATATGATCCTGTTTTTTTGCGGTAAAGAGTAGGGTTGTCAGTGCCTCTCTCGCCCCCTTACAGATGATCCAAGTTGCTTAAATAAGTACACTCTTGTATCTTAAGTTCTCTACACTTTGATGTAAGGACTATGTTAACCTTAAGCTAAGAATTAACAAGAAATTAACAAGCTAACTTCATTAAAACAAGTTTAACAAAAAGCTTCATTAAACACTTATCCTTACTTAGTTCTTGATTTCTAGTTATAAGCCAATTAAGTGAATATAACTCTACTTGTTCTAAGTGATCAATCCTAAAACAAGATTAAGAATTTAAACACAAGAACTAAAGTGCACACCACTTTGAAAACACAATAACTTTCCTCAAAAGATCATTGGAAAGCTAGAACATCCCAACTCAAAAGAGTTTAGCTCATGATGGGCATGATAAAGCAAATATAAGTTAATGAAAGCATATTGCAATGAAGAAAAATACAAGAGGATTCAAAAGAGTAACAAATGAAAAACTCTTGCATATATTTGCTTACAACCAATTTCTTACACCTATTAGCTCTTTGAAGAAGTGAAGAAAGAAGTTGTCAATTTCCTCTCACCTTCCTCTCAAACTAACACTATGAAACTAAAAGAAAAATAAAACTTTGAAACTAAGAAAAACTAAACTAAAAAGATGAAGAAGAATTAAAAAGAAGATGATTCTTCAAGTGAGATTTTGGGTCCTATATAGCCTTGGGAGATTTCCTTGATTGGAGGGTTTCCTTGATGATCAAGCTGACCAAAAGTATTAACCATGGTTACTTTTAAAAAGTAAGAGATCATCTTCAATTTCAGCACTCAACCTTTGAAGAGAGGTCCAATTATATGTTGCCACATGTTCTTCAAGATAAATGTTTATGATGCCTTTTTGATTGTGGGCACCTCCTTTGGTAAGTGACCATGTGACCCCATGTGACTTCTGAGCTAGCAGCACTCCAACTAAGCATTATAGCAATGGTATGAATTGAGGTGCTTCCAATGTGGGGTTGTGAGCTGCTCTCGGTACAGAGTGGTGCAATTGCACCTAATGCTGTTGCACTAGCTGGTGCAATTGCTCTAGACTGCGGCTGCACTAAATAAACACATCAAACATACCAATATACAATAAAATGCTAAGTTATGGGCTTCTCTTATCCTAAAACTATAAATGTTGTTATTTTATTCGTACTAACATATTTAACACATAATAGACTTGATTTTGGGCAATTATCTAAGTGTAAAAGCACAAATAACTCTATATAAAATAGGGTTATCACACCCCCAAAATTAAATCATTGCTTGTCCTCAAGCAATGACAAAAAGAAAACAAAAATAAGATTTCCAGAATCAAGAAGAACAGATCAGCTCCTATTTCTTTCATAAAATGATTTTCAATAAATGCAACTCATGAACTTCATTTTTCAAAGAATTTTTTCTTTGTGCCTTTGAATTCCAAAACATCCAAAGCTATTAAAACTCATTTGTGTGAGTGTTTGTCCCACTGAGATTCAATCAGTTCCAAACCCAAGTAACAAGTTTCTCCTAGCCTTTGAAAAATTTAGATCACGTTCGGTCAAAACAAAGATGTTTCAAAATATAGAGTAGACTAACAAAGTCCTCAAGAGTGGGGGCCTTAAGCACAACAAAGGGCTTGGATAGAGTATTTCAAACTGTTGAGTCAATGCACTTTTTGTATTTCTGGTGGTTCTTTTTCTTGATGCAAATGCAGTGAGTGCAAGTGCATTGTTTTTCTGAGGCGCAATTGCACTAGGTATTTTTTTGTATTGGTGTAATTGCACTAAACTTTTTGACGGTGCAGTTGCACTTAGTGCAACTGCACTTGATTTTTCTTTTCAAGACTTCTAGCTAATATTGCCCTCCTCACTATCCTCCTTATGCATACTTTTTTCTTTGGTCAGTTCTGTCTTTTTTTTTTTTTTGAATTTTTCTTTTTCTGACTAAATGCACTATTGGAACAGGTACAGTTTATGACTCAGGCAATATAGCTTTTTTTTCATTTTGAGCTCTTTTGGTAACCTATATGCATTGACTACTCTAAGTTCTTCATACTCTAGCCTTTGTATTCATAAAAACTCCCCCAAACTTAATTCTTTAAGCTCTTCTATTTTTTTAATAAAAATTTGCTTTTGACCTTAGTTTTCTAAAAATTCCTTTTGCATCAGATAGCTTATCACATAGCAAGGTTCTTTTCAAAAACTCAATTTTGATGTGTCAAAGTGATAATAACAATGGTCATTTTTGGAAAAATAAGGCTTCTTTTTTTTTCTTCTTCTTTTGTTCATCATTAAAAATCAATTCGTAAATTGCATTTTTCTTTAAGTTTTTGAAAAAGATAATAAACTGATCATGCTTCAAGATTGATCAAATCTTCAAAATATTAGTTAATTCTGATTTACTTAAAACTGTTTTGACAGATTTTTCTACTTTTTGAGAACAGTTTTATGCATTTCAAAAATGCTTTGTTAAGTAAATCTAAAACAAATTAAAACATGACACTTATTAACAAAACACACATAATAGACACAACAACTGAAACAAACACACATAAGATAAATACTAACACATGCATGAAAAGTTTGATGCTCTCCCCCCAACTTAAAAGTGAGCAGTGTCCCCACTGCTCTTAAGTTGAGTTTTCAAAAGAAATTTGTTCAAAATGGGGAGGGGGGTTAATACATGTGGGATAAAAACAGATAACACAGTTATATAAGTTCTGAAATTATAAGAACAACATTTAAAATTACTCGGGTTTTGCTCCAGATCTGAGTCTGTTGCTAGCCCTTGTTGCTGCACGTTTTGGTTTGAGTTTGGGTGGCCTCTTTGCTGCAGTTGCCTTGGATGCAATTGCTCCAGGCTCAGTTGGTTTTGTTGTTGTCTTCTCTGCTTCAGGTGGTGCATCAGCACCAGTTGTTCCTGTTGGTGCAGTTGCACCAAGTCCAACTGCACTGCTCTGATCAGTAACTTCTTGTGGTTGCTTCTCCTTTGCAACAGTCTCTTCAGTGGTTGGTTTCTGACTTTCTTCTTTCTCCTTGGCCTGACTTTCTTGACTTTCTTCCACTTCCTTTGCTTCTGCCTCTTTAGCTCTTTCCTCCTCACCAGATTTTTCAGCCATCTTTTCAGCTTCACCTGTTGTTGGGGTGTCCTTTGTAATTCCAGCAGCCTCAGCAATTCCCATGAGAATCTTTGCAGATTCTTGTCTCCTTTTATCTTCCAATTCTTTCAGTACCACTGCAATTGTGTCTTGCACATCCTTTGAGTAGATGAGAGAGAAGAGATTGTGAGAAGTGGTTACTGTTTGTGTATTGAAAGAAGTGGTGAACGGTTACTTTTGGGTTAGTGGGATGTTTTAATGAGGTAATGGCATGAGTGGAGGTTGATTTGATGTATGTTTCGAGCCGTTAGGCTATGTGGGCTAACATGCAAGGCTACACGTGTCTGATTAGGTGAATCCACACCGTTAAACTGAATTACGTTGTGTTGCGCTGGCATTTCACCAAAATCATCCTCCCTTTTTTGAAATTGTTGGTGCAGTAGCACTGGAAAGTGGTTCGGTGCAATTGCTCCTGATGAGTAATAGGTGCAGTTGCACCAATTCCTGTTTGTCTACAAAAACACTTGAAAAACATCAAATTGCACAAAATATTAAATATTTATCAAAAAATTATGGGTTGCCCTCAGCCTGACTTTCCCTTGTTTATTAAGGATTTTCAAAATGTGTGGTGCTTTCATCTTGCACCACTTGTTCACCAAAATACATTTTGACTCTTTGCCCATTTACCTTGAAAGTGGTATTTGAGGCTGCATCATAAAGATCAACTGCACCATGAGGATAGACTTTAACTAATTTAAATGGTCCTGTCCACCTTGATTTTAATTTTCCAGGGAACAATTTCAACCTAGAATTGTATAACAGAACCAATCCTCCTTCTCTAAGTTCTCTCCTTTGGATTTTCTTATCATGCCATGCTTTGGTTCTAGCTTTGTAAATTTCTGCATTCTCATAAGAGAAATGCCTAAATTCTTCTAATTCATTAAGCTCTAAAAACCTTTGTTTTCCTGGCCTATTGAGATCAAAATTCAACTTTTTAATAGCCCAATATGACTTATTTTCTAACTCAATAGGCAGATGGCATGCTTTGCCATAAACTATCCTATAGGGGGACATACCTAATGGAGTTTTTAATGCAGTTCTATATGCCCATAATGCTTCATCTAAGTGTAAGGACCAATCTTTTCTTGTTGGTCCAACCATTTTTTCAAGCATTCTCTTAATTTCCCTATTAGATAATTCAGCTTGTCCACTTGTTTGTGGGTGGTAAGCTGTAGCAATTTTATGTTTAATCCCATATTTTGCAAGAAGATTTTCAATAAGTTTATTGCAAAAATGTGAGCCTTCATCATTGATGATTGCTCTTGGGGTGCCAAATCTTGTAAAAATATTCTTTTGAAGAAATTTGCTAACTGATTTGGCATCATTATTAGGTAATGCTACTGCCTCTACCCATTTGGACACATAATCAACAGCTACTAATATGTATTCTTTGCCAAAAGAAGGTGGAAAAGGACCCATGAAATCCATGCCCCAAACATCAAAAAGCTCAATTTCTAAAATATTAGTTCTAGGCATTTCATGTTTTTCAGAAATGTTTCCACTTCTTTGGCATTTGTCACAGGTTTTGACCCAATTATAAGCATCTTTAAATAAAGTGGGCCAGAAATAACCTGACTGTAATACCTTAGCTGCTGTTCTGTTGCTTCCAAAGTGACCTTCATATGGTGCTGAATGACAGTGTAGAAGCACTGCTTGCTGCTCTGATTCTGAAATGCACTTCCTCATTATCTGATCTGGACACATCTTATACAGATAGGGTTCATCCCAATAGTATTGCTTTACTATGTGGAAGAATCTCCTTCTTTGTTGATAGCTCATGTCCTTTGGTACAATTTTACTTACAAGGAAATTGACTATGTCAGCATACCATGGTGCAGTTGCACTTTGTGCAATTGCACTGGCTGGTGCAATTGCACTTATTGCACAAGAACTAATTGTATTATTGGTAATTGCCAACAACTTCTCATCTGGAAAATTCTCCTTGATTTCTTGTGTACCTGCATTTTCTCTTTCTAGTCTAGATAAATGGTCAGCCACTTGGTTCTCCACCCCTTTTTTGTCTCTAATCTCAAGATCAAATTCTTGAAGGAGGAGAATCCATCTAATTAGCCTTGGTTTTGCATCTTTCTTTGCAAGCAAATACTTGATGGCAGAATGGTTAGTATAAACAATAACTTTAGTGCCAACCAAGTAGGATCTAAACTTATCAAATGCAAATACCACAGCTAATAATTCTTTCTCTGTCACAGTATAATTCATTTGAGCTTCAATAAGTGTTTTGCTAGCATAATAAATTGAGTGAAAGATTTTATCATACCTTTGCCCTAGGACAGCTCCTACTGCAAAGTCACTAGCATCACACATTAATTCAAATGGCCTGCTCTAATCTGGTGTTATAATCACTGGTGCTGTTACCAGTGCCTGTTTAAGCTTTTGAAAAGCTTCTATACAATGTTCATCAAAGTTAAATTGTGTATCTAATTGTAAAAGAGTACACAATGGTTTAGAAATTTTTGAAAAATCTTTGATGAATCTTCTATAGAAGCCAACATGGCCCAAGAAGCTTCTAATTCCTTTAATAGTTGATGGAGGTGGCATTTTCTCAATGACTTCAATTTTAGCCTTATCCACTTCAAGACCTTTCTTTGAAACTTTATGCCCAAGCACATTGCCTTCTTGTACCATGAAATGGCACTTTTCCCAATTGAGCACAAGATTGGTGTCTTCACATCTTTGGAGAATTTTTTCTAAATTTGACAAACACAATGAATGTTTCTCCAAAAACTGAAAAATCATCCATGAAAACTTCCATTGATTGCTCAATGAAGTCAGAAAATATAGACATCATACATCTTTGAAATGTAGCAGGTGCATTACAAAGTCCAAAAGGCATCCTTCTAAATGCAAAGGTACCATAGGGACATGTAAAAGTAGTTTTTTGTTGATCCTTAGGTTCTATTGCAATTTGATTGTAGCCTGAATAACCATCTAAGAAACAATAAAACTCTTTTCCTGCTAACCTATCTAACATTTGATCAATGAAAGGCAAAGGAAAGTGATCCTTCTTTGTGGCCTTATTGAGTTTTCTGTAATCCATACAGATTCTCCATCCTGTGACAGTTCTAGTTGGTATCGATTCATTTTTTTCATTGGCTATGACTGTTACACCCCCTTTCTTAGGAACACATTGTACAGGGCTTACCCATGCACTATCTGAGATGGGGTATATGATTCCAGCATCTAGTCATTTAATGATTTCTTTCTTAACAACCTCTTTCATTATAGGATTTAGCCTTCTTTGTCCTTCTATGTAATTTTTAGAATTATCTTCTAAAATGATTCTATGCATGCATATTGAAGGGCTAATTCCTTTTATGTCTGCCATTTGCCAACCTATAGCTTTCTTATGCTTTCTTAAGGTACTAATGAGATCATTCTCCTGTTCTAAAGTTAGATCAGATGCAATGATCACTGGAAGTGTATCACCTTCCCCTAAGAAAGCATGTTTCAAATGTTTTGGCAATTCTTTCAATTCTAATTTGGGAGTTTGTTCAATTGAGGGTAAATTTTGTTTAAGGTTAGGGTCTTCTAAATTAAGAGATTCATAAGTTCTAGCCCATACCTTAGGTGTTGGTTCTTCTTTTGGCAGTATGTCTTTTTCCAGCATTTCTTCTTCAGGAAGTGCAGATGCATCAGGTGCAAGTGCACTGGTAAGATAATCATACTGCTTGTTGAACTGTTTTTGCACCAAATGATCAAGAGAGATGACTGCTGAACATCTTCACTCTCCTCTGCAGGATATTTCAGAGCACTCATTACATTGAATTTCACCTCTTGATCATTTACTCTCATGGTTAGTTCTCCTTTTTGCACATCAATCAATATTTTCCCAGTTGCTAAGAATGGCCTTCCAAGAATAACTGGTACTTCTTCATCTGCAACAAAGTCAAGAATAACAAAATCTACAGGAAATACAAATTTGTCAACCTTTACCAAGATATCTTCTATGATTCCTTCTGGGTAAGCTATTGACCTGTCTGCAAGTGACAATGTTAAAGATGTAGGTTTAGCATGTCCAATTCCTAACTGTGTAAAGACAGATTTAGGCATCAAGTTGATGCTTGCTCCTAAATCACACAATGCACGACCTGTATAATAATTACCTATTGAAAATGGAATTGTAAAGCTACCTGGATCTTTTAATTTTCTTGGAATTTTGTTTTGCAAAATCAAACTACATTCTTTGGACAAAGCAACTGTTTCAAATTCACCTAATCTTTTTCTTTTTGAAAGAACATCTTTCATGAATTTAGCATAATTAGGCATTAGTTGCAATGCTTCAATCAAGGGAACATTAATATGCAATTGTTTTAAAACATTTAAAAACTTACTGAATTGCTTCTCCTCATGTGCCTTTTTTAATCTTTGAGGAAAAGGAGGAAGAGGATATTCAGGAACTAACCTTGGAGTTGGAACTTCATGTGATGCAGATGCATCAGGTGCTTCTGCATTTTGAGATTTTTTTTCATTTTTATTTTGTTCTCCCTTACCTGTACCTTCATTCTCATAAGGTTCTGCTAGATCCTTCCCATTTCTGAGAGATATAGCTTTCACCTGTTCTTTACCTGGCCTTTGAGATGGTGTTGCTTCTGTATTTGATGGTAGTGTACCTGTTGGTCTTTGATACAGAGCAGTTGCTAACTGACCTACTTGATTCTCTAGATTTTTAATTGAAGCATCTTGGGCTTGCCTAGCTGTTCTAGTTTCACTAATAAAAGATTTAAGTAAACCTTCTAGGGAGTTATCAGTAGCAGGTTGTTGTTGTTGTGGCCTTGGGTAGTTCTGAGATTGAAATCTTGGTGCAGTTGCACTAGGTGCAGGTGCACTAGTATTGTTCCATCTAAAGTTTGGATGGTTCTTCCAACCAGCATTATAGGTATTGGAGTAAGGGTTGTTATTCCTATCATAACTTACATAATTTACAGAGACAGGGTTGCTAGGGCACTCCTCATAAAGGTGACCTCCTCCACAATAAACACAACTTACAGCTCCTGGAGGGGCTTGTTCTATTGCTGCTGCAGTGTTCTCAACTGGTGCAGCTGCACCTGGTGCAGTTGCACTGGTATTGTTAAGGTTTTTAACTAGATTTGCTAGTGAGGCTACTTGAGCAGATAGGGCAGATATTTCACTAATCTCATGTACCCCTAATGATTTCTTTTTGGCACTCACCCTCTCAGTAGGCCAACTAGAGCTATTGGTAGCAATTCTATCAATTAATTCACATGCTTCATTATAAGAAAGATTTAACAAAACACCACCAGATGATGCATCAAGCATTATTCTGGTTTGTGGTTCCAGACCATTATAAAATGTTTCCATTTGAATAATAACTGGAAGGCCATGGTGTGGACATTTTCTTAAAAGTTCTTTCCATCTTTCCCATGCTTCAAACAATGATTCTTGGTCTTTTTGTCTAAAAGATGTAATATCATTTCTCATTCTGGCATTTTTGATAGGTGGGAAATATTTTGACAAAAACTTTTCAGCCATTTCATTCCATGTATGAATAGAATTAGGCTCCAATGAATTTAACCATGATTTAGCCTTATCTTTCAAAGAATATGGAAATAGCTTAAGTCTAAATGCATCTTCACTAACACCGGGTATGATAAAGTTACTACATATTTCTAAAAACTGTTTTAAATGTTCATGGGGATCCTCATGAGGATGTCCACCATATTGACCAATTGTTTGTAACATTTGAAACATCATAGGTTTAAATTCAAAATGGACAACCTCTATGTGAGGTCTTGCTATGCTTGTTTGCATGTTTTGATGATCAAACATAACATAATCTCTCATAGGTCTATCTCTATCATTAATCATACCTATTGGTCCCATGTGACTGAATTGATTCCTGTGATCTGCTTCAACATCTCGTTGTGATCCAGGACCACCTCTGACTGAGGCTGGTCTTGAGCCTTCTCCTTCACCTTGTTGAGACATGGTATTGCTGCAACCTTGAAGTCTTTGTTTCTGGAGTTTTCGCAACCTTCTAAACTGTCTTTCTATCTCTGGATTATACTCAAATTCTGGTGATTTGTCTCTGGGCATAAGCTAGTGCACTTGCACTAAGTGTAACGGCACCAGTTTCTGCACAGAAAAAATAAAATACCAGAACAACAAAACAAAAAATAAACACTAATCTACTATCTTTAAAACAACAATAAAAATTAATGGCAATCCCCGGCAACGGCGCCAAAAACTTGGTGTGTGTAAATAGATAACATCATTTGTGCAAGTATACACAGTCACAAGTTATAGTATAAAAGATCGAACCCACAGAGATTGGATTAACTCTTGTATATGTCGTTTAAAAGAGATGCAAACTAGTGCAACTACACTATTCAGAATGTTTGGTTTTGGTTGAAGTTGAAATGAAAATAAATTAAACAGAAAGCAAGTAAATTGTGCAAGAAATCAGTTGAGAATGAAAGTTGGGATGTTTTCACAAGTTAAATCACTTTTGAGTGTACTGTGTTTTCTTGTGGTGCAATTGCACTTAGTGCAGTTGCATCAGTGTGTGCTGGTCAGCTACTTTCGTCAGAGTTTCGTTATAAGCTCTATATGATCCTGTTTTTTTGCGGTAAAGAGTAGGGTTGTCAGTGCCTCTCTCGCCCCCTTACAGATGATCCAAGTTGCTTAAATAAGTACACTCTTGTATCTTAAGTTCTCTACACTTTGATGTAAGGACTATGTTAACCTTAAGCTAAGAATTAACAAGAAATTAACAAGCTAACTTCATTAAAACAAGTTTAACAAAAAGCTTCATTAAACACTTATCCTTACTTAGTTCTTGATTTCTAGTTATAAGCCAATTAAGTGAATATAACTCTACTTGTTCTAAGTGATCAATCCTAAAACAAGATTAAGAATTTAAACACAAGAACTAAAGTGCACACCACTTTGAAAACACAATAACTTTCCTCAAAAGATCATTGGAAAGCTAGAACATCCCAACTCAAAAGAGTTTAGCTCATGATGGGCATGATAAAGCAAATATAAGTTAATGAAAGCATATTGCAATGAAGAAAAATACAAGAGGATTCAAAAGAGTAACAAATGAAAAACTCTTGCATATATTTGCTTACAACCAATTTCTTACACCTATTAGCTCTTTGAAGAAGTGAAGAAAGAAGTTGTCAATTTCCTCTCACCTTCCTCTCAAACTAACACTATGAAACTAAAAGAAAAATAAAACTTTGAAACTAAGAAAAACTAAACTAAAAAGATGAAGAAGAATTAAAAAGAAGATGATTCTTCAAGTGAGATTTTGGGTCCTATATAGCCTTGGGAGATTTCCTTGATTGGAGGGTTTCCTTGATGATCAAGCTGACCAAAAGTATTAACCATGGTTACTTTTAAAAAGTAAGAGATCATCTTCAATTTCAGCACTCAACCTTTGAAGAGAGGTCCAATTATATGTTGCCACATGTTCTTCAAGATAAATGTTTATGATGCCTTTTTGATTGTGGGCACCTCCTTTGGTAAGTGACCATGTGACCCCATGTGACTTCTGAGCTAGCAGCACTCCAACTAAGCATTATAACAATGGTATGAATTGAGGTGCTTCCAATGTGGGGTTGTGAGCTGCTCTCGGTACAGAGTGGTGCAATTGCACCTAATGCTGTTGCACTAGCTGGTGCAATTGCTCTAGACTGCGGCTGCACTAAATAAACACATCAAACATACCAATATACAATAAAATGCTAAGTTATGGGCTTCTCTTATCCTAAAACTATAAATGTTGTTATTTTATTCGTACTAACATATTTAACACATAATAGACTTGATTTTGGGCAATTATCTAAGTGTAAAAGCACAAATAACTCTATATAAAATAGAGTTATCAGATACCCCACTCTCTAGTACAACCAATTGACATACAAGAGATACCCCACCCTTGTTACAGTCAAAACCCTAGAGAGATTCCCCACTCTCTATTAAAACCAAATAAAAGTAATTGAACAAATTACAGTAAACAGAAATACCTCTAAGAAGGCGAATACAACAACTTGAAGAATCCCAACCTAACCCTTGAGAGAGATCAGCTCAAAGTGATGAATAACGTGAAGAATGAGTGTGACAGTGAGAGAGTTTGCGTTCTTCTCTTTAGAATTTTAGGTTGTGAGTGATACGTGAAATCCTAAGTCCTATTTATAGTGTTTGTAAAAAATATGACCGTTGAAGCAATTTGTGTTATAAGTGGACAATCGATTATCTTCTTTAAAAACATAGTATGTTAATCGATTGTGTGCTTTAGAAAGAATAGCTCCATAAGTGAATAATCGATTATATGCTTAAAGAAAGAAAGTTGGGAATCGATTATGTGCTTAAATGAAAGAAAGATAGGAATCGATTGTTTGCTTAAATCAAAGGAGCCAGAATCGATTGTTTGCTTTAAGAAATAAGACAATCAATTGTTTGCTTGAAAATAGGATTAAGACAATCGATTGTTTGCTTGAAAATAGGAAAGTTTCACAAAAATTAGGATGAGAATCGATTATCTTCTTTAAAAGCTACAAACCATAATCGATTACTAGCTTTAAAGCTACTAGGTCATGAATCGATTTTGTGCTTGCAACTAACAAACTCAAAATCGATTCTTTGCTTGATAAAACAAGTAAGGAATCGATTCATTGCTTCCAAAACTAAGTCCTAATCGATTGATGGCTTAAACAATAAGAATGAAATTGATTTCTTTATTTAAAAAACAATTTCTTTTAAAAACACTAAGCCATGAATCTATTTCATTTAAAAACAACAAGTGCCTAACCTATTTATCAATTGAAACCATATGTTAGGTTCATTTGTGTGAGTGATATTGTGTTTTGTGATTTGAGCCGATCTTCAAAAGCGGTTTACAATTCATTCCTAAGACACGGTCCAACTTCCTAGGGACTACTACCCTTGACACACTTACTTCTTGAGTTGGTTGTGCCTTGGAGTTCCATTTGTCACTTTGTGTTCGATTGCTTCATCATCAAAACTTAACCTGCAACACAAGATATCCACAGAAGATCCTTTCACATGGGACACAAGCCATCCATAATTGGACCTCTCTTTGAGGATGAGTGTTGGACTCAAATTGCTTTATCAAGTTCTGAAAAGTAACCATGGTTAACCCCTCAAGGTTAACTTAATCTCCAAGCAAACCCTCACTTGAAGGAAAGCTCAAAACCTATATAAAGACCTTCATTCTTCACTTGGAGATCATCTCATTTTTCACTTCTTGGAGATCATCTTAGAGAACATTTTTATTTCACTTTTCTTTTCATAGTTTTAAGTTAGTTGTTAGTGGTGAGAAGGCAATGAAGGAATTGACGACTTCTCCCTTTACTTCTTCATAGAATTAGTCAGTGCAGAGAATCAGTGCATCTGCATTGCTTGGCAAACATATGCAAGAGTACTTCAATTTGTGTAATCTCTTCCTTATTGTTTTCTCTTGTAATTTCCATTATATTAACATGTTTTATTTCATCTATCTTTGTCTTGCAATGCCTATTATGAGCTAAACTTCTTAAGTTGAGATGTTCTAACCTTATAATCATCTTTTGAGAAAGTTATTGTGTTTTTACATGGTGTATGCATTTTGGTTCTTGTGTTATACTACATCCATCTTATTTTAAGGTTGATCGCTTAGAATAAGTAGAGTTATATTCACAGACATGGTTTATAACTAGAAATCAAGAACTAATAAGGGTGAGTGTGTTAATAAAGTCTTTGTTAACTTATTTAATAAAGAAATCTTTGTTAATTCCATGTTAAGTCCTAGACATAGGATAACATAGTCCTTAGGGTGATTCAGTGGGTACTTCAAAAGCAGGAGTGAACTTATTTAGCATGCCTAGACATAGGAAGCTTGTAACTAAACTCTGAAGAAAGTAGCTGAAAAGCACATACTGATGCAGCTGCACTCAATGCATCTGCACCACATAAAAGCACTTAACTCTTGAAAGTGATTTATTTGGTGAAGACATCTCAACTATCATTCTCAACTAATTTCCTTTACATTTTCCTGCATATTTACATTCTGTCCTCTTTTCAACTCCACCCAAAATTATGAGTAGTGTAGCTGCACTAATTTATATCTTTTTAAGCATACAAGAGTTTATCCAATCCCTGTGGGTTCGATTTTTTATACTACTTGTTTGTGAATGTGTATACTTGCACACTTTTCCACACACCAAGTTTTTGGCGCCGTTGCCAGGGATTGCCATTAATTTTTGTTGTTTAGATTTATAAATTAGTGTTTTATTATTACTCTGGTAGTTTGTTTTCTGCGCAGATGCATTAGCTTATGCCCAGGGGCAGATCACCAGAATTTGAATTAAATCCAAAAATAGAAAGACAGTTCAGAAAGTTGCTTAAACTCCAGAAACAAAGACTTCAAAGCTGCATAAATACAATGTCTCAAGGAGGTGAAGGACAAGGCTCAAGACCAGCCTCAGTTAGAGGTGGTCCTGGATCTAATCATGATACTGAAGCAGTACACAGGAATCAATTCATCAACATCGGATTTACCTATTGGGTAGATAAATCCGATTTCCCTAAAAAATGAAAATCGGATTTACCCCCACGTAAGGTAAATCCGATTTGTTATTAAAAATAATTGTTTTTATTTAAATTTTTAAAAAAGGAAAAAAAAACGCTACTAAAAATCCGTTAAAGAGTTAAAACTAATCAAAAAATTATAAAAACACCACTAAAATTCTAATAAAATCAAAATAAGGTTAGGCAAATTTTTTTAGATTTTTTGGAGATTATGAAAAATTAAAAAAATTAATAAAAAATAGTAAACGATGGAATTTGGGATTTTGAGCCCCCAATTCTTAAAAGAAGTCCCTTCTTGAGGAGTCTTGATTCCTGATTTTTTTCTGATTTAATGGTTGTGGTTTCATTACAATCGGAGTAGGTTTCCCGAGAACCAATTTTTTAGCCTAAATTATTCGCTCGACGTATAACATCGTCATGTGTTAACGAACTACACATTAAACAGAACCAAAAGACGGTCGATATTCATGCCTAATTTATTTTTCTAAAAAAAAAATTAATTTTTTAACTGATTTATTGATTTATTAATTAGGCTAAAAAAGCGGATTTACCCCCACATAAGGTAAATCCGCTTTTTTTATTTGAAAGCGGATATACCCCCACCCTTAGGTAAATCCGCTTTTAAAATAACAAAATCGGATTTACCCCCACGTTAGGTAAATTCGATTTTGTTATTTTTAAAAGCGGATCTACCCCACCTTAGAAAAATCCGCTTTTAATTTTTAAAAATTTTCAGTGGAAATCAAATTTACCTCATTGATACATAAATCCGATTTCCAAATTTTTTTTTGAGCTGGGGATATGTTCGGATTTTTTAAATTTTGTGAAAGGCAATTACGTCTTTTCACAGGGTCCGTGGGGGTATTGGATGAAAGGGTGGGGGTACAAAAAAAAAACCTTGAATTTATAAGTGGTAATGAGATATTTATTTTTTTAAATACAGTGCACATTTCCTTCCATTGAAGTATAGGTACAGTCCCTCTTCTTCCTCTTCGCAATTTTGTTTTTTTTGCTGTTTTGGGTGGTTCGGCGCAGCAGAGGCCGAACTGGTTCGATTAGGCGTGCGCCGAACCCCCTATTTTTGTAACTGTTTTGGGGTGGTTCGGTCAGGCGTGCGTCAAACCGGTTCGTTCAAGCGTGTGTAGAACCAGTTCGGCTTACTGTGCGCCGAATCACCCTGATTGTTACTGAATGATGAATTTTTTCATTTTAACTGAGTTTTTCCCCCTATTTTCAGTATGGCTAACACCAGAGGAGGTGGTCTTGGCCGGAGGCGAGCAGAGACTGACCCTTAGGCTGATGAGGAGAGAGTTCGTCCGATTGCGTCTGTACGTCGTGGCCGGCAATTGCAGCATCCTAGACGCGTACGTGGACGCCGTGGTGGACGCGGCAAAGAGATAGAGACTAACTATGAGCCTCCGGTTGATGATTCAGTTGATGCTGCAGTTGATGAGCCATTAGAGTATGATGACCTAGACATTGATGCTGCTGCTCAGGTGGAAGGGCCATCTCAGGATCGCCGATCGAGTTCTCATCGGCCTTCCACGTCTTGGCCTTCCACTTCTCGGCCTTCCACTTCTGCTGCCGATGCTGATGTTCCGCTGCCTGACACTGGCATGCCCGAGGCATCTACTGCTCCCGACAGATCATCTACTTTCCCTTATGCTGGAGGGCCATACGATCGATCTGTCCTATATTCTTATGGGTCTCACGTTGCTTGGAGATTATGGGACGGTTGGGTAAGTTTTCAAATTTATTAACAATTCAAGTTATTAATAAGTCTGATTTGTTACATCTATCTAATTATTGATTATATTTTTTTTATAATGTCCAATGCAGGAGCGTCCTCTGGATGGGGGTAAGCAAAAAAGTTCATAATCATTCAATGAAGGATGTTGAGATTCATCCTCAGATTATGGATTAGTCTGTTGCCCCTTCATGACGTGGGGTTTGGTACAGTCACCATTTCCTCACTACTGCTTTCGTGGAGAGGTGGCACGGAGAGACCAACACATTCCACCTTCCAGTTAGTGAGATGACTATCACCCTAGATGATGTGGTGCAGCTGCTCCATATCCCGTCACGGGGATATTTTTTGACATGGTAGAGCCAACCAAGATGGAGGCGCAGGATTTGTTGGTTGACTACCTGGGGGTTTCGCACGGGGAGGCAGTTGCTGAGGTACCTGCGAAAGGTACAAGTGTCAAGCTGAGTTGGCTCAAGAGAGTGTACATTGAGGCCATTGGAGCTGAGAGATGGGAGGATGCAGCTCGTTGCTACATTCTGATTTTGCTTGGCTTATTCTGTGACAAGTCTGGCAACAGGGTGAAGGTTGCATACTTGTACATGATCAGAGAGCTAGAGAATGCTGGTCAGTACTGTTGGGGGACTATGGCACTGGCTCACCTATACCAGTAGTTGACAGATGCCTATTCCCCTTCGACTTCACAGATTGCTGGATTTGCCACTCTCCTCCAGGTATTTGACTTTAATTAATTTTATATTTTAGTTGGTAAAAGTTTATGTAAATTATTATATGTTGGATCCCTAACCCGCTTTTTATTTATCACAGGCTTGAATTTTTGAACATTTCCAGGGGCAGGTATTTGGCACTAAATGGTTGGTTGAGGGGTACACTGAAGACCAGCCATGGGCTAAAAGGTGGGACTACAAGAGGGCTGATGGGTCAGTGCCAACTTTCAGGGCAGCCCTGGATCACTTAAGGTCAGAGGAGGTCACCTGGATGCCTTTTACTCAGCACAGAGCTATTCAGAACTTGGCCTTATTTAAGGGTCATCTGCGTCATGCTGGGAGCATGTTGGCCTATAACCCAGATCGAGTGGTGAGGCAGTTTGGCTTGATTCAGGGCATCCCAGAGGACCTTAGGCCTAGTGGACGGGCTGTAGTGACAAAGGAGCAAGCTGATCAAGCATGGATAGAATTCCACTTGCACCTTGTCCCGCGTGGTGACTCAATGGTGGATGGGATGCCTGACATTGTTGAGGAGTACTTTGCATGGTATATGAGGGTATCCCACCCATACATTTGCGCCGACAACTACCCCGTTGACAGTTATGTTAGACAGGTGTGATCTTTTATTTCAGTCTTACAGTGTTATTAAATCATTTGTTATTTTATCCTGTTTTGTCAATGACATGGTTATTTTTTTGTATTATAGAATGTGTCAGAGATTATGCAACTCTATGACGACCTAGAGGGGGTTCTTAGGGACGGTGGGCATCCCCGTGGGACCCGTGGCTGGACCATTATTGACTGGCTGAAGCAACTCACTAGGCCTATGGCACGAGGGCTTAGGAAGTTTAGCGGTGTCTCCCAGCAGAGGGACACGGAGTAGTGGTCTTTAGGGATTATATTGTTGTATTTTCCGGATTGTTTACTTATGTTTATATGTATGAATTATATTGCACAGATTGTATGAATTATTCCACTTATATTTATGTGTTTAGTTTTTTGTTGTGTTTATTAGTATTCGATAGTTAATTATTCAATTTATCGTTACGTTCGTTCAAACTTAGTAAATTATCGTTCCGAAATAGCTAATTTATTGTTCTATGTAACTCGGCTAAAGGAAAATTTAAGAAAAACAAACACAGGAGGGTTCGGCTGTTCAGAATTCGAACTGGTTCGACCCACGCTTGGCCGAACCTATTAAAAACTGAAAAGGGGTGTCTGCGTGAAATTTAACAGTCTCGGCGCATCCAGATGCGAACTGGTTCGGCCAAGCGTGCGCCGAACCAGTTCGAATTTAAAAAAAAAATAGAAATTACAATTTTTATTAAGGGTGTTCTGATATTTTCACGCCATTATGGGGTGTCTATTGAGTAGAGGGGAGTTGTTCGAAGTACGAGCCAAATGATGTTGGGTTTGACAAAAAGAAGTGGATTTAAGCCCGTTACGAGGTTAATCCAACCCTAGTTCTCTCTCTCTCTCTCTCTCTCTCTCTCTCTCTCTGTGCATCTTCTTCCTTCCTTCCGATAACCGCTCAGCATCACCACCACCACTTCCCGTCGCATCTAGCCGCCATTCCATCGACTTCATAGGTACTGTACTTTTTGATCCTCTTTTTAAGGTCTTGATTAAATTTATAACTTTTATTTGATCATTTCTAACCCTAATGGCCTCTTCAGTTTAAATTGTTTTCACTCACTGGTTAATTTGCTATCTGGTAGTTCGATGCTGTGTATTCTATACCTGGGAGGGGTGGGTGAAACGTGGGAGAGAGTGTGTGTGTGTGAGTGTGTTTTAGGTACATAAATCCATTTTTTTATGCTTACTCTATAGTTTACAGTTTTGATATTGTATTCGTAAAACTTACTAGTATTTCATTGCATCTTTTAATCTGCTGTACCATTTAGCATATATAATCCTCAATATTAACCAAATATGATTACTGCCTTTGAAGTTTTAATTGGTATTATTTGTTTCAGAGTTTCTGGATCTGTGTTTTAATATGTTAGCCTCCATGTTTTCACTTTTCTAGATCATCTAATGTAATAAGTTATTGCTTGCTCCAGTATTTATACATTAGAAGAGTTGTATTTATTTTCCTATTATATTTGGTATCGCAGATTGATATTGTACAAAAAGAAAAAGGAAAACTTGTAGTGAGTAAAATCTTGTGAATTGTGAAGCTTCTGTGAACTCGAGAGAAATTGAAAAGTACAGAGATTCATTATGGGAAGCAGATTGGGAAAAAGGGTGGTGCACTTTGCAAACCTACCAATCAAGCTGCTGATGCCCACTACCTTCACTAATATCCAAGAAATCGCCCTCAAGACCATCCCTTCAGCTACCAAGATCGAGATCAAGCGTGTTCTGGAATCCCTCTATGGCTTCGAGGTTGAAAAGGTTCAGACCCTGAACATGGATGGAAAGAAGAAAAAACGAGGAGGTATATTGATCGCCAAACCTGACTACAAGAAGGCCTACGTCACACTCAAGAACCCACTTTCCCTCAATCCGGACCTCTTCCCCATCAGACTTATCATGGAAGACAAGAAGAACATGGACAAGCAGGCCAAGTCCAGCATCGTCGAGGAAGCTCCGACTAAGACTCACTGGCTCGAAGAAAACAAGGTGGCTCAGCCGTTCAGGTCTAAATACAGTTCAAATCGAGGACAGTTCGACCGTTCTTCAAACAGGGGACGACGGTTTGACCGTGCTGATAGTACTGCCAAGTTTCCTTGGACCAGCATGAAGTCTGGTAGTACCAGTACTACTAGGTAGTTTTTTTCTTGGGCATTGTTAGTGGCTGTTAACTTGTCTGTTCTATTTGAAGCATGGAAAGTGTGTGATGGTCTTAGCTGGTTTACTTGATTTTTGTTGTTGATTAGTGATGATAATGCTCTTGCTAATGAAATAATTTTATTGACTTTCTGGGATGTTGCATTTGAGCACCAAATATGCCAGCAAGTAGCTGGTGTTATTAGGCAAGTTGTTATTAATGAGAATGAAAACATAGTGCCGTAGACTAAGTGTTTAAAAAAACTTGGTCTATGTTTTTAATATGTTAGCCTCGATGTTTTCACTTTTCTAGAATATACTAGATTATGTAATCTATTGCTTGCGTTGCTTCAGGATTTATACATTATTTGACTTATATTTATATGCATGTTTCATTTATTTTCTTTTGATTTAAAAGTCTCCTTATGCCTTACTTTGTATCTTAAACCGCCTTGAACAAGATCGTCTCGTCTCTCTGTTTCCTAATTTTCCCATTTTCTTGTATAGAATTTCTTATTTTATCTTACATTTGACCATGTTAAAAGGCACCATTGTTCATCATAATCCAATTCATGAATGGACCTCCAATGTTCATGCCTACCCGGTTTTCAGTGATCAAACTTTCACTTCAAAAGATCAAACATTTAACATTTTCTCATTCCCCAACTGTCATTGGCTCTGGTTCCTCATTACTACAAGAGCAGCACAGCATCCTATCTAGAAGAGAATGGGTACCAATCAGAATGTTAAATCTGACGTCAACGACGACCTTTGCTCATCTTCCATATTCTGGTCACTTTAACTGATATAGCATATAGTTTTTCCTTTTCTATTTGAACTGAGTTCAAGTGGTGCTATATTACATCTCCAGGTACATAAAGAATAAAAGTAAAAAAAAGCAAAATGCTTGACCATAAGATTCTACCACCGGTGAGAGCAACTAAAGAAATGTGGAGAATCTACACAGTAACTTTATACTAAATAACTTACGTCTCAAGTGCTAAATAATCTCAATACATTATAATTAGGGAGCTTAGTTGATGAATTAAGAGATACTGAGAGAGTTTAAAGCAAGATGTCTAAAATCCAAATTATAAGACTCTTTTGGCATATTTGTTTGTCTCTAAATATAAGATCCTTTATATTGTCAAAAAAAAAAACCTAGTAAATATTTAGGTCAAATTTATTTTAAACTAATACTCCCTCAGGACTCATTTATAAGCAAAAAAATCTAAATTCACACGGATTAAGAAAGTTGGTTATAATCATTTAATGTTCTTGATTGCATAAAAAAGTAGAATGATTTTACTAGTATGCCCCCATTTTCTTGGGAATCTGCAAAACTCTTAGTAGTAAATGTAGAATTAAATAAGGGTATTTATAGGATAGTAGCAATAAATGAAGTTGAGCTAGTTAATATTTGCTTATATTTGAGTCCAAAAATTTTGGTATTTTTTTGCTTATAAATGTACTTCCTCTATCCCAACTTATAAGACCCTTTTCGCATTTTTTATTGTCCCTGAATATAAGACATTTTACAAATATAGATATATTTATTACTCTTTTTCCAAATATATTACTTATTAATACTACTAAATCGTCTTGGTATATGAAAAGTTAACATTGAATGCTTCTATACACAAGATAATTTAGTAATAGTCATACACAAATTATACATGTTAATTGCTCCACCATGTTTTCTTCATATGCGTAAAAAACATGTAATAGGACCTTATATTAAGAGACGGAGGGGGTATTTGACTGTTGACAAATAAAAAGGGAATTTGACTACCATGGACAAATTTAGCATTAATCCATGGAAAAAGTCACCTAAAACATGTTTTCCTTCCATTTTCAAAATGAAATTTACACATTCTAAGTTAATATTTGACATACAAGTTACAATGGAAAAGAACATAACAAGTCAATAGTAATTAGATGAATGCAAATAAAAAACTAGGATTGAGACTTGAGAGGGAGGGGAAGATTAAGATGTCGCATTTATCACTCTTTGTTTATGTAATACTAGAGTTAAGCCCGTGCGTTGCACGGGTTTGTTTAAAATCTTTTGTTTCTAAGTTATTGTAATATTTTTTATTTTTATTGGATTATTTAAAAAAATATGTAAGTAATTTGTTGAATATTGTCTAATGGTTTGTTAAAGTTTAATTTTTAATTGCATAACATATATTAATTGGGAAACATGTTGTATTAATAATGAATAGGTAATATTGTATTTAGTATCCAATACTGTAAGGTGTTATTGGAATTTGAGTTATAAAAGTAAAAAAATTAGTTTTAATGTTGATTTAGATTTGAAAGTTGTTTATTAGAATTATTGTATGTATGTGATATATTATTTTATATGTTGCTCAAAATCTATGTTTGTCTATACATAAACCTATAAAACTTTTTATAATATGAAGAGTAGTTGTTTGGGTTAAAAATATGAACACAACTTAAAGAGTAGCAATATAATGTTAATCATTATAATTTCTATAGTTGATGAGAATTAAAATAGTGTTTATAAATGTTTTCCAAAATATTGATACACCTCAGGAATATTATTAGCATTTTCTTATAATAGCTATAATGATATATAAATTGATTGTTGTTTGGAAAATTTGGAGTGTTTCGAATAAAGGGCCTTGAATCTTAATGTTCTATGTTGTGGGGTTGAATGAGTTAAAAATAAAAAGTAATTGTGAGGTAGCCATTAGAGAGTCTTTGGTAAAACGTTTAATTAAGATAAATGCTTCGTGGAGACTTGTTTGTTATTCTAGAATTTAACTCAATTTGTAGCTTATGATTTAATTGAGAGTATATATTATGAGTTATGGAATAAGCCTTTTATTATAAGATATTTCAATTAAAATTGCTCCCACTCTTCAATCAAGAAACATGATCATTTACGAAAAAAATCAACAAACATGAACCAATCATTAGTTTTTTTTTTTTCGGGAATCATTAAATATTTCAATTACTCATAATGTGTACATTTTTAAATCCTTGGCTGATTTTTATAAATATAATTTATAAATTCCACCCATATATTACTTTTACATATCACTAAAAATAAACGCATCTTTCATTTTAATAGTCCTATGATCCCAAGTAATAGCGTTGATTTCTAGAACACAAAAAGTTGAACATGCTCACAGCTCGCCTATTCACTTCCCTTATATATGGAACCACTATACCTCTTCCGCTCATACTCGACTACCTATTTCACTCATGAGTTTATTTTTACTTTTAAAAAAATTAGCCTCTTTTTGATTACTCTTAATTTATCAAGTGATGTCTTAATTTTAATTGCTTTTTTGTGTTTCTAAATTAATTTGGTGACTACTAATTATTTTAGTTGGTGTTTAATATAGAGATTGGTTATAATGTTTTCAGTTTTTTTTTGGTATAAACACAACTAACTTGTAAAATTAATAACTTACAAATATACTAATTGTAAATTCATGGTATTTTAAATCTATGAAACCACAACGTTTTAAATAAATAAAAAAAGTTGAAAAGTTATTTAATCAACCATAGTGATATTTGTTTTAATAATTGAAACACCTAAAGTTATAACTAAATCTAAGTTGTCGAATCATACAAATCTTTTGAACTTCTCTTAGTTCAAAGTAACCAAAATGCGATTTTACAACGTAATAGTTATTCCTATCATATAAATCTTCTGATCACTTCTAGTTCTGTATAAGTTGATTCCTCTTCAATAGATTTGAACCTGAAATTGTTTGAAACAGATATTAATTAGTAAAGGAAATTTGAACTTGAATATATAATTCATCACAAATCACTTTTATCTTATTTTTACCTTTTTGTAGGAAAAGTTCCATGTTGTTATTTGGTCAATAAGATTGTTAAATAAGAATGTTTAATCACCACCAGAACTGATGGCCAAAGTACCATTTTTTTGCCTATAATAACATTGTGGCATAATAAAATAAATTCGGTGATAATGAATATTTTACCTTCTTGTAATATATCTATGAACATGATTTCCCCCAATGGAAGCATGTTGTGACTGGTCGTCTAAAAAGTTTTAAAAATTTTAGATCAAAAAAGTTTGCAAGAAGATATATCGTAAGTAAGAAAAAATTATAGAATTCACACCTTTTCGTCAATGAGTAACATACTTGAATGAGTCTATTCTGCTTTTCATGGATGTTGAGAGTGTCCTATGGGTTAAATTATCCTTCTTATTTTGCATCCAGTTTGTGGACGATGAACTGTTTAAGAAGCAAACACTATTTTATTTCTAATGGTGAAAATATTTGAAGGGTATAGAGACTCATGTTTGATTGACATACGTAACCTCTTGAGAGGATGCATTTGCATGGAACGGATTAACTATGTGGTTTATATAGAAAATATTTTTCATCAAAGCCTTTATTGTTTTATTAAAGAGTTATTAGGTTATGTAAAGAGTAGATGGTGGAATATAAACTTTTTGGATGACATCGATTACAATTAGGGATGGCAATGGGGCAGGGCGGGACAGGGGAGTATATCCCCGCTCCCCACCCCCACCTCCCATATTGTCTCCCATCCCCATCCCCATTTCCCGCTTCGGGGGAGTTTTCCTCTCAATCCCTATCCCCATGGATCCTCACGGTCCCCGCGGGGACCCCAAGAATTCATTCAAAGTTAGCAAAAATTAAAATTAAAGTATAATAAAATTGAAAAAATGATAAAATTTAGTCTTAATTTGATATTTTAATATTTAAAAAGTATAAAGGTAAGAATAAAAATATAAAAATTAACACAATTTAATATTTTATTAATATTTTTATTTAAAATCACATATTAAAAGACTAAAAAATCTATAACTTAGAATATAAGATATATCTAAAATAAGAACATTTGTGTAATATATTCGGGGGCAGGGTCCCTGCGGGGCGGGGGCATGAACCCCGTCCCCAAGTTGACTGCGGGGGGATTTTCTCCCCCATCCCCGTCCCCAAGGTAAAAATTCCCGGCCCACGGGGCCCCAAACGGGGCAATCCCCGCGGAGATCCCCACTTATGGGTAGAAATTACCACCCCTAGTTACAATTTGTATGCAATTTATACTGTTTAAGGATCTTATAGGTTAAATTGAGGACTGCACAAAAAAAAAAGAGGTTAAATTGGTGATAAACACTAGGTAAATAAAAGTAATACGTACCAATGGACATGACATTATTTAATATATGGAAAAGACATGCTGAGTTACTTTAAATTTTTTACGACAAATACATTGTTTTTGTTTTTTTTTTTTTCATATAATCACATGTATAGATTAGTTCATGGTAACATGGGAAAATATGATATTGGCTGCTAAAGGAAACAAAAATGAAAATGACCATTTGTTTATACGGTAATGTTTTTATTTTGCTTATCTATTTTGCTTATCTATTTGTTTATACTATTATTATTAAAAGTATTATTTAGTTGAATGCATGGTAAGATGAAAAGCTTTCCAATGTTAAAGTAGGTAGTGGCCATTTATTTGTAAGAATAATTTAATTTAAAGTTAGAAGCTGACAACTAAAGTTTCACTAAGAAAAGTTCAAGTCTCCTTTTTATATATATATATATATATATATATATATATATATATATATATATATATATATATATATATATAGATAGATAGATTGACACAGAGGTATAAATAACGGCTTCATTTGCCAAGCTCAACTATTCCTTGTAGTATCCAATCCATCCTCCTCTACAGTTTTCTTTAGAGCAGTTAAACCTGCTTTACTTTGGCCTCCCTGGATGATTAAAATCAAGACCAGGAAAAAAAATTAGCAAAAAAAAGACCAACTAGGCCAAATTTACAGACAGCTCTCAAGCAACTGAAGAAATTTTATTTTTGAAACTTGTAATATACACAACCAATCCAATATCTCTTGTAATATACTAAATTTTAATTCAATTTCCTGTGGAACGTATTATTTCATGTATAATTAGCAGATTTCAAGTCTATGAAGCAATGGCATATCCAGAGTTAAGGGGTAAAAAGTTATGATTAAATAAATTTAAGAAGAAATGTGCAAAACTCAAGAGAAATAAGAATATAAACTTGATTATCATAAACATATTTAATTATTTCAATACCAATAATCTCATCATTGACCCATTTGCAGTGTCAAATTCTCATTTATACGTCTGTCCGACTTTTAAGATTGAAGCCTTTAATTGAAAAAATGCACTATTTAAAACAAGATATAAATCATTTCAATATATGTGCTAAGCCATACACAATACCATACCAAGTCATCCACATTTGCACAAGTAGGCCATGCAAAGAGAACTGAAGATGCAGTACCCAAACCCCTAAATGTCACCCTCTTCCCCTTAAAAAAGGACTATTTCTTTTTCGATTTAAGCAGAAAGAAAAAAACCAACTTCTGGCAAACATGAAGCAGACATTAAAATCATTTTAATAAAATCTAACAATTGATCACTTACTGCTCCTTTTTGGCCAGTCAACCTTCGCGATGATGGAGCCCGTGCTACTGAGGAAGCAGCTGCAGCTGCAGCCACACGTATTCTGTACATAAAATATATAACAACATTCAAATTCAGATTTGTAGTAGTTTCAGTTTCTCCAACTCCAAAAATTAAGTTTTGAAAGTTCATATTCTTTATTACCTCTTATGAACGTCAACATATTCATCTGTCTCATCCACAATCTCCTCCTGCATCAATGGAAACAAATACCAACAGTAGACTAGAAAAATTAACTAACTAACTATCGAAGGTGGAGAGACATTTAGCAAATTACTGTAACTTACTTGCAAAAGTTCTTCAAAGACATCTTCTAAAGTGATAATACCAATCACTTCATCGTCCTCAGTATTTTCAGTTAAGGAACCATTTGTTGTGACATCACTACGTTGCAAAGCAGTTAACTTATTAATGCTAGGAGGCCTAGAAGGTTTGTCAATGTCAACAACTACACTTTCGGACTTCCCATTCTGCTTCTGTAGTAACGGTGTAGTCAACTGCAAATCCGGACCATCCCTTTTGTCTTCTTCATATTTCTCTCTATCAGTTGTTTGTGGAGGCAATTTTCCTTTCCCACTAGCCTTGACAACAGCAGCCATATGACTGCTACCCTTTTGGAACTCATTCAGTATATCGTAAAGAGGCATATCTGCTGGAACTCTGTACAGATGATATAAGCCATTACACACTATAGATATTTGATTTCAACTTCAAAGAAAATAACAATATAATTAAGAGTAAAATGTTAAAGACGTGAACCACTCGTGTGCTTCTGCCTAATCACTTAAGCTTTTAGGATACCGGGTACTTGACATGATAGGGCTATATGATCAAATGTTTCGGAGTTTGATCCATACCACCTCAATTTTAATAAAATTAAATTTTAACATAAACGAAACAAACACACCGAGGGATTCTCCGAATGGAAACAGCACTGACAGGGGTCTCTGTTTCGGGCCGAACTGTGAGAAGACTTTTGACCTAACTTCAAAGAGAATTTAGGTGAGGAAGAGAGAACTCGGAAATTAATAAAAATGAGAGGACTAAAATAAAGATAACAGGGCAAGATTTAATACCCACCAGTAGAAGCCCAATAATATTTTTGGGATTTCCAGAATAGATGGGAACTCGGCTGTGCCCAAGGGCAATAACTTTCCCCATTGCCTCCCTGATTTGAGATTCACAACATATAATTGGTTTAAGGGATCCAAAATTGTAACAGTGAATACATATACGTCGTATCTTCTAAACAATAATTCAACTCTTAATGTGTGAGTCAAGTTAGGTTCTTTTCAGAGATACCTTAAGAAATATTTTCCACATGTTTCAGCAATTGTACAGTAAAAAATATATCTTCAGCAACCAAAAGAATATTTATAAAGTAAGCGAATGAAATCCTTTGCAAATTAAAGATCTATTTTCCAAACAAATTTCAATCACTATATGCGAAATACTAAAGAATACCATCCACTGTGTATCCAAATCTAAATATGTTATAACTGCCATCTACACTAACAATGTCAATTGAATTGAGAATCTTTGCAGGCAGACAGGCTATAGGTAATTTAATATGCATACCAACAGATATAAAAGCTTCTAGATTATTAGTACAACATTTTCATTTTTCAATGACTTGGGTGATGCATCCATCAGTGGTATTTGGACTAATGAGAATTTCTGCCAGCTATGAAGCAACCCTGTTGGAAATAGGAAGAAGATGCAAAATTTCATCTGAATAGAAACATGCTCGCACATTTTTTAAAGATCATAGCTTTTTGTATTGATTCTAACATTTTTGCCCGTACAATATCTAATTGAATCACTCAATATATTAGACTTCCTACACCTAGTCCATTTGATCATGTTATATGCTTAGTTATACACTAGCGGTATACTCGTGCATACACACGGGTTGCATCGTGTTTTTTGTATTAATAGACTCAGACAACATTCAACTAGTCTGCATATGAGAAGATAAATTGTTAGATTTCATGTCAATTTATTAGTTTGCTTCAAGAGGAAAATGCATATGTTTAGTTTAATTAGAATAAATATCGCAAGCTGATATGAAATGAAGTTCCATAAGTTGGTGTAATTGAATCATGGTGCTCTAATTTCAATATTTGAGATGTAATTAGTTAACCAATCCTTCCTTATATTACTTTGTTGGGAAGACAATAAATTAGTACCAACTACATTAAAAATAAAATTGGTAGGAGAAACATTGTTCACAAAGTTTTATAGTTCGTAGAAAAGGTGAATATGGGTGTGCCGACTACGAAATGTGTGGGTGAGTGAGCGCACACACGTGCTTGACTGTGTTTCATGCATTCAAACATGATGAGACAGCACGTATTCAACAGAATCAATAATAGAAGAATGAAAAGAATGCTTCAAAGTCTAAACATTTAACCAAATGCATACATTTAGTAATTTATATCATTTTGAAAAACAAATGATTTATCACAAAGCCACAATAATTATTGTGATCTGCAGACTGCAATTAGGCAAATAGTTAATATAAGAAATAACTCAACTCTTAGCAAGGGAATAAATAAACTGCAACAGTAGAACACAGTTTGGCTCAAATGAATATATTTAATCAGAATAGACTAAGCTGTATCATGACACTCACCAGTCCAATTTTGAATTAACATCCAAAGAAAAAGCTGATTCAATAGGAGTCATAGCCTCTTCAGCAGTCTGGTTAAAGATACAAATTAGAATGGAAAAAAATTGTATAGATGTGTGCTGCAAAAGGATGCACAAAATTTGCCATTCACAAGTCAATAACATCAAGGATGGCAATTGGAATCATATTTAACAGGTATCCGCAATGGGTAAGGTCAAATGAATCTACCAAGCTTCCGTAATTACCAGCATCGAATTAAGGGTCTGGGTAGGTACTATAGTACCCACCCACCACACAATATGTTATGTTTTACAATCAGGATTTGAAAATATTTTATCATGTTTTTTGTTTTGCGTTAGATATTGTGCTTTTCATTCATGTATTCTTTTGTTATCATTGTCAATTGTTTTTGACAAGTTTTTACGGTCAATTACCAGTTGGCCAAAAATAAAAAGAGAAACATTGAAGGAAAACATCTCATCGAAAATATATATACTGAGTTTCGGTGTATAGATTACTCATTGGATATTGGTATGAAGAGTGATAGCAACACTCTTTTTAACACTCTCATACGAATACTCACTCTACAATTGGTTGAAATTTATGTGGGTCCCACAGTTAACAAGTCTCATTTTCAAAGTGGTTGAACCCACATGAATTTCAACCAATCATAGAGTGAGTGTTGAAGGAAGAGTGTCAAAGAGAGTGATGCTAACACTTCTCTATTGGCATTGGACAATAACATTGGAGTTTACGTAGGTAGGAGCCACATTCGAGTCTTATTTCTGAGTATAGGAACAAATATTTAGGTACTCACCCCAACTATACCCATCAATACCATCCCTAAACAACATATATAATAATAATAATAATAATAATAATTAATAGGCTAAAATATATATAAGGTCCTATAAGTTTTTTTAAAAGTTCATATTCGTTTTTTTAAAGGTTCATATTCGTCTGTTAAGGTCCATAACTGGCTTATATGCGTGCCAAATGTTAATTTTTCGGTTTAAATTAGGTAATTTATGTATATCATTCGGTTTTTAAAAAACTTCTCAATTCCCCCTTAATATACCCCAGTTCCCCATTCCATGATCAAAAAACCCTTTACCATTCCTAGCATCCCCAAACAGAAGACACTAACTAGTTATATAGGAGAGAAACTTCAAACTCTGATGCATTAAAAATCTCATAAATAGCAAATTGCATTGTACTGTCACAGGATGAAACATTAATAAATAGGGTGACATTCAACAATATATGGTGGATGGATTTTGGTGTTCACCTTTTCAGTCAAATCCAGAGCTCCACTAATAATTGTTGTCTCATCATGCGTAAGCTCACCACCTTTCCCAGCCTGAATACAAGAAAATGCAATATTTGTGAATCAAACACCAATGACTATAATTTTAAAGTTTGATAATGTCACAAAATTTAACATAACTAATTTTTTAATTAAATCATAGACACAACAATAGTCGCAATTCATTATTTTTATACCTCCTTACTGTGGATGGAGACAAGAGCTTTCAACTGAGCTCGCCTAAATAAAGCCTCATTATGTCCTAATAGACAATCTAGAACCTGGAGAAATACCAGTGAGAAAAAGAAACCCTTGAGGCATAATTAAAATAAAAGCCAACATTATATAAGTTGAGCCAACACCAACATTATGAAGAGTCATTTCTGTTGGATAACACATAAAACTGATGACCTGGGTTTTAGCCAGAAGGTATGCCTATATTAGGCTATATTATATTGCTCATTTCCTAACAAACTTGAGCATTCTTCTAAATCAAACAAACAAGATTACAAAAAGACCTTAATTTGCATATACATGATATATCTACATCTATATTTGCATATCATTATTATTGACATACTGCCATTCCATGGAAACATCTTGAGATGATACGCTGTTAATTTGTAAGGACTGATACTTCAAACTATGCATGGTAAGTCACCTTTCCGACAGGATATGCAACTGGGTAACAGATTATCATTAAAATTCGTACAAGCCATACAAAGTTGGCACCTACAGCAAGGCCGTATTTACTACAAATTGCCTGGGGGATAACCTGAAATCAGAGAGAGAAAATTAGTTTAGAGATAAGAGAGGTATAAAAGGGGGTAAAACAATATTCATTGGTTACAAACGTTAATGCTAAACTACAGAACAGTGAAACATGGAAAAATCACATACCTCCCCGAAAAATAGAACGAAAGTCACAGAGAGAATGATAGCAACAAACTGATTGAACATCTTATCTAGGTATATCGGAAGTGCCTGCAAATTGCAAGTTCCAAAGCCAGCAACTGTTTAAAAGTTAGGATTGATTTAAGAATCATTTTGAAGTATATACACAATCAATAATTCAATTCCAGGCATAAATACGGATACTGTTAGCAAAGCCTCTGGCATTCAAAATGTGGACTCGGCAATTAGAGCAAATGCAATCAATCATGACCACACTACAAACTAGTTAATTTAAGCACTATTTGCAAGAGGTTATTTTCGTAAGGCAAATTCTTGTACTAGATTTATAGTTAGTTATTAGTTACAAGTTTGGTGATGCCCATAAATAGGCTAATTGGGATCACTCAATTCAACATGGAGAATGGAAACAAGATGTGAGAAAGGCTCCATTACCAACCGCATGTCCTTCATAATCAATGAGGATAGTGAAAGGCTTGACTCAAACATTAAGCAGAAAGGTCCAAACAAAGTGAACATTAGACCTCATAAGTACAGCAAGTTACAAAGAATCAAAGCAAAATTGGTTAAAGCACAGAACACAGAATGCCATCATAGAAGCTAGCAAAGTTCGAAAAGGCAAGAAGTCTAATTACAAGGAATCTGGTGAGGTTCGTATGAGCATATCTTTTAAACAAAAAGAGTGCGTCCATCCCAGAAAAACTACTGGTTCCTGGTTCCACTATTGAAAGCCTTCAAGTTTTGCCACATTCAAGCTATGATACTATCATAACCATGTTTAGTAAACATAACATCTATGGAAGGAGAAGAAAGAAAATCTAAAATAACGTTTGTATAGATGATGAAATGATACAAACAAGGAAGTTGAATTGAGTGATTGAAGTCTATTTATAGGCATTACCAAACTAGTAACTAATGACTTACTATATATCTAATATCTTGTGAAACCTAGCATACTAGTGAAGTTAATCCATCGAGTGGTAATAGCAACTACTCAAACAAGCTACGTGTTATTCTAACTTCGAATGAAAATTTGTAAGAAAAAGAAGCATTACAATCCAATTACCTCCATTGCAGCAGCATTACACAAAAGCAGAGTCACCAAAAGCTGGTGTTGTTTTTGAACCACGGGAAGTATAACCGCTGCATCACACAAAGAAAAGCACGTTGACGATTGACAAATTGAAATTTCCTAATCCGATAACATTAAACAAACATTCAATCACACGGAAAAGGAAGGAAAAATGAAATCAAATTGTAGACGAAAAGAGAAATACCTGCTTGTTTTTTCTCAGAAGGAGAACCGCTACGCTGAAGAATCTCAAGGTCGACGAGGCCGAGAGACATTAGACCTAGGGTTAAACCTGACATGATTCCAGCGAAGATAACAAGGAAGCATGAGATTCCGGCGTAGACGAACCACCGGACCGATCCGAATGGTATGCCTTCGTGGCCGACGAGTTGGTTCAGAGTCAGCAACTGAGTCACCATTGACGCACTCACCACATTCATCGTCGTCGTTCTCTTCTTCTTCTTCTTGCTTCGGTTTCTAAAAACAATTTCTTCGTCGTCATCTTCGTACACTCTTTTTCACTGTAACCGTAACCCGCCACCGCGACCCAACTCCGGAACACGTGGCGGAATCAAGGACCTTTTTGTTTGGATGCATGACCCCACTTTCACGTGGACAACTACGGATGACGATGTCGCTTCCACCTCATTCTAGATTGATCCTGGCCGTCCATACAGGATTTGTTGCGGAGAATTTCATTCACTTTGTTTGTTTTGACTGAAAGATTTTCTCTTGTTTGGTAGAGAGAAATAGGAAAGAGAGAATGTGACCAATTTTATATTTTTTTATAACATCTTCAAAGTTCCATAAAAAAAAAACATCTTCAAAGTTTTTTTTTTATTAACTGAGTCTCTTCAAAATTGATAAGAAGATGAAGTGCAACAACTCATTAATTATACATTTATTATTTTACTCTTACTTTACTCACTCTAAATAATTTAATTAAATATTTATCTAATAAAATTAAATCGTTAAAACAGTATTTAGTTAACTAAATTAACTTAGGGGTGTGGTTGAGCGGTTGAGGCTCATCCTCCCCATTAACCAAGTGTCGAGAGTTCGATCATCGCCTTGGGTACGGAGCAACTTTAAATTCCTGGGTCAGCTGTCCCACCCTTCGAGGTGCCTCCACTCCAACGAGGGGATTAGTCACTGCATTCGGTGATAGATACTCTGGTCTAGACAAAAAAAAGTATTTAGTTTATTAAATTAATGAGTAAATTATCTCTTATTTTTTTAGTTTAAGAGTGTTTTTGTCTTTTAAAAATTGGAAAAACTTACATACAGTACCATATGGTACTGGTGGCGTTGTACTACAAAGGAAAAGTATGAAAACTCCTACTAACCACTTGACAGTTGTAGGATTTCAAATGAATTTTTATTACTTTTTATTTTAAAAAAATGTTTGTGTCTAAACCAGTACAACCAATACCTATACCTATCATACTATACCTAAGTATTCCCTTCAAAATTGGTACTCCCTCCATCTCATATTACATGTCGTTTAAGGTTCTGGCCGAAGAATTAAAAAAAGTAGTTAATTTTGTATAAAAAAGAGAGATTCTGAGTTAGTTTACCAAATTGTCTTTCATTAGTGACATTGGAAACATAAAAAGTAGAATCGTAAGAAAAGATATATTAAATAATGAAGGGTATGACTGGAAAAGAAAATTTATGTTACATTGATATTCTAAAAAATCATGTATTATGAGACAAATTTTTTTAGCTAAAAAATCATATAATATGGGACGGAGGGAGTATCATTTATCGCTTCTCCTGCTCTCTCATTTCATTTTCTCGTCTCTATTTTTTCTCACTAGCTACCAAACAAAAGCATTAATCTTTCATTAATAGCTTTGAAATTTAAGAATTGCTACTAATATCTCTTTGCCATATTTTCTGGAAAAAGAAAAACAACTCTTTTTAAGGCCCTCTCTTTTATCTAATTTATCTAACTAAAAACATTTTCAAAATAGTCAGTTTTGTCAAAAAAAATAAATCAAATAATCAATATTCACAAATAAATTTCAAAATACGTCTCACAACATTATGTGATTAGTTTTATATGATTTTTATAGAGAAAATGTAATTTCAGAGAGCGGTAATAAAGAGGATATTATAAAAGATTTAAATTCAAATAAAAAATCTATTTTTATTTCTCTTTATTTTGATGAATGATGATGTGTTTGGAACTAATAGTTTTAGTAATTTAAGGATGCAAGACTCTTTGAAAAAATATCTTATTTTGCACAATCCTAACATAGTTATAAATGGATATGAAGTTAAAACTTCACAATCCTATGAATTAGTCCATCCACCACATGAAAAAACAGAAAATAATATGAACCAAATGATCAAGAAGCAGATAATGGGAACTCCGTTAA
The DNA here is from genome assembly GCA_963573325.1 of Astragalus glycyphyllos. NCBI lineage: Eukaryota > Viridiplantae > Streptophyta > Magnoliopsida > Fabales > Fabaceae > Astragalus > Astragalus glycyphyllos. Next base: position 8,351,301 of record OY754311.1, read on the forward strand.
GGTTAAATTTGCTCTCAGAGAGCTTCTTGATTACTTGAGGTGTTAAACAAGTGGAGGAGGCAATTCGTGTTTTGTTTTTACTATATATTATTTGTATGCGCTTTATTTTCTTTATATGTGAAGTCACACTTACTCCCTTCAACTTATTTGTACTATTTGAGTGTTTTGCACCGAGGATCAATATTCTTCATGCTAGAGTGGGGAAGAGAACTATATATTAGCATTTGATTTGCATATGTTGATGACATTTTTTGACTTGTTTTGATTGAATTTTGCTTAAAATTGAGAAAAAAATAAAGACTACATTTGGAGACCCATAAAAAAATTATTTGACACACTAGTATTTGATTGTGATTGTGGGTTTGTCTTTAGGAAGTTGTTTGTTAGCATTTGTGCGTAGTGACGGATCTTGGAGAAAAAATTGGAGGGGGACAAATTAATAATATATAAAATATCTTTAGCATATACATTAAAATTTTTCATCTGGTTCCGGGGTAAATTTTGAGTCTGTCATTATTGACCGTGGTTCAACTCCTGCTGGAAGCAATTTTCTTAATTTTGAGAAAAATATACAAAATGACTGCAAAAAACGATAAATGCCAGCCAAAGGAATCCAACCAAGATTTTCGTTTAATTTTATATAACGTAATTTCCTGTATATAATAATATAATAAATGTGTACATATAGTAAAATTTTAAAAAATTGGGGGTACCGTGGCATCCCTCCGCTTCTGAGAAGATCCGCCACTTTTTGTGCCATGTTGGTTAGTTTTATGTGAAACTGCTTATATAATGTGAGATTTGGATCTTTGTAAAAGGATTCCTAATTAATTGTGAGTGTATTTCCTATTTTGGTATATTCCAGAAACTGTCTTTTGAGTATTTCAAGATGAAAGTTGAGTTGCATGATGTAAATGTTAAAATATATGTAGCAAGTTCATTAGTTGGTTAGTAAGGCCCATTAGATTGTAAGGTAATTAGATAGTAAGGTCTATTAGTTGGTTAGTATATAAGGTAGATGGTAGACTCATTTAGGGTTACCTCTTCTCATTTGAAATATCTTAGCACTTTCAATATAATAGATCTTTAAAGTTTTTTTTCTCTAATTTCCATAGATGCCATGTTTTTCAACATGGTATCAGAGCAAACATGGTATCCTCACGATAATTCCGTTCTTTTTTAGTTTTTTTATTAGTTTTATTTTCATTTAATATTTTTCCTATTTTCTGCTTGCCTCAATCACCTTCTACATTTTCCTTCAGATCTGATCCATTTTCTCGAAAGTTCTGGGTTCATTTTTTGTTGTTGTTGCTTTTTGTTTTTAACGTATGAGTCTCTCCATTTGATTTTGGCTCGTGCGTTTGGATCACCACTGGATCTTGCGATTATCACTGTTCAATCTCGCGATTGAATTTTTTTGACGGATCTGATCTTTGATTCCGGTTCTGTGCGACGGCGCGGCGGAGTGTGTTTCATCTTTTCAGTAGTGGCGGCATCTGTTTTTTATCTGGAAATCGAAATGGAAGGTTCAGCTCTATGGATTCCCGTTTCAAGGTTTTGGTCTTGCTTGTGGTAATTACTGCACTTTGAAGTTAAATTTGCTTTTTAGATTCATGATGCTGTTCTGAAATATGAGTTGATAGTGGATCATTCTGGTTGAGAGCTCCGTGTCAATATTTTCTTTAAAGCTTTCAAAGATTAGCACAATGCTTGGGAGCTTCTGGTTGAGATCAATTTATCTAGTCATGAATGTCCTTGAAAAGTATTCTAGAAATATGTTTGGAAGCTCTATGAGGGGGTGCTATTAAGCCAAGCTTTTGGAGGATTGTGTATCTCGTGCTTAGGGAGTTGTTTATGTTTCTGGATCGACTCTGGTGTGCTGGTTTGCTTTGAATTCATTGTTGCTTCCCTCTAGCCGCTGGTTCAGCCTATTTCGGAAGATAGAGGTTTAGTTACTTGTTGAAAGTAGATTTTGTGTGATTTTGTCATGTCTTGTGTTGGGAAGGAGCTAGTCAAAGGTGCTGTTCAAATTCTTCTAGCTTGGGGCTGTTGGAGTGTCAACTTGCAGGGACCAATCTCAACTTTTGTCAACATCGTTTATTCCTTTGTGAATATTTAATGGAGAAACCAAAGCATGTTCAACAAGTTCTTCACTCGTTTTTTTTTTATCTTCCCCGACAAATGCTGATGAAATTGAACTTTCTCGTTCTCTTGATGGGCCACCTGTTTCCATCTTACTCTTTCATTCTTTCTTCCATGTGGTGGTGATTTATTATGGTTCCAAGATTGCTCAATGGAGAAAAAGCATGGAAAATTTCTTTTGCAATTGGCTTTTGATGCTACTTGTTTCGGTGGTGGTTGCCTTTGGATTAGTTTTGTTGATTCCTTGACCTAACATCGATTTACTGATTGCATATTTTTGTTTCTGGATATGTGGATTTGATGAACATTTTGATTAGCCATATTGGCTTGATTTTGGCTTCTGTTTATGGTGGTTAAGCCTAATTCTTCTGCTATAAATGGTTAAGCATTAGACCGTTGTGCTTCTGCCAAGTGGTTAAACTTTGAGGTATAGTTTCTGCTTGGTGGTTAAGCCTTTGGCCCTATGGTCTTGTTGATGTTTGTTTCTGCCCTATGGTGGTTAAGCATTTTGCTTCCTTCAAGTGATTAAACCTTGAGTTGTGGTTTTTGCTTGATGGTTAAGTGTTGGTTTGTTGCTTCCTCCGAGTAGCTAAACCTTGAGTTGTGGTTTCTGTTCGATAGTTAAGCTTTTGTTGACTTCTTTGGCACTTGGATGGTTATGCGTAAGAGTGGAGTTTGTTGATTCCTTTGGAGTGAATGTTGTGGAGACGCCGGAAGAAGCTTGAAGGGGCCCGATAGTTGGTCGAAGACTTCTAGGAGCTATACACTTCAACTACTACCAATTCGAAGATTATTCTTTATTTTCCTTACTTTTATAGTATCTTTGTATCTTTGTATTGCTTATCTCAAGCTGGAAGTGTTGTGAACACTGTCCAGCTTGCGGGTGGCTATTAAAATATATGTAGCAAGTCCATTAGTTGGTTAGTAAGGCCCATTAGATTGTAAAGTCATTAGATAGTAATGTCTATTAGTTGGTTAGTATATAAGATAGATGGTAGACTCATTTAGAGTTACCTCTTCTTATTTGAAATATCTTAGCACTTTTAATATAATAGATCTTTAAAGTTTTTTTCTCTAATTTCCATGGACACTTCCAACTGTCAATACAAAAATGTCGGGACATTTGTAGGTATTTTCTAGGCCGTAATATAATCGTTAGATCTCTTGAATTCCCATTTTCAACTTATGGATAGTATGTATTTTCTTGTTACCTTGACATGATCAACTTTTATTTTTTGGTAATCATCTGCATGTTGTGAGTCTGACTTTCTTTTTTTAGGATGATAAAAAAATAATAGTGGCTTATGTGGTAAAAAGTACATTTTTTCTCCTTAAAATAGTAAGGAAAGGAAGTGAAATAACTATATAATTAGTGAGAGGAAGGAGGAAGAGGCAAAATTAAAAAGATAATAACTTTTTGGCAAAATATCTCTCGGGATCCCTTAACTTATTTATTTGTAACGAATAGGTCCTTTAACTTTTTTTTGTAAAGCATAAGTCCCATAACTTATTTATTTGTAACGAATAGGTCCCTTAACTTTTTATTGTAACACATAGGTCCCATAACTTTTAAAAACGTAACACTATTGCCCCTTAAAATCTCTCCCTTAAATAAGTTAAAAGGGGTAACAGTGTTACGTTTTTAAAAGTTAAGGGACCTATGCGTTACAAAAAAAAGTTAAGGGACCTATTCGTTACAAATAAATAAGTTAAGGGACTTATGCGATACAAAAAAAAGTTAAGGGACCTATTTGTTACAAATAAATAAGTTAAGGGACCTGAGGAGATATTTTGCCGAACTTTTTTTTATAAACTGGATATCCTCTAGGTGTAACTGTAAAAACTAATCCCTTGAGTCGGATAGGATCGCAATGGGCGGCAAAGCTCTCTCTCAAGAGTTTTAACATTGCTGCAAAGCTCTCTCTTTCAGCACTATTTTACTCAAACATGTTTTGGTTTTGAAATTGACTTTCAAAACCACAAACCAGAAACTCACAACCACCCAAACGGGCCTGTAGTTTTCAAGGACATGAATCTAAAATTAGATAACTTTTTGACATTTCATATATGCTATATTGTGTCTCATTGTTGTTTATATTTTGGGTCTCTTATTTAGTTATCTTTAGTATTTATCTTAATATTTTATTTAGTCGGAAATTTTGCTTGAGAGATGGTTAAGTGAGAAGTTAATAAACTCCAATTTAGTACATTTTCTAAGGATATTTTTGAGCAATTTTATATCAATAACTATAATAATCACTGATTTAACTTGTTCTGTATTTTAAAAATGGTAATTACAAATATATATATATATATATATATATATATATATATATATATATATATATATAAAGTCATTTCAAGTGTTAATTTACCAATCACTTTAAATTCGTACACACTTAAAAACATTTAAAATTTAATTTGATAGCTTTTCCACTATCAGATCATTCACTATAAACTTGTTTTTTATTTTTACGAAGTTGTGCCATAATAGAAACTGAATGGGCTACGATGTATAATTAATTAGCTTTGCGGTGGTTGTAAAAAAAATTCAAATATTATTTAATTTAAATACAAAACCACAGACATGGTCGGTCCTGACATCTTGGGTGTCTGGGTGAATAAATAAAATGACGCGTCCTTTATCATTTGGAGAACTCTTCGAAATAAAATATCTACGGATGATCAAATTTGGTTAAGCTAGAGATTGCTCGATCGTTTGTTTGTAGTCTTTGTGGTAGTGATTTAGAGACTTCTCAACACATATTCCTTACTGCCCATTTGCTAAGCGTATTTGGAATTGGCTTGGAGGTACCCTAAAAACCAATATTAATACTACTTCTTTTTCGAGCATTTTAACCTCGACTTCTCATGTTTGGCGCCCTTAGTTGAGTGATAGTGTCTCTGCTGCGATTGTTAACATTTTTTGTGCAATTTAGTACTGCAAAAATCATGCTAGATTTGAAAATCATGTGATCCCCTTACATTCAGCTATCAATTTAGTTATTTCCAATGTGGCCTTAGCAAGAAATGTATCTAAATCTACAATGTTTTCCTCTGTTGTTGAGTTTATGATTATAAAGAGTTTTTAATTTCATTGGTAATTACAGAAATTCTTCAAACACCAAAGAAGTTATTTGGATCCCCCCCCTCCTTACATGATAAAGTGCAATACAGATGGTGTTGCTAAAGGTTGTCTTGGTCCAGCTGCTTATGGTGGTAATTTTAGAGACAAAAGTGTTGATATCCTTGGTTATTTTTCTGCATCAATTGGCAACATTTATGCGCTTCATGTTGAGATTATTGGGGCTATGTTAGCTATAGAGATTGCTTTTGATAAAGGTTGGAAGTATTTGTGGTTAGAATGTGATTCACAATTACTGATTTCTGCTTTCAATAATTGTAAATATGTTCTCTAGAAGCTTAGAAATAGATGAAATAATTGTTTATACCTGACTAGATAGATGAACTTCATTTGCACTCATATCTATAGAGAGTGTAATGTCTGTGCTGACAAGCTTGTAGGTCATGGAACTAACTTAATTGATTTCCTTTGGTAGGATCTGATTCCAAGCTTTATTGCTGAAGATTTTTTCAAGAATAGGTTAGGTTTACCTAGCTATAAATTTTGCTAATTTCTTTATTTGTTTAGTGTTCTTCTCTTTGATGGATTGTATTTTCCTTTTGGTTCCTGGTTTTGATGTGCTGCAAATGATCGTTAATGACTTTTGTGCCAACCTGATTGGGATGAGAATCATTATAATGATGCTTTGGCGCACCTCTATAGGATTTTTCTAATTTATTTTAGCTATAGTTTTCTTCTTAGTCATGTGTATTGGTCTAGTCCCTTTTTCAATAAAATTTAGGGGGATTACTATTTTTCCTTATTGATATTTTTTCCCTAAGGAGGGTTTTGCATCAGAAGGTTTTAACGAGACTCTATATCCATTTCTTTTGCTAAAAATTAAAAATAAAATGATGCCCTTGCGACTATTTCTTTTTTTTTTTGTTACAAAAAATTTAAGGTGAGAGGATGGTGCCCCAATCCAAGGCAGGGAAGACCTTCAGCCTCTTTGAGCACTTACGAAGGTAATTACGTTTACCTCACCCCAAGGGGACTAGTGGGGAGTTGAACTCCGGACCTCTCGGATACAACTCCTGTCAGCATGACAGCCTGTCATACTCCACTAGACCAACCCCTTGAGGTTGATAAATTAAAATTCAAAAAGAGGTGCAACACGAACAGGAGGTCACCCATCCCAAGAGTACTCTCGCACAAGCACGCTTAACTGCGGAGTTCTGATGGGATCTGGTGCATTAGTGCTGGTATGGTCGCACCTAAAATTGGTGAAAATGAGGCTTGAACCTTGGACCTGTGGGACACAAAAGCTTACCCAGATACTCACTTACCATTAAACCACTTTTAGAGTTTTTAAAAATGGGTTTAGGGAGTTCATGGGGTTTGAACCCATTACCCTCCAATCTAGTGCCTAGTTACTAACCATCTGAGCAACTGCATTTTGTTAAAAAAATTAATGATTTGTTCAAAATCAAGTTTCTTTAAAAACTTATTTTCAATTGAAATCAAAGTAAGACTTTTTAAAGAAAATAATTAGTTGTCTTCAAAGAATTCAATTGTATATAACTTGATTTTGATTCAGAAATTAGAACCTTTCTCTAATGACTTCCAATTTTTCAAAGATAATTTCATCATCAAGATCATAAGAATCATCATGTTTTAAGTGAGTTTCAATATGATGTCAAGTCATTATTAAGAAACTATCTAATTTTGTATGTTTGTGTAGTTATAATTGTAATAACATAAAAATTGTTTTTGAATATATGAATATACTACTAAGTACAACAAATTTTGGTGCCCTTAAAAAATGGGGCCCTGGGCGACTGCCCCTGCCGCCCATGCTCATGGCCACCACTGACTACAGATTACATTGCTTGACTTAAATGAATTTATCACTCATTAAATTATGAAGCTCAAAATTCACTACAAGAAAAATGGTAAATTATGAAGCTCAAAATTCACTACAAGAAAAATGGGTTTTTCCGGCAACAAAAATCCGCCGGAAATGACCAAAATCCGCCGAAAATTTGGACTTTCCGGCGAAATTTTGGCGCCTGTAAAACGCTGGTAGCAAACGCTTTCCGGCGGATTGTCCGCCGCAAAAACATTGAAATCCGCCGGAAAAACCAACACCAAAAAAACAAATCCGCCGGAAAGTGAAAAGATTCGCCGAAAATAATTTTTTTTTAAAAAAAAGAAAAATCCGCCGAAAATATTTTTTTTTAAAATAAAAAATATCGGCCGGAAAGTGGAAATATCCGATGGAAATAAAAATTTTTTAAAATAAAAAAAATCCGTTGGAAAGTGGAAATATCCGCCAGAAATAAAAAAAAATTAAAAAAAAAATCCCCCGGGAATTAATCTTTTTTTAAAAAAAATCTGCCGGAAATTATTTTATTTTTTATTTTAAAAAAAACCACAAAATTATTTATTAAATTTTTTTAATAAATATTATTAATTTAATAATTAATAATATATTTTTTAAAAAATTATTAATAAAAATATTAAATATATGATTTTATTCGAATATAAATATTAATAATATTTTTTATTACATTAAATTAAAATATTAAATTAAATATTAAATATACGAATTAAATATAATAAATTTAATAATATATTTTTTAAAAAAATTATTATTAAAAATATTAAATATTATATTATTTAATAACATTATTTATTCTTGTCAAAAATTAAAATAACATTATTTATTCTTGTCAAAAATCAATACCCGGTCTGAAAACGATATAATATCCAAACAAATGAAAACTTAAAGATCCCAACAAAGTACGCAAATATTCATAATCAATACAAATTAAAACTCAAATATCCAAACAACGAAATAACACAAGTGAAACCTACTAGGGTGGGGGCTGGGGTGGGAGCTGGTCTGAATCATCGCTATGATAATAGCTGCCACCTGTGGCGTCATCAGATGCAAGAAAAGCACTAATATGATCGATATTATTCAAATCGATACTTGAGTTGAATGGCTGCTGGGAGTGCTGAACCTGCTGGGGTGGATACAGCTGGTATGGCTGCTGTTGGGGGATAGTGCTGCTGCTGGGGTGGATAGTGCTGGGGGTACTGAGGCCATGGCTGAAAGGCACCGCCAAAATGCTGCGGCGGCGGCGGGTAGGATGGCATATGTGAAGATGATAGCCTGGAGTACTGCTGCTGAGACAACTGACTCAACAACTCATTATAGCGCTCCTCGTTTAGCCTAGCCTGTTCCGCATTTAACTTAGCCTGCTCCACTGCCAACTTAGCCTGCTCCTCCATGCGTGCCTCAGCTAACCTAGTCCTCTCTCGAAGCTCCTGCACTTCCCGTGCATTTTGCTCCTGGCGCTTCGCAAACTCACGATGGGCCTGGCTCAACTGTTGGGTCAATTCAGTCACAGAATTCAAATCCCCAATACTAGGAACATATGAGCGAGCAGTACTCCCAGCTGATCCAGAACTTGATAGACTCGGAATAACACTTGTTCTGAAAGCAGCCTGTCCAATACCACCGGATCCTATTAGACGATTACTCTTTCGTGGACCAACTGATCTCTTCCAAATTTCACGAGCCGCTCTAGCCTCCTTCACAGGATCAACTTTTGTGCTCTCACTACTCTGCTCCTGAGTCTCACGGTACTCAGTAATCCCCGCCTCGAAGTTCTCCTGAAAAATAACACAACCAATAAATGAATAACTATTAATTTAAAATAGTGAAAATTTAAAGATAAACATAAATATATATAATTGTAAAATTAATTTTACCTGAATCTCCCTCGCCTGATCAGTAATAAACTCACCAGTGTCATCCCGTACATGAGAGTAGCAATACAACTCAGGCAAAGTAACTGGCCTTTGATGCATCGCCTCCTATATAGATAGTGTTATTAATTAATACACATGATCGAAAATGACTTGTTAAATAATAATTAATTAATCAAGTAATAAAGTAAGAAATTTACCAAATGCCTATGATGGGTTGCAACATTAACACTTCCACTTGTGTGTGTGCAGCGACTTTTATCAGAAGCCCTATTTTTCTTGGCTTTCTCACAGTAAGCTTGAAATTCTGGTGTCGCCCGATACTCTCTCAGCTGATCCCATGTTGAATCTCCCATATAAGTCGGCTTCTCATTACTCTCTCAACTGATCCCATGTTGAATCTTCCAGCCTTTATTGAAATTCTCCCTAGTTGTTGTTACGACCGCAGTTGCACTTTTCTTTGAAGGAAGAAACCTGTACAATATTAAAAGAGATGAATATTGTTACACCAAAGTTATATAAAATTAAAAGACAAGAAAAATAAATTAATAAATACTATACTTACGACTCACCAACAGTCTCCAAAATGATATGACCATCAGGCGTATACCTCACCACCTCCTCGTCAATGTTAAATGTGCGTATCCCATCAGCATCAACATGTATTAGGGCTGAGTCTTCGGTACCTTCAGGAATCACTGGCTCCTGTGCACTAGTAGAAGCTCCATCTGTCGACTCAGGTCGTGGCACATATCTGCCACCAGGAAAAACAACACGAGTGGGTTGCTGACGACGCCCAAGGCGAGTAGAAGTGTTCCTCCTACGACTAGTGCTGCCAACATCTGTGGCAAGTGGAGGAACATATGTGTCATCATGATCAGATCCGGATCTTGAGTGAGCCATGACTGTATATATCTAGAAATATATATATAGATTTAAATTTTTAAAAAGGAGACTTGTTTAATTTAAATACAACCAAAAGATAATTGTACTAATTATTATTAAATAAATACAAATTAATTTATTAATATCCATATAATTAAATCCATACTAACAAACATGCATAAATTATAAGTACTAATTGGAATCCCATTCATTCTCAAAATCATCATCAGAGGAGTGAATTCTTGATGGACCAACGTGCTCTGCTGCATCTTCATTAGCATCTTCTTCATCATCAACTTCGTCGCCGGTGTTTGGCTCATCACATAAACGAGTAATAGGTTCAACTTGAATCACTTCATTTACATTAGACATCTCATCCATTTGATATGGCACATCTTCCACTGTGTCATCATTTGTCTCAATGCGACCTCTTGGCTTTGTTTTAATTGCGACACACCAACCACGCCTATCAGTCTGTGTTGATGGATAAGGGACATAATAGACTTGTCTCACATTTTGTGCAATGACGAACGGATCATACAGTCGATATCTACTACTCATTTTAATGTCCACTGTATTTGACTTTTGATTCACCCTTGTTCCTCGAGAAGACGGATCAAACCAATTACAATAAAAAAACCACTACCTTCTGACTAAAATCTAGATGGGGGTATGCAAGTTCGTATATGTGTTGAACAACACCATAAAAATCATCTTCACCTCCTTTAGTGACACCCTTCATGATTGTTTCTCTGCCCTGTGTCCATTCATTGGTGTGAAATTTGTAACCATTAACAAAGTATGTGTTCCATTCTCTAACACATCTTCGAGGACCGTCGGATAAGTTCCTCAAGTGTTGGTTGGCAGGTGTTGGTGGGAGGACATAAACATGTTGCCTAAACCACATTGGAAAATGTGCATTAATATGAGCAGAAGATTGATCTTCACTTACTTCCTATGATGACAAAAATTCCCTAATTAAAAAAAGATAATTCATTGTTACACAACCGTCAACATTAATTAGTATCTAATTAAGATTGATAGTTATAATTAATGCAAGTTGAGGAATACATACTCAATGAATGGTTGCACCTCAGAACAGTTTATCAACACATGAACATGTGCTGAATTTAACTCTTCTTCGGTTAGCCAGTGAATTGACTCCTTCCCATATGGACAACCAGGTAGACAAAAGACAGACAAAGCTAAATGATGTCTAGGACAATCAATATCCATTTCATTTCGACTGCTTCTTGCAGCAAATTCACTCTTGAAATAATAAGAACAAAAATGGGTTGTTTCACGGTGTAAGTAAGAAGCACATATCGATCCTTCAACTCTAGCTTTGTTTTTCATCGATCTTTTGGAATCACCCATGAACCTAGAGAAAACGATATGTTAATTAATATAATAAACATAAACTTCTTTCTTTGCTAGATCGATTATGATAATAAACTGACCTTTCAAACGGATACATCCATCAGTATTGGACAGGTCCGCCAAGTTTAGCTTCATATGCGAGATGCACCGGTAGATGCTCCATAGAATCAAAGAAACCAGGCGGAAATACTCTCTCCAACTTGCATAAGATAAGTGGGATGTCTTGTTCCATTTTTGTAAGATCATCAACTTTTAGCGTTGCAGAACACAAATTCTTAAAGTATTGACTAATTTCAATGACCGGATTCAAAACATGTGTCGGCAACGAACTAAAAGCGATGGGAAGTAAACACTCCATGAATACATGACAATCATGGCTCTTCATCCCATGAAACCTCTCATTATCCACATCCGCACATCTGGATAAATTGGAAGAATAACCATCTGGCATTTTCAACTTTTTTATCCACCGATAAACTGCTTTCGCTTGTTCGATAGATAAAGTATAATTGGGTTTAGGTTTCAATGTCCTAGTACCTTGCTTAACCAACAACAAATCCTTTCGTCTACAATAATGATCTATGTCCCTCCTAGCTTTCTCATTATCTTTCGTTTTACCTTTCACGTTCATGACTGTGTTAAATATGTTGTTAAAAAAATTCTTCTCTATATGCATCACATCGAGATTGTGTCTCAATAGATTATCTTTCCAATACGGAAGTTCCCAAAAAATACTTTTTTTTTGTCCAATTGTGCCATTATCCATAGCCTTCTGGACGAGAAACAACGCCCGCTACAACTTCCACAGGAGGAATATCCTTAGCACTCTCCCAGACATCCCCCGGTGTCAAAATACGAGGAGGTCCATCTGTTTCAACATTTCCCTTGATAAATGCATACTTCTGCTTTCGAAAATGGTGATCCATAGGTAGGAACCTACGGTGCGAGTCAAACCACGAAGTCTTTCCTCCGTATTTAAGAGTAAAGGCCTTTGTGTCAACCATGCAAATCGGACATGCCATCTTACCTTATGTCCCCAAACCAGACAACATTCCATATGCAGGGAAGTCATTAATGGTCCACATCAAAGCCGCCCTCATCACAAAATTTTGTTTGTGTGCTGCATCATAAGTTAAAACACCATTCCACAGTCTTTTTAGATCATCAATCAATGTTGCAAATATATATCAATACCAACTGTTGGATTACTTGGCCCTGGAATAATTGCATTTAAAAATATGTATGGTTTAGACATACACATTTTTGGAGGAAGGTTGTACGGGGTAACAATAACAGGCCAACAAGAGTACGGTGTTGCCGAGGCTTAAATATATGGTGTGAATCCATCAGAGCAAAAACCAAGCCGAACATTCCGTGGATCACTGGCAAAATCTGGATGAACACGATCAAAATGCTTCCAAGTCTCACCGTCAGATGGGTGACTGGTGTGTGAAAAACGTGTGCAAGTATACACAGTCACAAACAAGTAGTATAAAAAGATCGAACCCACAGGGATTCAATTAACTCTTGTATGCTTAAGAAGATATAAATTAGTGCAGCTACACTACTCACAATTGTGGGTGGAGTTGAAAAGAAAATAGAATGTAAATATGCAATAAAATGTAGAGGAAATCAGTTTGAGAATGATAGTTGAGATGTCTTCACCTAATAAGTCACTTTCAAGAGTTATGTGTTTTTATGTGGTGCAGATGCACTGAATGCAGCTGCATCAGTATGTGCCTTTCAGCTACTTTCTTCAGAGTTTCGTTCAAAGCTTCCTATGTCTAGGCATGCTAAATAAGTTCACTCCTGCCCTTGAAGTACCCACTGTATCATCCTAAGGACTATGTTATCCTATGTCTAGGACTTAACATGAATTAACAAGCTTTCTTTATTAAACACTCACCCTTATTAGTTCTTGATTTCTAGTTATAAACTATGTCTGTGAATATAACTCTACTTATTCTAAGCGATCAACCTTAAAATAAGATGGTTGTAGTATAACACAAGAACCAAAATGCATACACCACTTAAAAACACAATAACTTTCTCAAAAGATCATTATAAGGTTAGAACATCTCAACTAAAGAAATTTAGCTCATCATAGGCATTGCAAAGCAAATAAAGATGAAATAAAACATGTTGAAGTAAAGGAAATTACAAGAGAAAACAATAGGTTAGAGATTACACCAATTGAAGAACTCTTGCATAAGTTTGCCAAGCAGTGCAGATGCACTGATTCCTTGCACTAGCTAACTCTATGAAGAAGTGAAGGGAGAAGTCGTCAATTCCTTCCTCACCTTCTTACAAACTAACAACTAATTTAAACTACAAAGAAAATGAAACTTTGAAACTAAGAAAAACTAAACTAAAAAGAACATAAAAAGGATTATATGATATATGAGATATTTTTCAAGTGAGGAAATTGAGTCCTATTTATAGCCTTGGAGGTTTCCTTCATGTTGAGGTTTCCTTGCTGATTTGAGTTAACCAAACCATGATTACTTTTCAGCCTTCGAAAAAGCAATTTGAGTTTCATACTCAAATATCAAGAGTGGTCCAATTAGAGCTTGCCATATGGTTCATGAAATGATTTCTTCAAGTGGTCATCCATTGTGGGCGCCTCCTTTATAAAGTTTCCATGTGCCCCATGTGATTGTGGATCAGCTATAATGTCATTTGGAGGTGCCTTTGTCTTCTTTTGGTTTGAGGTGCTTCCGGTGTTGGCCTTTTTCTACCATTCGCAGAATGGTGCAGGTGCATGCAGTGCAGGTGCACTGGATGATTTGGATGAAATCTTTTACTTTGTGTATTGTGTTCTTCCAATGTAGATGTTTTATCTGAAAATACTCACAAACATATCAAACATACCAATATCTAGACATCATGCTTAATATTGTGAATGACCACTTGCTTTATCCTTTAATGTTGTTTATCTAATTTCTTCTATGATATTTACTAAATTTATACTTGATTTCAACAATTTATTTAGGTTTAGTTGTATAAATAACTCTATATAAAATAGAGTTATCACACCCCCAAACTTAAATTGTTGCTTGTCCTCAAGTAATGACAAGAAAGAAAACTACAATAGACTTCTATAATTAAGAAGAACAGATCAGCTCATATCTTTTCAAAAAATTTCAAGATTTTGCATAACTGAATGAACTTCTTTTCTCAGAAATTTTGACTTTGTGCTTCTGAAATTCCAAAACATCCAAAGTTATTAGAACTCATTTATGTGAGTGTGTGCTTCACTGAAAATCAATCAGTTCCAAACTAGATAAAAAGTTTTTCTTTAACCTTTGGAAATTTCTAGATTACGTTTGGTCAGAACACAAGAGGTTTCAAAATATAGATTAGACTCACAAAATTCCCAAGACTTGAAGGGCTTTAAGTACAACAAAGGGCTTGAGTGGGTATTTCAAAACTGTTGGATCAATACAATTTTTCTGTTTTTGGTGGTTCTTTTTCTTGATGCAAATGCATGAGGTGCAGGTGCATCACTTTTCTTCAGTGCAAGTGCACTGTGTTTTGATGATGCAGGTGCATTAAGTGCAGCTGCACTGGATACTACTTTTGAATATTTGTTGCACATATTGCCCTCCTCACTGACCTCCTTATGCATACTTTTTTCTTTGGTCAGTTCTGTCTTCTTTTCTTCTTTTTCTTGACCAAATGCACTATTGGAACAGGTACAGTTTAATGACTCAGGCAATATAGCTTTTTGAGTAATTTTTGGTAGTATTTGGGCTAACCTATTGTATTGACCACTCTAAATTTTTCATACCATAGCCTTTGTATTCATGAAAACTCCCCCAAACTTAAGTCTTTATGCTCTTCTATATTTTTACTAAAAATTTGTTTTTGACCTTAGCTTTCTAAAAATTTCCTCTTGCATCAGATAGCTTTAAAAAAATAGCAAGGTTCCTTTTGAAATTCAGTTCATGTGGTGGAGTGATAATAACCTTGGTTATTTTTGAAAAATCATGGGCTTTTTCTTTTTCTCTTCTTCATCATTGAAAATTGATTCAATCAAGCCATGCAAAGTTTCAGTGGAAAAGAAATTTAAGCTGATCATGCTTCAAAATCATCAAATCCTAATTATAACTGCTGTTTTTGAAAGATGGACTTTTGAAAACAACATTTTGAACATAGACATAAATACTAATACAGATACTAAAACAACACGCTTAGTTATAATTAAACATACTACCACACATGCATAATGTTTTCATGAAATCCCCCCCCCCCCCCCCCCCCCCCCCCCCAACTTAAGAGTGAGCAGTGACTGCTCTAAGTTGAGTAGCCAAAATACCAGAAATTGTTCAAAATGGGGAGGGGGGTTAATACATGTGGGATGGGACTCTATCAGTGCAAACATAGTAGTAAAATATAGCAAAACATAATAAACAACATTAAAAATTTACTCTTTCTTGGCTCCAGTCCTGAGCCTTTTGGTCCTTGTTGCTGCACGCTTGACTACCAACTTCTTTGGCCTCTTTACTGCTGTTGCCTTTGATGCAGTTGCACCAGGCTCAATTGTTGTTGTTGGTTTCTCTGCTTCTGCTGCTGCAGGTGCATCTGCACGAAGTGCAGATGCACCAATTCCTGTACTCCTACAAATCACTTGAAAAACATCAAATTGAACAAAATATTAAATATTTAGCAAAAATTATGGGTTGTCTCCCATTAAGCGCTTGATTTAAGAGTCTTCAGCCTGACTAAGTCTTGTGGCAGATATCTTTAGCCAGTAATGCAGCTGCACATGGTGCTACTGCATCAGAATTCTGCATAATTGACAGCATCTACACAAGACCATTCATTTATACCTGCAAAAGTAAAAACAAAAACACACAAAACACAACTAGTCCTAAAAATCTGGGTTGCCTCCCAGTAGCGCTTATTTTATAGTCTTTAGCTAGACTTGTCATTCAAAACCTAAGTTAGGGTGGATAATAGGACAATAAGAAAATATCATCCTTCCTCTTTCTTCTTTTTGTTAGAAATCCCATGTATTTGGCATAGGGAAGCAAGTGATCCCATGGCCCAACCAATAAGCATTTGGGATAACAATTCTCATTTTCTTGAAAAAATTTAAGCTCATTTTGTGGAGGATGTTTTTCTTCAATTTCTTCATCTATCAAGGCAGGAGCACTGGATGCTAGAGCATTCATCAGATGATCATGTTGTTTGTGGAATTGCTTCTGCATCAGTTGATCAAGAGAGATGATTGCTGAACATTCTTCACTCTCCTCTGCAGGATATTTCAGAGCATTCATTACATTGAATTTCACCTCTTGATCATTTGCTTTCATGGTTAGTTCTCCTTTTTGCACATCAATCAATGTTTTCCCAGTTGCTAAGAATGGTCTTCCAAGAATCACTGGTACATCTTCATCTGCAACAAAGTCAAGGATAACAAAATCTGTAGGAAATATAAATTTGTCAACCTTTACCAATATATCTTCTATGATTACTTCTGGGTAAGCTATTGACCTGTCTGCAAGTGACAATGTTAAAGATGTAGGTTTAGCATGTCCAATTCCTAACTGTGTAAAGACAGATTTAGGCATCAAGTTGATGCTTGCTCCTAAATCACACAATGCACGACCTGTATAGTAATTACCTATTGAAAATGGAATTGTAAAGCTACCTGGATCTTTCAATTTTCTTGGAAATTTGTTTTGCAAAATCAAACTACATTCTTTTGACAAAGCAACAGTTTCAAATTCACCTAATCTTTTTCTTTTTGAAAGAACATCTTTCATGAACTTTGCATAATTAGGCATTAGTTGCAATGCTTCAATCAAGGGAACATTAATATGCAATTGTTTTAAAACATCTAAAAACTTACTGAATTGCTTCTCCTCATGTGCCTTTTTTAATCTTTGAGGAAAAGGAGGAGGAGGGTATTCAGGAACTAACCTTGGAGTTGGAACTTCATGAAATGCAGATGCATCAGGTGCTTCTGCATCTTGAGAAATTTTTTCATTTTTAGTTTTTTCTCCCTTACCTGTACCTTCATTTTCATATGGTTC
Organism: Astragalus glycyphyllos; assembly: GCA_963573325.1. Lineage (NCBI taxonomy): Eukaryota > Viridiplantae > Streptophyta > Magnoliopsida > Fabales > Fabaceae > Astragalus > Astragalus glycyphyllos. Next base: position 8,368,590 of record OY754311.1, read on the forward strand.
TGCAAGATCCTTCCCATTTCTGAGAGAGATAGCTTTGACCTATTCTTTACCTGGCCTTTGAGATGGAGTTGCTTCTGTATTTGATGGTAGTGCACCTGTTGGTCTTTGATACAGAGCAGTTGCTAACTGACCTACTTGATTCTCCAGATTTTTAATTGAAGCTTCATGAGCTTGCCAAGCTGTTCTGGTTTCATTAATGAAAGATTTAAGCAAAGCTTCTAAGGAGTTATCAGTAGTAGGTTGTTGTTGTTGTGGCCTTTGGTAGTTCTGAGACTGAAATCTTGGTGGAAGGGTTGGTGCAGTTGCACTAGGTGCAGGTGCACTAGTATTGTTCCCCCACCAGAAATCTCAGTGATTGTTCCAATCTGGATTGTAGGTATTTGGGTAAGGGTAATTTTTATCATAACTTACATAATTTACAGAGACATGGTTGCTAGGACACTCCTCATAAAGGTGACCTCCTCCACAATAAACACAACTTACAGCTCCTGGAGGGGCTTGTTCTATTGCTGCTGCAGTGTTCTCTACTGGTGCAACTGGTTGTGGTGAAGTTTTTGAACATGTTTGCTAGTGAGGCTACTTGAGCAGATAGGGCTGATATTTCACTAATTTCATGTACCCCTGATGATTTCTTTTGGGTACTTACCCTTTCAGTAGGCCAACTAGAACTATTAGTAGCAATTCTATCAATCAATTCACATGCTTCATTATAAGACAAATTTAACAATACACCACCAGATGATGCATCAAGCATTATTCTAGTTTGTGGTTCCAAACCATTATAAAATGTTTCCATCTGAATAATGACTGGAAGACCATGGTGTGGACATTTTCTTAAAAGTTCTTTCCATCTTTCCCATGCTTCAAACAATGATTCAAATTCTTTTTGTCTAAAAGATGTAATATCATTTTTCATTCTGGCATTTTTGATGGGTGGAAAATATTTTGACAAAAACTTTTCAGCCATTTCATTCCATGTATGAATAGAATTAGGCTCCAATGAGTTTAACCATGATTTAGCCTTATCTTTCAAAGAATATGGAAATAGCTTAAGTCTAAATGCATCTTCACTAACACCAGGTATGATAAAGTTACTACATATTTCTAAAAACTGTTTTGAATGCTCATGGGGATCCTCATGAAGAAATCCACCAAATTGACCAATTGTTTGCAGCATTTGAAACATCATGGGTTTAAATTCAAAATGGACAGCCTCTATGTGAGGTCTTGCTATGCTTGTTTGCATGTTTTGATGATCAAACATAGCATAATCTCTCATAGGTCTATTTCTATCATTAATCATACCTATTAGTCCCATGTGAATGAATTGATTCCTGTGATCTGCTTCAGCATCTCTTTGTGATCCAGGACCACCTCTGACTGAGCCTAGTCTTGAGCCTTCTCCTTCACCTTGTTGAGACATAGTATTGCTGCAACTTTGAAGTTTTTGTTTCTGGAGTTTTCGCAACCTTCTAAACTGTCTTTCTATTTCTGGATTAAGTTCAAATTCTGGTGATTTGTCTCTGGGCATAAGCTAGTGCAGTTGCACTAGGTGTAAATGCACCTGTTTCTGCACAGAAAAACAAAATACCAGAATAACAAAACAAATAAAAATAAACACTAATCTACTATCTTTAAAACAACAAAAATTAATGACAATCCCCGGCAACGACGCCAAAAACCTGGTGTGTGAAAAACGTGTGCAAGTATACACAGTCACAAACAAGTAGTATAAAAAGATCGAACCCACAGGGATTGGATTAACTCTTGTATGCTTAAGAAGATATAAATTAGTGTAGCTACACTACTCACAATTGTGGGTGGAGTTGAAAAGAAAATAGAATGTAAATATGCAATAAAATGTAGAGGAAATCAGTTTGAGAATGATAGTTGAGATGTCTCCACCTAATAAGTCACTTTCAAGAGTTATGTGCTTTTATGTGGTGCAGATGCACTGAATGTAGCTGCATCAGTATGTGCCTTTCAGCTACTTTCTTCAGAGTTTCGTTACAAGCTTCCTATGTCTAGGCATGCTAAATAAGTTCACTCCTGCCCTTGAAGTACCCACTGTATCACCCTAAGGATTATGTTATCCTATGTCTAGGACTTAACATGGAATTAACAAGCTTTCTTTATTAAACACTCACCCTTATTAGTTCTTGATTTCTAGTTATAAACCATGTATGTGAATATAACTACTTATTCTAAGCGATCAACCTTAAAATAAGATGGATGTAGTATAACACAAGAACCAAAATGCATACACCACTTAAAAACACAATAACTTTCTCAAAAGATCATTATAAGGTTAGAACATCTCAACTAAAGAAATTTAGCTCATCATAGGCATTGCAAGGCAAATAAAGATGAAATAAAACATGTTGAAGTAAAGGAAATTACAAGAGAAAACAATAGGTTAGAGATTACACCAATTGAAGAACTCTTGCATAAGTTTGCCAAGCAGTGCAGATGCACTGATTCCTTGCACTAGCTAACTCTATGAAGAAGTGAAGGGAGAAGACGTCAATTCCTTCCTCACCTTCTTACAAACTAACAACTAATTTAAACTACAAAGAAAATGAAACTTTGAAACTAAGAAAAACTAAACTAAAAAGAACATAAAAAGGATTATATGATATATGAGATATTTTTCAAGTGAGGAAATTGAGTCCTATTTATAGCCTTGGAGGTTTCCTTCATGTTGAGGTTTCCTTGCTGATTTGAGTTAACCAAACCATGGTTACTTTTCAGCCTTTGAAAAAGCAATTTGAGTTTCATACTCAAATATCAAGAGTGGTCCAATTAGAGCTTGCCATATGGTTCATGAAATGATTTCTTCAAGTGGTCATCCATTGTGGGCGCCTCCTTTATAAAGTTTCCATGTGCCCCATGTGATTGTGGATCAGCTATAATGTCATTTGGAGGTGCCTTTGTCTTCTTTTGGTTTGAGGTGCTTCCGGTGTTGGCCTTTTTCTACCATTCGCAGAATGGTGCAGGTGCATGCAGTGCAGGTGCCCTGGATGATTTGGATGAAATCTTTTACTTTGTGTATTGTGTTCTTCCAATGTAGATGTTTTATCTGAAAATACTCACAAACATATCAAACATACCAATATCTAGACATCATGCTTAATATTGTGAATGACCACTTGTTTTATCCTTTAATGTTGTTTATCTAATTTCTTCTATGATATTTACTAAATTTATACTTGATTTCAACAATTTATTTAGTTTTAGTTGTATAAATAACTCTATATAAAATAGAGTTATCAGTGATGTAATTCACCAAAATTGTTTCTATTTTGATGGTGCCACGTCATTTTACCCGGGGTCTCCATTGAAATAAACATTCTCTGTAGCCTTGGTATGAGCGACAAATAGAACATTGCTTTTCGTGGAACCAATTTGCCTCTACTCATCCCTTTCCTGCTGGCACGGTAGTGTGGCTCTCCACAAATCTTGCATTCCGACAACTCTCCATCATTTATGCCTAAACTCATTGCTATAATACAGCATGCAACCGGAGACACAACAATCAATTCTTTTAGATTTCATGCCAAGCTTCGATACCGATCTTTTACCATCATAATATCTCTGCGACAAAATTCCTCTAATGAGAGTTGCATCCAACATAATTTTGGTCATATATTCCACGCACAACGCCGCTTTAAACCAGTTCTTCTAGGAAACAACCAATCATACATCCAACTACGATCCACGTTTTCGGGAACTACGTACTATAGTTCAATAAAAATTAACGTTATCTACCTATATATTTATTACATATACATGCACATATATATACCTATATATACACATATTTACATACACTAACAATGTAAACATTAAATAAATTACTAGGCTTTAAACAAACTGTACTTTTTTTATTAACAATTAATCAAATACAACATTTTTTATAGATTGATATATTAATATTGATTTTAACTATATATTAAAAAAACAAAATAATTATAATAACATAATAACAACAATAATTAAAAAACATGTTGTTTAATAATTATATATTAATAACTCTATTAATATTACTCATTTTAACTAACAACATAAATAACCTTTTTACTAAATAATAACTATATATTACTATGTTTTAAACAAACTATCAAATTTTTTGTTAATAATAAATTAAATGTAATAATTCAATGTAAATGAAATAAACTATCAAATATTCCTTTCAAATATATATTGATATATTAAGAATAATACATATATATTAAGTGAATAATACACACACAAACATATATATATATATATATATATATATATATATATATTAATATACGATTTAATATAGTAAATATAATATTTCGTATTTATCTAAAAATGAATAAAAAACAGAAATTAATAATAATTCGCATTTATATAAAAAATATTAACGTTAATTAATTAAAAATTAAATTTATTTTTATTTCGTATTAACAGAAAATAAAAATACAAACAGAAATTAAAAATGAAATTAAAGAGTAAATTAATAAATACATTAATTTTATTTTTACTTTGTTTTTGTTTATTTTAAATTTTTTATATAAATATAGTATATCATATTTATCTAAAAATCTCAAAATTAATATAAAAACAGAAATTAATAATATTTCGCAATTATATAAAAAATATTTACAAAAATTAAAATTTATTTTTCTTTTTATTTCGTATTAAAAGAAATTAAATATATGAACAAAAATTAAAAATATAAACAGAAATTAAAAAGTAAATAAACAAATACATTAATTTTAATTTTTTTCGTATTTATTTATTTAAATTTATTTAACAAAAATTAAAAATATATTAAAAATACATTAATTTTATTTCGTATTTATTTATTAACTAATATTAACTAATATATTAACTAATTATTATCAAGTTTTATATTTAACTATTGAAGAAATTCTAACTAATAATATCAAATATAACAACTAAAAACTTCAATATCTAACCTGTAGTGAAGAGAAGACTCTGGATTGATGCTATTCCGAACTCCTTCGAACAGAAATCAAACGGAAGCAAACTCAAACAACTCCTAAACAAACAACACCACAATTAGAAACTAAACCCATATTTAAAACAATGCATAAACTCAAACAAATGATCATGTTATAAACATACCTTAGTTGGAAGAAATCTGTCAAAGAGAGGAAGAGATTTTGTAGAGAGAAGAAGAGAGAAATTTTAGATGTGAAGAAGTGAAGAATTTGTGAAATGAAGAGAAGAAATCGTGTATTATATAGAGGAAGAGGGAGAGTAACGGTTACAGGCTAAATCCGCCGAAAATGAGGTTACCGGCGAAAAACGGATCCCTCGAAAATTTGTTTTCTGGCGAATTCTGTCGATGGTGGGAATTTCTGGCGGATCGGTCGGTTTCCGGCGGATTGATGATCCCTCGAAAAAGGCATTTCCGGCGGATTTGGTTGGTCAAAAAATTTCTGGCGGATTGGTGTAATTTCCGGTGGATTTATGATCCGTCGAAAAAAGGAATTTTCGGCGGATTTGGTTGGTCAAAATATTTCCGGCGGATTTTGAAATTTGAATTTCCCACTTTTTCAGCAAATCCGCCGGAAATTACGGTATCGGCGAATTTTTAAATTTTTTAAAAAAAATCATTTTTTATCCGAATATATCTGCCACTAATTCTTGAAAATCCGCCGAAAATTTACCGTGGAATAGAAATCCGCCGGAAAGTCTCTTAAATCCGCCGGAAATGTACCGTGGGATCAAATCCGCCGGAAATCCCTTAAATCCGCCGAAAATGTTCCAACGGATATAAATCCGCCGGAAAGTCATGGCCAGTAAATCCACTCTTTCTTGTAGTGTTTCAAATATGTTGATAAAATTTCCCTAACAAAAGAGGTGAAGCAAGCTGTAGTAACCCAAGTCAGGTGGTGTGTGAGCTTGATGATGATTATTTGTCTGAGGAGTTACAAAGTAGTGACCCAGATGAAGAAGTTGATGGGAGAAGACATCCAAAATATGATAGGTTTCGGGTTGAGCAGCTTAACAAAGACTACAAGTTTAAGGTTGGGTTAGAATTTAATAATCTACAAGAGTTTAGAGATGCAATCAGAGAATGGTCAATATTAAATGGTAGAGAGATAGAGTTTGTAAAACATGAGAGTGATAGAGTAAGGGTAATCTGTAAAAGTAAATGTGGTTTTAAGGCTCTTGTAAGTAAAGTTGGTCATAAGAAAAGTTTTAAAATGAAGACTTGGGATGGGACCCTGTTGCTTGAAAACGTGAACGTTCTTTTGTGCAAGTGTACACAATCGTAACAAGTAATATAATGAAAGTAGAGATCGTTCCCACGAGGATTAATTTGCCAAACAAGAGTTTAGTCAAATTAACAATTAGTGATTTTAGTAACAAAAGTAAATGACACACAATTGGTTGGGTAACAAGTAACAAACAACTAAAAAAGGTATTAGGGTAGTGGAAATCAGATTTGGGACAAGTTGAGATGCACTATGTCAATAAATCCATTACAATGATCAAAATGCTGTGTTAAGTGCTGCAGCACTAGATGCTGCCGCACTGCGCATAATTCCTTAATGCAATACACTAGGCTTTAGTCACTCTGACGTATTCCTAACTAACAGAGAATGATTATTACCCTAGGCTACTGAAGAACAAGCAGCGTTACACCTAAGTGTTGTATCTCATGGCTTATGCCTCTTCTATTCCTAGAACTCAAGCAAGGAGCACATGTATTCCTAATAGTGCCACATACCATGTTATCTTGTGAAGATCTAAATACAAACCATTCCTGAGAGTGTATTTCTACCTAGATTAGACGGCCAATCCTAATCTAAGATGGATAAATTAAAACACACAAGATAAAGTGCTCAACACAATAACACAAGCATTAAAATCAAAGTAACTTCATTAAATTCATAAAAGCATCCCAACTACAGAGGTTTAGCTCATATTGAGCTTACACAACATTACAACTAAACTAAACATCAAGGGAAGTAGAAATTTCATACTAAAACCCAAGAAGAGAAGTTCAACTACAAGTCTTGATACTACAAGCAGCGTTACACCTAAGTGTTGTATCTCATGGCTTATGCCTCTTCTATTCCTAGAACTCAAGCAAGGAGCACATGTATTCCTAATAGTGCCACACACCATGTTATCTTGTGAAGATCTAAATACAAACCATTCCTGAGAGTGTATTTCTACCTAGATTAGACGGCCAATCCTAATCTAAGATGGATAAATTAAAACACACAAGATAAAGTGCTCAACACAATAACACAAGCATTAAAATCAAAGTAACTTCATTAAATTCATAAAAGCATCCCAACTACAGAGGTTTAGCTCATATTGAGCTTACACAACATTACAACTAAACTAAACATCAAGGGAAGTAGAAATTTCATACTAAAACCCAAGAAGAGAAGTTCAACTACAAGTCTTGATACTGAGACAGCTTCAATGGTGATCCACCAAGCAATTCCAGCTCTCAAAATGTAGCTCCTTCGAAGTTGAAGTAGCTCTAACGTTGCTGCAGCAATCAATATCCCAGCAATTGATTCTAAGTAACAATGGAGGCACGAAATCAAAAGGCTATTCCTATACCTCTGAAATTCGGCTTAACCTAATTCTGGGGGTGAGTGCCTTTTTATAGGGAAGGCCTTGGGATGAGAGAAACCCTAAATGGTGGAGGCACATTTTGTCCTTTTCAAGGCACAATGTCCTTTTTGCCCAAAACCCTAGGTCATTCACGCATCACCAATGATTGGCACGCTGACAGCTGTCCTTGCCTTGATTTCTGTGTTTCTTGCTACATTCTCTCTCATGTTGCGTAAAATGGCAATGCTGCCACAACAGATGCTGCAGCAATTAAACACACATATTAAACCACAATTGGGCACCAAAGTGCCCATTAATAACATAATTCAGCTTGCACCTTTAATTATTCTAAACTAACCTATTTACAACATTAATCACTAAATTGCTTGAGAATTAACAATGATTTAAGCTTGAAATAAGAGGTAATAACAATCATATTTGATTGTTATCACACCCCCAAACTTGACCCATTGCTTGTCCTCAAGCAATGACACTTGACACAGACAAGCAAAATATCAGCAACAAACCAGATAGTTGAATTATTCATAAGGGCATACAAAACAGAATATTAAGCTGAGCATAGAACTTTCAGATTGGCCACTCAACTTGCAAACCCACTGAATGATAAGTTCCCTAAATTACTCCTGCTTAGTAGTGTGTGTGTGTGGCATTCAACTCAGTTCAAAACATAGCAAGGTTCAAAACTTCACTTAACTAAAGACTAGAGAGGTTTTCTTTTGAGATAGCCAAAGATGTTTTAAAACTAAGGGTAGACTAACAATTCAGCACAGAAAGGGGGGATAAGCATGACAAAAGGCTTTGATTTAGCAATTATAGGGTTCTAGGCCAGTGCACTTATTACAACTGAAATTTTAATGCTGCAGCAACAGTTGCTGCAGCAATACAGACTAGAACAGAATTTTAAAAACACACAACACTTGACATTGATGTTGCATTGCCCTTATTCTATCCTCACTTTTCACACAGGCTGACTGCTGATTTCGACTGAAACCAAATTGTGTCACCACAAATTGGCCTCCCTACTTCACAATCAACCTAACTACCATTTATCATCCTTTTGACTGAAACTATAATGTGTCTCCACAGAATAGCCTCCCTACTCAGTTCAAAATGGCAGCTTATTGCACTCTTTTCTTTTTCTTTTTCTCTTATTACTTTACTCTTTTTTTTTTCAATGGGCAATGACAACAATTACACATATTTACAACACAGTACAACGTCTTGACTATGTGCACTTGCCCTAAACCCATTCCTTCATGCTTTGCCTTAATATAACTTAAAGAACCCCCAAACTTAGTTTCTTATGCTACCCTAAGTTTTTAATAAAAATTTGGCAAGTCTCTAGGTCTACCAACACTAGTCTAGCTTCAGATCATTTCTAACTTACTAAGTCATTCCTAAGTTTCATGCAAAGTGTAAAAACAGGAGCAATATAGTTCACTCATAAACAGGGGCACTAATCACTCAATTCTCACCAGTTCATCACTAAGTTTTGCTCAACTTAACAACTGAATTTAAAAACTTTCATTCAACTAACTAGGCATACTGATATATTACAATGACCAAAGGTCCCCCCCCCCCCCCCCCCCCCCCCGCACTTAAGACCTTGCAGTGTCCCCACTGCTCATGAAATATAAGGGAGAGGCCTATTTTAAAGCAAACAGAAATAAAAACAAACAAACACAGTTATTGAATGAAAACACGAACACGACACACTCAACATATTTATTTAACTTGAACGACTAACAAGATAAAGACAGAAATTTAAAGACAGAATTTAAAAGATAAGGGTGCAGGGGCTCCTCATTTGTTCCTTGGGCTTTGCCTTGTTGCAGTGCCTCTTCTGACTGGCCTATTGACTCTAGGTGTTTTAATCACAGGGGCTTCTGGTGCCTTTGGGGTTTCTGTTGCTGCAGCACTGGACCTGCATCTTCAACAGCAGGGCCAGCAGCAGAAACACTTGCCTTCTTTTGGGCAATCACCAAGTCCAGAGCAGCCTTTGATCTCTTTTCGTATTCAGCCAATTTCTCAGCCTCAATTGCTGCAGCATCAGCTGCTGCAGCATCTTCAATTCCTGTCAGCACGGATTCCACAGTAGCAGCAACAGCAGCGTCTTCCTCAGCAGTTATCTCTTCAATATTCAGCTCAACATCTTCAGGCACAACAGACATCTTCCTCCTTTTGGGGGCATGCTTGGTTCTCATTCTCTTAGAGGGTGAGAACATTGGGCTTTCAACATCAGCATCTGCAACATCAGTTTCAGGAACTTTTTCTGGTTGGCTTTCTTGTGGTGGATTTGTGGGTTGTGGTGGTTGATTTTCTGGGATTAGAGTGGTGGTGGGGGTTGATGGTGGTGGAATGGTAGATGTGGGGGCTAGTTTGGCAGTTTTGGTGGTATGAGATGGGGATGCTGGTGGATCCATTTCAATATCAGTGGCATCTTCGGATTCCTCTTCACTGTCATCCTTCCTATTCAACTCCTTCATTATCTCTCTGTTTTCTTCCTTTTCCCCTTCACTTAATGTTTCATCAGACTCAGAAATTAAAAGCTCTTCTTCTTCTTCACCCACCTTTTGCTTTCCCTTTTTTATTTCCTTCCTCTTCCTCTTTTTCTCAACAACTTCCTCTGGCATATCCTCCTCAACACCAGCATCTTCAAATAAATCTTGATCAATTACCTCTTCATCAAGCACCCACTCAGGAAAAGAAGGTGCTTCAACTCCAATATCAACTTGCAAATTTGCAGCAAACAAGGCCTTCAACCACTCCTGCTGCTTCCTCATAAACTCCCAGACAGAGCGTTGCTGCAGCATGAACTGTGGCAGCATGGTGGGATCACCAGATGCTGCAGCAACCTTAGGCTTTGATTTCAGAACAGTAGGGAAAGCAGCAAGAGGGAATCCTTTCTTCTCCCCCTTCATTTCAACACCAGCTTTAATACATAAATCAGTAATCAAGCAGGGAAAGAAAAGATACCCAGCATTTTTGGAATAGCAAATCAGGATCTCCCTTGAAATTAATCTTCCAACATCAACGTCCTTTGCACCCAAAATTGCGTCCAGCAGCATCATTCTTTCCTTTTCAACATTTGTGGTGTGAGAAGTTGGCAGCAGAGTGTGCTTGATAAAGTTGAACCATACCATAGCCTCATGGTTGAGGTTGCTCCTTTTGACCTTAAACTCGTTCACACTGCAGGGTTCCCATGGAGTGCCAGGGATGGTGATGTTCTTCTTGACTACTCCCATCTCCTTCTTGCCCCATTTTTCAAAATTCTTTGCAAATGTGAGGCCATGGTAACTCAGACCTAGACATTCATTGATCATCATTGAGTCGAACTTGATGATTACTCCTGTGACTTCTGAAAAGAATTGGGGCTTTCCATCTTTTTCTGGTGCAATCCCTGCATAAAACTCACGGACAACAGAGGGATAAAAATAGGAAGGGTGCTGCACCAACTGCTCCCACCCAAGTGCTTTCACAATGCTTGTGAACGCATCGGGTTCATCTTGCAACACGAAACCTCTTTCTGCCCAAAAGTTCATGGCAGAGAACTTCTCTACAGCAGTGACTTCTTGATTCTTCATGTTCTTTCGCCTGATTTGGCTGGATTCTCCTCGCCCAGATGTGGATTGGCGCTTTCCAGATGATTTTGTAGCAATAGCCTTGGTTCTCACCATTGTTGATCACAGATTGAAGTTAAAAACGTAAAGGTGAGTAAGAGATTTGGGTGATTTGGGAACGAGGGTTTGCTATTTAATTGTTTCCAGGGATTTAGCGCAATTGAAGAGGAATTTGTGGGAAGGTTGCGGAAGAGTGGGTGGTTAAATAAGTGAAGGAATTGACGGTTTGGGTAAGGGCATAATGCATAAATGCACTAGCCGTTGGATGAAGGGCTATGTGTATGGTGGATAATGAGTGATTGGACGGTTATGTGACCGATTGGGCAACACACTGTCACGCACAGGCCTTGGGTGAATAACTGCCATTATTTTATTTTATTTTTAACTGCTCTCTATTGCTGCAGCAACGTTGCTGGAAGCAATGCTGCAGCACCAGCTGCTGTCACACCCTCAAACTTCAACTTGCTGAAATTTTAATTCCTGCAACAAACACCAAACAAACAAAACAACTAATTTATTAGATTAAAAACCCTGGGCTGCCTCCCAGTAGCGCTTGGTTTAAGAGTCCTCAGCCAGACTTCCTTCTTAGATCATGGGTCTTGGATCATGGTGATGAAACTGCATCTCACCACTGATTCACCATAGTATTTCTTTACTCTTTGCCCATTAACCTTGAAGGTATTTCCACTTGAATCATTATACAAATCCACAGCTCCATGAGGGTACACCTTTGCCAATTTGAACGGCCCAGACCACCTAGACTTGAGTTTTCCAGGGAATAGTTTAAGTCTTGAGTTAAACAATAACACTTGGTCACCTTCCACTAATTCCCTTTTTTGAATCTTTTTATCATGCCATGCCTTGGTCTTGGCCTTATACAATGCTGAGTTCTCATATGCAAAGTGCCTCATCTCTTCCAATTCATTCAATTGTAATAGCCTAGCTTCCCCTGCCTTTGTATGATCAAAATTGAGCTTTTTGATAGCCCAATGCGATTTGTATTGAAGCTCCAAAGGCAGATGACAAGCCTTGCCATACACAAGTCTGTAGGGGGACATTCCTAGAGGAGTTTTGTAAACAGTCCTATAAGCCCATAAGGCATCATCAAGATGATTTGACCATTCTTTTCTGGTAGGCCCTACCATTTTCTCCAACATTCTCTTGATCTCTCTATTAGACAACTCTGCTTGACCACTTGTTTGAGGATGATATGCTGTTGCAATCTTGTGCTTAACCCCATATTTGGCCAAGAGATTTTCAATCAATTTGTTGCAAAAATGAGAACCTTCATCACTGATTATTGCTCTTGGAGTTCCAAACCTTGTAAAAATGTTTCTCAATAAGAACTTGCTAACAGACTTTGCATCATTGTTAGGTAAAGCAACTGCTTCAACCCACTTTGATACATAATCTACAGCAACAAGGATGTAAGAGTTGCCAAAAGAGAGAGGAAAAGGTCCCATGAAGTCCATACCCCAAACATCAAAGAGTTCAACCTCTAAGATGTTTGACAATGGCATTTCATTTTTGTGTGATATATTTCCACTCCTCTGGCATCTATCACATTTCTTAACAAACTCATGAGCATCCTTGAAAATTGTAGGCCAAAAATAGCCAGATTGAAACACCTTTGCTGCTGTCCTTAAACCTCCAAAGTGTCCTCCATATGCTGCAGCATGGCATTGCTGCAGCACTCCTTGTTGTTCTTCATCAGCCACACATCTTCTTAGTAACTGATCAGGGCACTTCTTATACAGATAAGGTTCATCCCAGAAATACTGCTTGATTGTGTGGAAGAACTTCTTCTTTTGCTGATAATTCAAATCACATGGCACTACTTTGCTCACTAGGAAGTTGACAATATTTGCATACCAAGGTGCTGCAGCATCAGGTGCTACAGCAGCAACAGCTAACAATTGCTCATCAGGGAAGCTTTCCTTGATTTCTCCAAAATGATTACCTGCACTATCAGCTTCCAATCTAGACAAATGATCAGCAACTTGGTTCTCCACCCCTTTTTTATCTTTGATTTCAAGATCAAATTCTTGGAGGAGGAGAACCCATCTTATTAGCCTAGGTTTTGCATCTTTCTTAGCAATCAAATACTTGATGGCAGAATGATCAGTGAAAACAATTACTTTTGTGCCAACTAAGTATGATCTAAATTTATCAAATGCAAAAACCACAGCTAATAATTCTTTTTCAGTGGTAGTGTAATTTAATTGAGCTTCAACAAGTGTTTTGCTAGCATAATAAATAGAATGAAAGACTTTACCATACCTTTGGCCAAGGACAGCACCTATGGCATAATCACTAGCGTCACACATGAGCTCAAAAGGCTTGCTCCAATCAGGAGTCACTATCACTGGGGCAGTAACTAGAGCATTTTGAAGTTTCTGGAATGCCGCAGCACATGAGTCATCAAACACGAATGGAGTGTCATGCTGCAGTAATTGACATAATGGTTTTGAAATTTTAGAGAAGTCCTTGATGAACCTCCTATAGAATCCAGCATGTCCTAAGAAACTTCTAACACCTTTGACATTTGTTGGAGGATGCATCTTCTCAATCACCTCAACTTTAGCTTTGTCAACCTCAATTCCCTTCTTTGAGATTTTGTGTCCCAACACAATACCCTCTTGGACCATGAAGTGGCATTTTTCCCAATTCAAGACCAAGTTGGTTTCTTCACATCTATCCAGAATCTCTTCTAAGTTGTCAAGGCACAATTGGAATGTTTCTCCAAAGACAGAGAAATCATCCATAAACACCTCCATAGATTTTTCAATGAATTCAGAAAAGATTGACATCATACACCTTTGAAATGTTGCTGGGGCATTGCACAACCCAAATGGCATTCTCCTGAAAGCAAAAGTACCATAAGGACAAGTGAAAGTAGTCTTTTGTTGATCTTCAGGCACTATAGATATTTGATTGTAGCCAGAGTAACCATCCAAAAAGCAATAGAACTCCTTGCCAGCAAGTCTATCAAGCATTTGGTCTATGAATGGTAGAGGGAAATGATCTTTTCTTGTAGCCTTGTTGAGTTTCCTATAATCCATACAAATCCTCCAACCAGTAACTGTTCTTGTGGGAATAAGTTCATTCTTCTCATTGGCCACCACTGTGACCCCTCCTTTCTTTGGAACACACTGCACAGGACTCACCCATGCACTATCAGTGATAGGATACACAATGCCAGCATCTAACCATTTGATGATCTCCTTTTTCACCACTTCTTTCATGATAGGATTTAGTCTCCTCTGCCCTTCAATGCTATTCTTAGCATTTTCATCAAGAATGATCCTATGCATGCAGATGGTAGGACTAATCCCCTTTATGTCAGCCATTTGCCACCCAATTGCCTTCTTATGCCTCTTTAGGGTAGTAATGAGATCATGCTCTTGACTATTGGATAGGTAAGAAGCAATGATCACAGGCAATGTATCATTTTCCCCTAAATAGGCATATTTCAGGTGATTGGGTAACTCTTTTAATTCAAGCACAGGAGGTTTTTCAATAGAAAGCAGATTCTATTTGAGGTTAGAATCCCCTAGATCAAGAGATTCATAATGCCTACTCCATAATTCTTTCACCTCAGCCTCCTTGTGCACAATACCTTCTTCCACAAGTTCACTCTTATCAATTTCAGCAAGAGCTTTCACCAGATGATCACTTTGCTTGTAGAAGTGCTGTTGAACCACAGAATCAAGAGACATCACAAAAGAGCACTCCTCAGTTCCTTGGTCAGGGAACTTGAGAGCATCCAGCACATTGAACTTGATCTCTTGATCATTGACTCTCATAGTCAATTCTCCTTTTTGCACATCAATTAGAGTCTTTCCAGTAGCCAAGAAAGGTCTTCCAAGAATAATAGGTACCTCCTTATCTGCAACAAAATCTAAAATTACAAAGTCAGCAGGAAATACAAATTTATCAACCTTTATCAAAACATCCTCAATAATTCCTTCTGAATGAGCAACAGATCTATCAGCAAGCTGTAAGGTAACAGTTGTAGGTCTGGCAACACCTATACCAAGCTGATCAAAAATAGACTTAGGCATCAAATTGATGCTTGCACCTAAGTCACAAAGAGCTCTGCCAGTATAGCTTTCACCAATTGAGAATGGAATAGTGAAACTGCCTGGATCCTTCAACTTGCTTGGAAGCTTGTTCTGCATGATCATACTACATTCTTCTGACATAGCTACTGTTTCAAACTCCCCAAGTCTCTTCCTCTTGGAAAGCACATCTTTCATAAACTTTGCATAATTGGGCATTTGTTGAAGTGCTTCTACCAAAGGAACATTGATGTGAAGTTGTTTTAGCACCTCCAGAAATTTGCCAAATTGCTTATCTTGTTGAGCCTTTTTCAACCTTTGAGGATAAGGTGGATCAGGCAAAACTTGATCAGCAATCTTTGATGGAATTGCTGCAGCATCAGATGCTGCAGCATCAACTGTAACAGCATCTGGTGCGTTTCGTTTCTCTTTTTTGTCTTTTTCTTTTATTGCAGTTCCATTACTAGGATCAGTAGACGGTCCTTTCAAGTCCTTCCCACTCCTTAAAGATATAGCCTTGACTTGTTCCTTTCCCTTGGAAGATGTTGATTCAGTAGTAGAAGGTAATGCTCCACTAGGTCTTTGGGTCAGGGCAGAGGCTATTTGACCAAGTTGATTCTCCAAGTTCTTGATTGCAGCACCTTGGGTTTGACACTGAGTTTTAGTTTCATTCATAAAAGCCTTCAACATAAGTTCCATAGAGCTCTCTTCTTTTGCCTTGGATGGAGCAGGTGTTCCTGGTGGTGTTGCAGGAGCTGTAGCAGGTGTTGCATTGTTGCTCCATTTAAAATTAGGATGGTTCTTCCACCCAGGATTGTAGGTACGAGAATAAGGATTATTGTTCTTGTCATACCCAACATAGTTGACTGAAATAGGGTTTGCAGGGCATTCTTCATACAAATGGCCTCCTCCACAGTACACACAACTAGCAGAACCCACTGGTACTTGTTCAATTGCTGCCACTTTGGTTTCTGGTACAGATTCAATTGCTGCAGCAGGTGTTGCACTCATATTTTTGATCATGTTGGACAAGGATGCAACCTGAGCAGATAAAGCAGTAACCTCACTCACTTCATGCATACCAGCAACTTTCTTTTGAGCACTAACCCTGGCTGTTGGCCATTGATAACTGTTTGCAGCAATAGTTTCAATAAGATCATAAGCATCTTGGTAAGAGCCATTCAGCAAGACTCCACCAGAAGAAGCATCAAGCATCAGTCTAGTTTGAGGTTCCCACCCATTGTAAAAAGTTTCCATTTGAACAACCACAGGCAACCCATTATGTGGACATTTTCTTAACAATTCTTTGAATCTTTCCCATGCTTCAAACAATGTTTCAAATTCAGTTTGTCTAAAAGATGTAATTTCAGTTCTCATCTTGGCATTCTTGAGAGGTGGAAAATATTTTGTCATAAATTTTTCAGCCATCTCATTCCAAGTAGTGATAGAGTTAGGTTCCAAGGAATTTAACCAAACCTTAGCTCTATCCTTCAAGGAATAAGGAAAAAGTTTAAGTTTAAAAGCATCATCACTTACACCAGGGAGAATGAAATTACTACAAACTTCTACAAATTGTTTTAAATGCAAATGTGGGTCCTCAGTAGGCCCTCCACCAAATTGCCCTATTGTTTGAAGCATTTGAAACATCATAGGCATAAATTCAAATTGCCCTATCGGCGAATTTTTAAATTTTTTTCAAAAAAACATTTTTTATCCGAATATATCTGTCGGTAATTCTTGAAAATCCGCCGAAAATTTACCGTGGAATAGAAATCCGCCGGAAAGTCTCTTAAATCCGCCGGAAATGTACCGTGGGATCAAATCCGCCGGAAATCCCTTAAATCCGCCGAAAATGTTCCAACGGATATAAATCCGCCGGAAAGTCATGGCCAGTAAATCCACTCTTTCTTGTAGTGTTTCAAATATGTTGATAAAATTTCCCTAACAAAAGAGGTGAAGCAAGCTGTAGTAACCCAAGTCAGGTGGTGTGTGAGCTTGATGATGATTATTTGTCTGAGGAGTTACAAAGTAGTGACCCAGATGAAGAAGTTGATGGGAGAAGACATCCAAAATATGATAGGTTTCGGGTTGAGCAGCTTAACAAAGACTACAAGTTTAAGGTTGGGTTAGAATTTAATAATCTACAAGAGTTTAGAGATGCAATCAGAGAATGGTCAATATTAAATGGTAGAGAGATAGAGTTTGTAAAACATGAGAGTGATAGAGTAAGGGTAATCTGTAAAAGTAAATGTGGTTTTAAGGCTCTTGTAAGTAAAGTTGGTCATAAGAAAAGTTTTAAAATGAAGACTTGGGATGGGACCCTGTTGCTTGAAAACGTGAACGTTCTTTTGTGCAAGTGTACACAATCGTAACAAGTAATATAATGAAAGTAGAGATCGTTCCCACAAGGATTAATTTGCCAAACAAGAGTTTAATCAAAGTAACAATTAGTGATTTTAGTAACAAAAGTAAATGACACACAATTGGTTGGGTAACAAGTAACAAACAACTAAACAGGTATTAGGGTAGTGGAAATCAGATTTGGGACAAGTTGAGATGCACTATGTCAATAAATCCATTACAATGATCAGAATGCTGTGTTAAGTGCTGCAGCACTAGATGCTGCCGCAATGCGCATAATTCCTTAATGCAATACACTAGGCTTTAGTCACTCTGACGTATTCCTAACTAACAGAGAATGATTATTACCCTAGGCTACTGAAGAACAAGCAGCGTTACACCTAAGTGTTGTATCTCATGGCTTATGCCTCTTCTATTCCTAGAACTCAAGCAAGGAGCACATGTATTCCTAATAGTGCCACATACCATGTTATCTTGTGAAGATCTAAATACAAACCATTCCTGAGAGTGTATTTCTACCTAGATTAGACGGCCAATCCTAATCTAAGATGGATAAATTAAAACACACAAGATAAAGTGCTCAACACAATAACACAAGCATTAAAATCAAAGTAACTTCATTAAATTCATAAAAGCATCCCAACTACAGAGGTTTAGCTCATATTGAGCTTACACAACATTACAACTAAACTAAACATCAAGGGAAGTAGAAATTTCATACTAAAACCCAAGAAGAGAAGTTCAACTACAAGTCTTGATACTGAGACAGCTTCAATGGTGATCCACCAAGCAATTCCAGCTCTCAAAATGTAGCTCCTTCGAAGTTGAAGTAGATCTAACGTTGCTGCAGCAATCAATATCCCAGCAATTGATTCTAAGTAACAATGGAGGCACGAAATCAAAAGGCTATTCCTATACCTCTGAAATTCGGCTTAACCTAATTCTGGGGGTGAGTGCCTTTTTATAGGGAAGGCCTTGGGATGAGAGAAACCCTAAATGGTGGAGGCAAATTTTGTCCTTTTCAAGGCACAATGTCCTTTTTGCCCAAAACCCTAGGTCATTCACGCATCACCAATGATTGGCACGCACACCCACGCATGACACACGCTGACAGCTGTCCTTGCCTTGATTTCCGTGTTTCTTGCTACATTCTCTCTCATGTTGCGTAAAATGGCAATGCTGCCACAACAGATGCTGCAGCAATTAAACACACATATTAAACCACAATTGGGCACCAAAGTGCCCATTAATAACATAATTCAGCTTGCACCTTTAATTATTCTAAACTAACCTATTTACAACATTAATCACTAAATTGCTTGAGAATTAACAATGATTTAAGCTTGAAATAAGAGGTAATAACAATCATATTTGATTGTTATCAGACCCACAACTGTGGAAGGGTATTAAATAATAGTAATGCAAGGTCAAGTTGGGTGGCAAAAGCAGTGGCTAAAAGGCTACAAATTACTAACAATATTAAAGTGAGAGAAATAGTAGATGAAATTAGGGTAAACTACAAGGCTGGAATTACAATGGGTAGGGCCTGGAGAGCCAAGAAAATGGCAAAAGATATGGTAGAAGGTGAAGCAGACCAGCAATTTTCACTTTTATGGAGGTATGCAGCAGAATTGAGGAGGGTCAATGCTGGAAACACTTGCAAAATATCAATGGTAAGACCAATACCCACACTTCAGCCAACATTTGGCTCCTTTTATTTTTGTTTTGATGGATGTAAGAAAGGTTTCGTGAGGGGTTGTAGACCAATACTCTGTGTTGATGGTTGTCACTTTAAGACCAAATATGGTGGACAGCTTCTAGTGGCAGTAGGGAGAGATCCAAATGATCAGTATTTCCCCCTAGCTTTTGAGGTTATTGAAACTGAAATCAAGGAGAGTTGGAGATGGTTTCTGACCCTGTTATTGGAGGACATTGGTATGGATAAAAGATGGATCTTCATCTCAGACCAACAAAAGGTTAATATACTGTTTCTCATTCATTTTTTGTTTTAATTAAGTGTTGTAATTTATAACTATTGTAGGTTAATATACTGTTCTCATTATTGGTTGTTATTTGTTTAATTTCTGTATTTGTAGGGTTTGATACAAATGTTTGAGGAGATGGGCTTAGAGCACAGGTTTTGTGTCATGCACCTGTATGCAAATTGCAAGAAGAAATTTGGTGGAGGAACAATAATTAGGGATCTTATGATGGGGGATGCAAAGGCAACTTATTACCAAGCATGAGAAGAGAAGATGAATATGCTGAAGTAGATAGATCCAAAGTGTTGGGAATGGTTGATGGCTGTTCCTACAAAGTATTGGTGTAAGCACGCTTTTTCTTATTATCCTAAGTGTGATATTGTCATGAATAACCTAGCTGAGGCTTTCAATAGTACAATTTTAAATGCTAGGGATAAGCCTATTCTTACCATGTGTGTGTGGATTAGAAACTATTTGATGGGTAGAATTGCTAAGCAGAGAGCTGCCTTAGATAGATGGCCACATAAGATAATACCAAAGCCTTTGAAAAGATTGGATGGTGAGATTGAGGGAAGTGGGAATTGGTATGCTACATGGGGTGGTCAACTTGAATTTCAAGTTGTAAGTGCTTATGGTGATAGGAAATTTATTGTTGATCTAGGAAAATCCACATGTAGTTGTAATTTCTGGCAACTTGTTGGCATCCCATGTAGGCATGCATGTGTTGCAATATCATATAGAACAGAGAATCCTCAGGATTATGTGCACAATTGTTATACAAGATATAGTTATGAAATTGCTTATGGTTTTGGTATAAGTGCTATCAATGGAAAAGATATGTGGCCTATTGTTGAAGTGGAAGATATGCTGCCTCCACAATACAAAAGAGGCCCTGGTAGTCCAAAGAAATTGAGAAGGAGGCAACCTGAAGAGGAGGAACCTAATCCTAAGAAACTAAAGAGGACTGGAACCTCATATAAGTGCACCAAGTGTGACCAATTTGGTCACAATAGCAGGAGTTGTAAGGCAACAACTATCAATCCAGAAGCCCAAAAAAGGAAGGTAAATATTTGTTCACATAAGATCATATTAATGTTGTTGAAATTTGTACAGTCATGGTAACTAATACTATGTATATTTGCTTGTAGAGAAAACCCAAAAAGGCTGTCAATGTGCAGCTGATGGTGCAACTATTGAGGATGGTTCTGTTGCTGCTTCTGGTCCTGTTCCTGCCTCTGCTTCTGGTCCTGTTCGTGGCTCTGCTTCTGGTCCTGTTCCTGCCTCTGCTCCAGTTAAAAGAAATGTTCCTGCTGCTGTAGTTTCTGCTCCAGTTAATTCTGCTCCAACACAAAGAATCCCTAAACTTCCAGTTAAACGAAACCTAGGTCTCAAGAGGACCAGGTTTAGTACAAGGATAAAGAAAACTGTTCTTCCTTATACTGGTCCTGGAAGTGATCCAAATAAACCATTAATTGTTGAAGATGGAGAAGGACCCAACAATGAGGGCTGTTTAACACAAGACAATGTCAACTGAAGTTATGTATTTTGAAAAGCTTAGCTGTATTTTGGCCTAGTGGCAATGTGTATTTTGACTTACTTAGGTGTATTGCTGACTTACAAGTCATGCATTTTGTATTACCTATGAATATGGTATGTAATTCTGACTTACAAGTTGTGTCTTTTGGAACATATGGTATGCATTTTGTAATTCTGACTTAAGGTATCTATTGTTGAATGAAATTTCTGACTTGGTATGTATTTCAGTTTTGATTTTGATTTTGAATGAATTAAGGTACCTACTTTACATTGCTCCTAACAGATTAGTATGGAAATTAAGGTACATCATTGATAATTAAACAATACTTTACTCCTTGGAAATTAAACAAAGTTAAACTTAAACTTAAACTTCATTGATAATTAAACAATACTTTACATATGGAAATTAAACTTGGATTGTCACTAACATTGCTCCTATTGCAACCCATTCATTCATAACACAAACACTAAAATTACATGCTCTGATATGATACCCTAATCCCTATTTTTTTACCAAAGCAAATTTGTCAAATGCTGCAAACAATATGACTAAAATTAGGATAGTTTGCATCCAGTTCTTCTTCTTCCTCTCATCCAACAGCTTCTGCTTCAGCTTTGCAATTTTCTTTGACTCCCACTCCTCACCACATTTCTCTGACACCAAATGCTTTGGCTTAGGTTCACTTGTTTCTGAAACCGTCACCATGGGAACCTTGTAAAGATCCAGTTCATCGTCCCAAATAAACAACTTGCAGCTTACTCGCTTCTACAACGATTCACAAAAACAGAGAAAATGTCATTCAGATCTGAAAACAGAAAAGAAAAAAAAACCGAAAAACATGAATGAAAAACAACCATATTACTTACCCCCCAATGAATACACTTCCAGAATCTTCTTCCACAATTTAAAGCAGTTCCTGCAACAAATAAACACATTGGCTCACGACATCCACAAACAGGGAGTTGAGCTTCCACTTGACTTGATACAGCATTTGAAGAAGTGTTGCTTGTGGCCATTGTTGTGAACTAACGAAAATGGAAGCAAATAGAAGAAGAAGAACGAAGATAGAAGAAGACGAATGAAGATAGAAGAAGAAGAACGAAGGAAGCAGAAAACCGGCTGCTCTGTGAATCAGAAATGAAGGAAGAAGAAGATATAAACCCTAGAACATGTGGCAGCCAACTCAGCACACAGTTAACGGTGTTAGCTTAAACTAACAGTAAGGGGGTAAGTGTAACTGATTAGTATTTGCAGGGTTGATTTTAATTTTATTTTTTTTTGCAGGGGGGTAAATGGAAAAGTGAGATATTTGCAGGGGGATCATATATTTAAGTCTTTTTTATATATAATATTTACATCTGGTAGAACTAGGCATAAAGGAATTGGAACTTTGCAAGTGAAATCTTACCTAAAAACCTCTCCATTGGTCTACAGTTTGCATTTTTACTTTGTTCTTAATTTCTTACCATCTTCGTCCATTAATATAAGACATTTTCAACCATTTCACAAGAATTAAGAAAGTTTGTTTATTTAGTTGATAAAATTAGCTGGTTTATTATTTATACTCCCTTTGTCCTATTTTGTTTGTTGTTTGACTAAAATCAATATGTCCCAAATTGATTATTGTTTTACATTCTCAATGAAATTCAATATTTTTCCACTTATGTCCTTCTCTATTATAAGAGTTTTATACATGTAATGAATGACTCATGTTTATTGAAGTGGAGAAAAATAATGGGGTAAATGTAAATTATGTAACATTTTTCACAAAATTTAGACTATTACTCAATTTTCTTAAGGGATGTATCAAAACCTTAAACTGCAAGTAAACGACAGAGAGAGTACTATTTTTCCAATTTTACCCATTGTATTGTTTGGACTCATCATTCTTCTCTCCTCTAATTAGTTAAGGTGTTTTGGTAGTTGTGTCTTTGAAAAAGGTAAAGCAGGGCAATTTAGCATCTCATTCGATATTGCTCATAAGAGAGGAAGAGAGTTAATTAAGACAAAAAAAATTAAAAGTTTATTGATTATGTAAACATTTACTTGAGGCTACTCTGGTCAAAAAGTAATTAATGCAGTGGAAATTTAGACACTTAGTAAAATTCTCAAAAAGATATGTTCTAGATTGGGTCATGAGGTCCAATTCCGACATTGGGCTCTAGATCAGTCCAATACGCTTGAGTCTAGGTCTAAGGCAACTCAGCATCATAGGCAAGTCCCCGCCTCCAATCCAAGTCATACAGGGATCAACGGCAGGGATGCACTCGGGCAATCCAACGGACCAGAACGCGCCTGATGCCTATAAATACGGCCCCCATCCTGCAAAAAAAGGTACACTATTTATTCCCTGCTTCACTCTGAAATTCTCATACATTGAATTGAGCATCGAAGTGGCTTCGCAGGTACCACACCTGACGTAGACTCTGAGTCCTGACCTACCAACTACTAACTCGGATCATAAAGCAAGTTACAGTACAAAATCTTATATCGAAAGACAAAGGTATAGAATAGTTTAATCTAAATAATAAATAATATTTATTATTTTGATATTTGCTAATTAATTTTGTGTTGATAGGATAATTTTTTATACTCTACTGCGCACTTCTTGTGCATGCTTCTCTTCAATAAACTTATTTGGATTGTAAAAATTAGATGTACCTATCAAATTTTGTTAATATATGTTTTCATCAATAGATCTCAGTGGACACAGATCATTGGCAGCAATGATATATTATAATATAATGGAAGTATAGTAATCCAGAAACTCACAAATGTCAGGCTCAAGAAGCCCTAAATAGATAACCTTGTAAATTGACAATGATATCTGTCAATTAAAATATATACATAGTGAAATGCATAACTTTCAAACATTTACTAAACTGACAAGAATAGATACTAAATTAACTTTTATATTACAAAATTTTGAAAATACATATATTCTATGTTTGATGTGGACCAAGATACATACATATATTCTATGTTTGATGTGGAAACGTCGGAAAATCATTACTCATACTGCCTTTTTTCGCCTTCTCTTTTTATATGGGATGCAAAGTTAGCCAAGACTATGCCCCTTTACTAAAGTTGATTTTGACCACACATGTTTTGTTAATATTTATTTATATGCAATGAATCCACCAAAAATATATATTTATATACAATGTTTCTTTCCTTTATCATTTTTTCCAAAGATTTCCCTAATATAGTACACGCAATATCTTTAAAATGCTAAATATATATACTTGATCTAATGGAGAGGTAGGGGAACTAAAATGTAATAAAGTGCTTAAGAACAAAATATGTTTTTTTTTCTTTAATGGGTCCACTTTAACTTTTTAAATATAGGGTGGTGAGTGGAAGCATAAAGGCAAACTGCATGTGTGTTATATATTGGTTGGAATCATATGATAATGGATGAATTAAAAGACAAATGGCTTCTGTGAGCCTTTCCCCCCTTTTCTTTTTTTCTTGATTCCCGATAAACACTTGTCATAAAATTATTAATAAAAATGGTACAAGTTCAATAATAATTTCACCCACACATCACTTGCTTTACATAATTAATTAAGCTAATAAACAAATCTACTAGTATTATTATACCCCGAGTTAAATGCGAGTGATAGTCTTAAGGAATTTTACGCGGTGATATTATAAAAATTTAGTAGCATCAACTTTAAAGCAAGTGAATCCATCTTCAATTGAAAAAGTATTTCTAAGTGATCACACACATTCCAGCTCGTGTTTATCCATCCATCGATCATGATTATGTTAGGCAAGGTCAAAGAAGTAGTGTTTAGCCGATAGCTTATAGTGGATAAGTTCGTGGAAGTGATTGATATATCATTAGTTTATAGCTTTTTTTATTAGTTTAAAGTAGCGTTTGAATTTATAACTTATAGAGATTCATTTTTCTCTCATTTTTATCCTTACTATTTTAATTAAATTTCTCATTTTTTATTCATTCGATGAATATTTTCTCTCATTTTATGCATTAATTGAAACTGGTCATTTATATCATTTTATATTTATAAGATAGTTCAACCGCTAATTTTACCAAGCGTTTTTAACTTTAATCTGCTAACTTATCAACCATCCGCTAGCTTATCATTATCTGCTACTTTTTGTCAAACATAACCCAAATCAGCATATGTGTCCAATCAATTTCATCAAATCATAATGGCAAATGAAGCTTCATTAAAACCTCTTGAAGCAAACCCTCGTGGAGAAATGTAGCAATTGTATCCTTAACTAATTGATGTTGAGCCAATCATTGAACTATTCAATTTTCAATTCAACTAGTTGAACCGACAGACTCGATTTCATCCTAAAAACACTAATCTACGCGGAGGAACTGTGTTGGCCACGAGTATTCGGCTTTGTAAGCCTGCGTGGTTCTCTTGCTTCTAACAATTTTTTTGTCACACCCAAGATTTGAATTCGAGACTTTTGATAGGATTCAAACCCAATTACTGCTCAGATCAACCTTGTTGGTTAAAAACACTAAGTAAATGTTATAAACTTCCAATGTCGTTTTTATAGTGGGAAGGGGTTAGTCATGGCTCAATATAATATAGAGTACGACTCCAAGTCAAATCCAATATATTAGAGATGTAATTAGCAAAACGCACAAGAGGCCAAAAACGCCACTCTGCGTCCCCACCATACACCATATCTATTGGCCTCACAAATCAATGAATAAATGTGATCCTTTTTTTTTTGACAAAATGAATAAATGTAATCTAGTTAATTGCCTAATTGAAAGTTGAAACTTTTTAATTGGACCCACCAGAGAGCCAACTTTAATCATGCTTGCTTATGCAGGCGCGCCACAAACGATCAGTACGGAAGCCTCATGACAAAAAGGAGTTTATATGCAATAAATTAAAAAAATAAAGTATCAACTATTTTTTGTATTAATTTGTTTTTGTTTTTTTCTCATATTATATTATAAGCCATCCCCTACTTTCCACGTATATATCCCCCAATGATGCTTCTCACATGTACGGCTGCCTATATGGCATGTACTTCAAGTTGGGGATAAATTTTATGTTTGGCTATAGAAGGTAGAGGAAGAAATTGGAAGAGAAATAATTAATGGTTGGTTTTATTATGTAGATACAAAAAATTAAAATTTTTCTTCTTTTATTCATAGTAGATATAATATTGCATGAATTTATTCATATTTTATACGAATTGTTTTCCAAGTTAAATATATATATATATATATATATATATTAATTGTATTGAAATTTTTTAATTAAATAACACATTTATTTATAAATTATTTTTCATACCATTTTGCATCGTACTTAATAGTTTGAACTCAATTTTGTAAAATAAAGTTTTTTTTTACAAAGTGTAGTAATTAAAGTTATCATTGAAACACATTATGATCATGTTATATTTTTTTAATATGCATATTTCTTAACTTGCTATTAAGAAAATAATTTAAATCATCATAGGTAAATTATTATTTTGGACAAACATCATAGGTAAATTATTGTTGACCATGAAGTATATAATTATCTCGGATAAAATATAAGTTTTCTCAAACGTAAACACATAAAATTTAACAATTGCATGTTTGGTTAGTTATTATCACTACATAAACACTATTTATTGGAGATTATCTTTTTCCTTCAAATCAAATAATGTTAATTGGAATTATTTATCATCAAAACTATTTATTTTAAGTAATAGCAGAAAATTTAGACTTGGAAGTTTGTCAAAAACAGACTTGGAAACAATAGTTTTGCTTGATTTTTTTATGCAAAAGATGGTATTAATGAGAGTACAAGAGGCATTCAAACGCGTACAATATTAATTTGGGGCTTCGTTAAAACCTCCCTAGACCAGAACTTCATGGGAAAAAGACCCAAGGCATCGAACAAAAATACAAAAACAGCAAAAGAAAAACTAGGCGTCAAACAACACTCTGTTGCACACCATCTACGGCCAAGCGGCAACCCAGCACAAACAGCATACTGCCAAACAGCTAACAACAACTCTGCACAAAAACAGCAACAACAACTTGCAATAATAATACAACAACAACAATGCAAACCATCAAGAACCAGCATAGCAAAATCTGCATTATACCTACATCCCCTGGATACCAACTTGACAACAACCATGATAGCAAGCTAGCAGTGTCCACCACAACCCGTAACACCCTCAACACCCCTTTCCCCAACAGAACTAGAAACAACAAACAAAACAATAGAGAGTTCCCTCTCCATCAATCTTTGATAGTATATAGGGATTTTTCGTCAATTTTATTAATTAACCAAGACCAAGACAAATTTTTAGTGTTGTTCACCACCTTCGAAGCATCTGCCACCCTCCCTCGAAATAACACATTATTTCTTTCCAACCAAATACCCCATGTATACTATCATCCAAATCAAATATTTTCTATTGTGAGATATCTTATCTGTCAAATTGCACGCATAGTACTTTAAATGCTCGAACACATCCAGCAAAGCAATGGGATCAATCCCCATTCAAGAACTCACAGTTTCCAAATGCCTTGCGAAAAAGAACAACAGAGAAAGAGATGTGTAATACTTTCATTTTCCCCAAAACAAAGAGGACAAACCAAACTATGAGCATCCACTACAATATCCCTCAATGCTAAATTATCTCTAGTGGGTAACCTTCCCAGCAAGAGACGGCAGATAAAGATCAACACCTTCGAGGGACAAGCAACTCGTCACACATAATCAAGAGTAGGTTGTAACTCCAAATTTGACTCATAACTTCCCTGCAACACAAGCAATCTGTTATAACAAGACTTGACAGAAAATGATTTCATATTATTCTCCACCCATCCTCACATTTACTTCTTGGTTACACCTCATACAAAATTAGTTCTAATAAATGTGTTGCCTCTGCAATTCCTCACTACACAGCTCACGAGTCCAACTCAACGGCCATTGTCGCTGCCCCAACTCTATCCAAAACCCCAAATCAGCAATCCACGCCAATTTTTGCATTGAGACCTCAAATAAGCAAGTAAAATCTTTACACAACAATACACTACCAATTCAGTTCCGATCCCAAATCAAAATATCCTCCCCATTCCCTAACACACATCTAACATATGACGAAAAAGTCTAGAGCATTATTTAGATCCTCCCCTAGTGACAATGCGTCTCGCCACCAAAGGGAGTCCTTTTTGCCACATCTACCCCCATCCCTACAAGTTAACTTCATCGCCAAATCTAATGTTATCAGAACCGGACCGGTCATCGAGCCGGTCAAGGCACTGGATCACTGGTTTTTTGGTCGGGCCGGTGGGTCTTTGGTCGGACCGCATAAGCCGGTCTATATTAAATAAATTCAAAAATTATAATATATACTAAGAAAGTATTCGTATTTATAATTGTAATTAAGTAAAATGATAAAATATTTAAATTTAATAATAAATAAAATATCTGAAAAATTAAAAAATATCTGCTTAAAAAAATATAAATATATTGTCTTGTATACATTTATTAATAAAAATATATCTATGTAAAGGCTAAATATAAAAATTGGGGAACATTAAAAAGTGAAATATGTTATATAATATATGAAAGGAAGAAATGAACAACAAATGTCTTGTGGCGGCGCAGTGGTAGTTTGAGTTGCTGATCACCAAATGTTCCTAGGTTTGATACCCACCTTTGACATTTTTAAACTAAAAAAAGTTGTTTTAAAATTCTGTAAAACCCGGTCGGATTCCGGTGCCTCAATTGGTAAAACGCTTCGGGTTTTTGATCCCTAACCCCCTTCCTTCTTAGGTTTACACACATTTTCCCACGCCATCGGACAAATCTTCTTTTCATCATTCTTGGAACCCCAAAGAAAATTCATTTGTATCTTAACGCTCCAAAAAAATCGCATATTATCGTCAGAAAAAATATGTCGGAAAAGCCCGAAATCCGTCGGAAATGTCAAATTACCGACTGATTTTGGTCGTTGGAAATTCGCCGGTAAAACGCTCGTAGGTAATGTTTTCTGTCAGATTTTCCACTGGTAATTTTCGGTAGATTTTTCCGCTGGTAACATTACCATCGGTTTTTATCTAAAAAAATTAAAAAATCCGCCGGTGATTTTTCTGGCGGATTAAATAAATTATTATTTTTTATTTTCAATTTTCGATTATTTAATTTAATAAGAAATAATTAGGAGAGAATGAGAGTGTAGAAGTAAGAAGGAATAAAAATGAAGGAAAATATGTATAAAAAGAAATGATATAGGAGAGAATGAGAATGAAGAAGTAAGAAGGAACAAGAATGAATGAGAGTATTAGAAGAAATAATATATGAGAGAATCAGGGACGGAGCCAGGAACACAAAGTTGCGGGGGCGAACTATTAAATTATTTTATCAAAAAACTTTTGTAAAAGTAGTACTTATTTTTTAAAAAATATATGTTTCTAATAGTATTAATAAAATCACTATATTTA
Organism: Astragalus glycyphyllos; assembly: GCA_963573325.1. NCBI lineage: Eukaryota > Viridiplantae > Streptophyta > Magnoliopsida > Fabales > Fabaceae > Astragalus > Astragalus glycyphyllos. The sequence continues at coordinate 8,398,208 of OY754311.1, forward strand.
TCATGGTGTTGACAAAAACACGTAACATAGAAGTTAGTCATTGAACGTGGCAAGATTTTCATTCGGCAACTAATCCCACTCCCTCACCATCATCAATAGCCTTGCACAAAGTATAGAGGTTAGCAACGTATTATCGGGGGGGGGGGGGGGGGGGGGGGGCTGGAGCCATGGGAGCTGTTAAGGTGGCTCCGTCCCTGGAGAGAATAAGAACGAAGAAGTAAGAAGGAATGAGAATGGGAGAGAGTATGAGAAGAAATAACATAGAAGAGAATGAGAAAGAATGAAGGAATGAGAGTGAAGAAGTAAGAAGGAATAAGAAAGAATGAGTGAGAAGGAATAAGAAAGAAGAATAAGGGAATATGTACAAGAGGGAGATATATAGAGAAATTTATGGAGATTTGAGAGTATGAGAAAGAAGAAATATAAGATTGGGAAAATGTAGAAGAGAATAAGAAGAAAATAAAGAGTGAAATGAGATAATGAGAAGAGTGTAGGAGAAAATTTTATTTATAGGCATTTTCGGACGATTCCGGCGGATTTACCGACAGATTTTTTCCCTCGCCACATTTTCGGCGGATTTGTTAAATTATCGGCGGACTTTTAAAAAATTTAATTTTAATTTTTTAAAAAATCTGCCAGTAAAACACCAAAATCCACCAGCACTTTTATCGGCGGATTTTTTAAATTTTTTTTAAGAAACTCCACCGGAAAGTTACTGAGGGAAAAAAAATCTGCCAAATAGTCTATTTTTTCCGCCGAAAATGACAAATATTCTCCGAACCGACTCGATCCACCACCTTCTTCTAAGTACTAATTCTTCTTGGAATAGCTTCCATCGGGATTCCCAAAAATCTGAACGGAAGTGAGGAAATGCCACAAGAGAGAGAAATCGACACCGCCTCTAAAAAGTCCTAGAATAGTTTTGCTTGATAATTTGTTTGTTTAAAAACCGCCCCACTACCATGACAACTTCTAAGGATGGCAATACGAATAGGTTTGACAGAACGTTTGCTAGCTCACAAAACAAGGTGGGGTGGACTGGGGTTCATCATTCCACCACTCATTTAATCTGGTCCTCCTACCAGGATTGTATGAAACAATTTGGAGACTCTGTTTAAATCTTAAAAATTGATCCTTTAATTAATATACTTTTATCAAGTGAATTACTAAAAATAAAGTCACTAATTATACTTTTATCAAATGAATCACCAAAAACTCAAACTACTTTATTTAAATTGTAAATAATATATCAATACAACTTCAAACCAATTATATTTTTTTTTGATGGAACCAATTATACTTTTATCAAATTGATATACTAATATTTTTTGCACAACACCTTAAATGACCCTGATCTCTACCAATAAAAATTTGAATTCTGGTTGATCACATCGTAAAAAATCCCTTCCGCTAGACTCAAACTCTAGTTGATATTGCAATAATTAGTGAAACTAACATAACGTAATTTTTTGGACAAAATTACACCAGATGACCTTTAAGTTATTTATTTGTAACAAGTTGACCCTTTAAGTTTCTTTTGTAACAAATAGACCCTTTTAGTGATTACTTTAGCTTATGTATTTTGATGTAATGCTACTTTATATATTGTGATTACTCTAGCTTATTTATTTTGATGCAACCAAGCATATTTTGGTGTATTTTGATGTAATCAATGATATGACATTTTACTAAAAGGGCCGACGGTGTCAACGTTAGGTAATTTAAAGAGCCTATTTGTTACAAAAAAAAACTTAAAGGGCCAACTTGTTACAAATAAATAACTTAAATGTCCACTGATGTAATTTTGCCTTTTTTTTTACTTTTAGAAAAAACACCAACCATGTTAGTTTTTCTTGCATTGTCTTTGATGTAGGCTTGCAAGCCTTATTAAGGGTTAATTCTGTGCAATCTTTTTTTCTCCTCGTGGAGAGTAAAACTCCTTTGGTGTACTTTTTATTTAGATCATGTAGCAAATGATAGAGTGTCATCAGTAACTTTTTATAGGTGAGTAAAGTGATTACACGGTCATGCTTGTAAGAAAAATACACCAGTATCAAATTGAACAAGCACTTTTGCCAAGAAAAAGCAGAAATCGTATATGCTATACTCCATTAACATATTTAACTAATTTGTATGCAATACACTCCAGTATTCCCGATGTAACCCAAAAGAACAAAAGAAACAAATATTACATTTTTCATATAACCTGTCAAGTAGCTCAACAAAAGATTGTGTATAACAATAATAGATATAGTGAATAAAACTTATACAATCAATGACACGACCTTTACCAAAAAAAAATCCAAAAAATATAATATAATAAAACACCAAAACGACGTGAACTGTGGAATTCCATGGTACCAAGCTCAAGCACGTCAATTGTGCACTCTTTATGAAAGACCGGGGATAACACACTCTAACACTCATGATTTTTTTTAATATACTATCTTTGAAATTCATATGTATCTCACTAGATTATGTGAGTTCATAAACTTGGTGAGAACTATATGAATTTTATTTTTTTTGATTGGATGAACTATATGAATTTTAACCATTGAAAAAAAGTGTGTAAGAATGTGTGATGATTTCATCTCCTTTATATGTATCAAGATTCTCAACTCCCACTACCTCAATGGGATGCCGCCGCTACGGCCGGCATCGGCACAGGCATTGGTGGCGAAGAAATTGCGGCGATAACATCTTTCGGAGACACAACTCTAGATCGAACACGTGTTTCATTGTAAAGAAAATTGTGAAGAATAACTAAACTGTTACCAAGCACGTGATCCTCCCACGCTTGTTCACAATCACATGATGATGATGATGATGATGATGATGATGATGATGATGATGATGATGATGATGATGATCTACTTCTAAGAAAAACCTCAGTAGCATCAAGGCGATGCATGTTCCGTTTCCACAATCCATATAACCGATGAATTTTCTGAACCTGTCGACTTGCAAGTGTACAATTATTAATTTTAATCCTTGCAATGGCACCTTCTAGAAGCTTCTTCTTTACACTTTCATCTTCTCCATTTACTTCAGCTTTCAAAAAATCATGAAATTCAGGTACTCCAATTGCTCTTCTTATCCCTTTAGTATAATCAGCAAAAGGATCAAAAAATTGACGAACTTCATCAACTTGACCAGCATCAACCATACGATCGACACGTGTCTGTAGTGAAGAATGGAGTACCGGTAATGAAACATCAACCCAAAGGAAACAACACTCATACCTTAACCTAAACTCCCGGTGATGGTTCACTAAAGCATCTAAATAGGAATTTGAACCACCAGCTATAATCGGTAAACCGTTTTTTTCCACGATGGAATTAATGGTTAAGCAAGCATGGTGGCAAAAATCATTGGCAGTGAAATTTGAGTTAGGATCAACGGTTCCTAGGAGATGATGTGGGACCCCTTGACGTTCTTGTTCGGTTACCTTATTGGTTGTTATGTCAAGACCATTGTAAACTTGCATTTTGTCTGAGTTTATTATCTCTGCTGGTTGAAAATGTTTTGCCACGTCGATGGCTAGTTTGGTCTTTCCAGTTCCTGTGGCTCCCATTATTACTACCACCTTTTCCTTTCGATGGTGAAATAATGATTCCATTGTTAGCCCCTTTTGGAAATTCACTATGGACAGTTCTTGTTTGCAGGCTGAGGCAGATGCAGAGGCACTCACTGGGATGATCATCTTTTTTAAATCTATAATAATATCTGCAAGTTGACCAAACATTTTTATTAATATTTAATCATTATAGTTATAATTAATTAATAGCACTATAACTAAACCAGCTCACACAAGGCTTTAATTTATAAGCAATTGTGGAAACAATTTTTTTTTTTTTTTAAAAAAGAAATGGAGTCTTGTTAAAACATGCAAAACTACTATCTTTAGCGAAAAAACATAAAAAAAGAAAAAGAGGTTAGTCTGCAAGCAACCGTGTATATGGAGAAGTTAAAGCCGGGGATAGGCAAAGTAAAGTGTACAAATAATGAATTTTTTTTACAGTATGGTGTAGATGGACCACAGAATATTTAAGTGAACGTACCGTCAGTGTAAAAAAACGCGGCGAGTTGAAGAGTGGTTGTAAAGTAGGTTGGTGGTAGATAGAGCAAAGAGGATGTTGATTATGAATTGGTGTGAATAGAAGGTGTTGTATATATATGTTAGGAGATTGAGAGCGATGGAGATGGGTGGAGTTGTTTTGTTTTGTGAAATTTCTGGTGCAGGAAAGGAAGCTAACACTGGTATTTATACGAAAGAGACCCACATCAGCGTGACATAATGCATAAAATAAAGGCTATTGAATAATATGGCATCCATTAAAGATAAAAGATAAAAGATTAAGAGATCAAATATTCATCAAATAGAATTGATATAAAATGAGAAGAGTTGTGTGAAATGATTGCATGAAGCCTCTTTATATAGGCATAAAACTAACTACTAACTACTAACTAACTCACTAATTAGTAACAACTATCTAACAAACTCATTTTAACTATCAACTAACTATCTCTCTAACTTCTAACTAACTATATATCTGTTAGCCTGTAATTTCGACAGGCTTCATTGAAAATGGTCAACAAGGCCTGACTTATATTTCGACAAAGACCAAATTATTTCGACAGAGAAAATGGTCATGCGCAAGGTAAATTCGACAAGCTTCCGGGGAAGCAAAAGCAAGAGAGAGGAAAATGGACACAAGCTTTCGACAGACAGAAAACAGAGCAGTTATGCGCTGAAGAACTAGCAGTTGGTCGAAGCGTGATGAAGCAGTTCTTGTCGAAAGTAGGAGTAGCAGTTATTAATTTTCAAATTTCTAGGCAGTTACTGAGTTCAGTTTTTCCCCCTCTTTTCCTTTGTATAAATAGGAGTTTCTGAGAAGAAACAGGGGTCACAAATCACAATACACAATCCGATTCCTGAAACTCTAACTTCCAAGCCAGAGCGAAAAACGAGTGGAAGAATCGTTGTACGTGATCGTGTACCACTTTTACAATTCAATGCAATTTATTTGTTTTTTCTTTACAATTCACGCACCATTTACTGCTTCTTTTCTTTTCAATTCTGTTAATCATTGCAAATCGTCCCCTTTTCTACATTTTCTGAAACAAAAACTACGCGCAATTCAAAGGCAATTGCTTTGAGATTTTTCTAGTTTGATCTCACAAACCTTCTAATAAAACTAGTGATTGTTTGCTAAAAACACCAGCAAACAAATTGGCACGCCCAGTGGGACATTGCCTTTGATTTTGTTCATTTTCGTACTTTCTTATTTGTATTCGCTGTTGTATGCACTTAAGAAGTGGTAAAATGGTTCGTTCTAGTACGAATAATGCGTCTAGTTCCAACCCTGTGGTTTCACAAGGGCAAGGAACAACAATGGATTCTGCGAGCATTAGCGCAGGACCATCATCGTCAACAACTGTTCCTTCATTATCAATGACTAATGTTGGTTCAACGCAGTCAGAAATGGTATCTTTGCCTATGTCTTTGCCGTTAAGTGCAGGGCTTCATAGCCCTTACATGGCAATGGGGAACGGTTTAGACCCACGTTTGAATAACGTGCATCTACCCCCATTTCCTTTGGGAATGTATGGCATGCCTACTGGAATGCCACATATTTCGACCTTTTCCCCTACACATGTCTCTTCTGAGAGTGTATTTGGTCGGAATCCCCCAGCATTAACCAATACGTCTTTGTTGGCCTTAAGACAGCAAGTAGACGAGAGTAATCACGATATGGTTAATATGCTTACCCAACAAATTGGTACAGTTTTCAATCCATTGATTCAAAATACCAATAACAGTTACCAAATGTTGGCAAATCAGATGAGTAGGATTGCAGATTTCTTTGGGGCTCCAACGTTTAATAATAGGCAAGTTCCTATTATTGCGGGTAATGCGTCGCCAGTTAACCCCCAAAGAGCGGTTGCAGTCGAAGAGTCCACAATTGTAGGCGAACTACAAGGGGCAGTAAACCACGTCCCTGAAGTAGTTTTGGTAAATAGACACCAGAACGCTGATGAAGTTGTTCGACAAGTGCAACAACACAATGTTGGCGCTGAAAACAATATAGCTACTTTAGTCGAAACTATTTTGGCACAAAATGGCCTTAACATAGGTTTACAAAGGCCTAACTTCGTATCACCATTATGTGAATACGTATTACAAACTGAGTTACCAAGGGGATGGAAAGTTCCCAAGTTTACTAAGTTTGGTGGTGATACAAATGAGTCCACAGTCGAACACATTGCTCGTTTCCTGACTGAGGCTGGGGACTTAGCACAAAATGAGAATTTGAAGATGAAATACTTTCCAAATTCTCTAACTAAAAATGCTTTCACTTGGTTCACGACCTTACCCCCTGGTTCTATGTTCACATGGGGGCAATTAGAAAAGGCATTCCATGCACAGTTTTACATGGGCCAGTCGAAAATTAGTCTTAAAGAATTGGCTAGTGTTCGGCGCAAAATGCCTGAAACTATTGATGATTACTTAAACAGATTTAGGCTGTTGAAATCTCGTTGCTTCACACAAGTCCCTGAACATGAGCTTGTCGAAATGGCTGCTGGTGGCCTTGATTACTCAATTAGAAAGAAATTAGACACATCTCATTTGAGAGATATGGCTCAATTGGCTGATAGAGTTCGACAAGTTGAAAGGCTTAGAGAAGAAAAATCTAGGTCGAATAGGTATCATAAAAAAGAAAAAGTGGCATATGTCGAAGAAGAATTCGACGTTACATATAGTAATGTCGAAGAAGAGGAGATAGACGTGGCTGAACTTAAGCCTGGTCCTCCTTATACCTGTAAATTATTAAGGCCTGCGAATGGGAATAACCCTGTAGAGCCTAAGAATGATAGATTTATGCCTAAGACTTATACTTTTGATGTTACTAAATGTGATGAAATTTTTGATCTTTTAGTAACTGATGGTCAAATATTAGTGCCTAAAGGCCTTAAAATACCAACTCTTGACCAAAGAAAGAAAAAGGGTTATTGTAAGTTCCATAATTTTTTGGGACATAACACTGACCGTTGTGTGCTTTTCAGGGATATTGTGCAAAAAGCAGTTGACGAAGGAAGACTCAAATTTGCTGATAAGAAAATGAAAGCTCCTATGCAGATTGATGTTGATCCATTGCCTAAGGCTGAAGCTATGTATTCTGAACCTGTCGAAGCTGATGTAGGCATGGTGGATGCTCAAATGGCAGACCCTCCTAAGTGTGTCAAGACTGCCACCGAAAAATTAAAAGGTTTTATGTATGCTGAAGGTAAGAAACAGGAAGTGACCCTAAAAGAATATGATGGGAAGATACATGCTGTGTATCCAAAGGCTGAGGAAGAATTGATAGATTTCCTCAATCGGTGTAAGTGGAATAACTCTGAAGTTATGCTTTGCCCAAGGTGCAGCGCTGTCTTCGACAAAGAAGCAGCTAAAGCTGTCGAAGGTTATCAGGATCAACAACAACATAAAAGAAAATGGCTTGATAACAGGCCGAAATTTGACTTTGCAAAAGGAGATCTTCCTGGCTATAAGGCTAATTTGACAACAAAGCCTTCAACAAGCAAACGACAATTTGCTAAGGAGAAGTCCTCAGCGAAAGGGTATTTGAAGCTGTCAACAAATAAATCCTTTGTCCCAAGTGCTAGTGCTCCTGTCGAAGCGTGGGTGCCCAATAATCAACGTGCTAAAGCTGTCAAGCCAGGTACTGATGCTGCTAAGTTTAATTATAAGAATAACTATAAGGGTAAGAACCCCATAACTAAAACACAGTGGCGTCGTTACCAAAGACAACAGAAGAAGAAGGCACACTTTGACATTAACAAGGTTCCAAGTCATTTGGCTAATAATCAAGTTCCACGCAGCAAAATAGTGGCGAAGAGTGAGGTTCACAAAGCTGAAGTTGCCACAAAGAGGAATGCTGATGTTGCTAGTCGTGTGTGTGCAGCAAATAAGGCCAAAGGCAAGGCTGTGGTAACAGAAAAGCCAAGAAGACCTGCTCTTGAAAGAATATTTCCTCCATTGTCAACAGTGAAAGAAAAGAATGCTGATTTCGACATGGATGAAGACATGGAGTCTGATTTTGATGATTCTGAAGATGATTTCGACGTTGTTTGCAATGTGGTATCAATACTGCCTCTTGAGTACGATGTTATCACAGTACCAAATGATGTTGAAGAGGATTTTACAGAGGATATGGCTCATCATAAGCCAATGTGTTACTATGTGATGAACAATGGTTGTGTCGAAGACCAAATGGCTACCTTTGAGAAGCCAGATATGAGTATGCAAAACCACTTGAAATCCCTGTATGTCCAAGCCAAAGTCAATGGTGTTGGAATTAACAAAGTGTTAGTGGATGGTGGAGCTGCAGTGAATTTAATGCCACATGGTCTTTTGAAGAAGATTGGTAAGTTCGACACTGACCTCAGGCCACATAACATTGTCTTAAGCAACTATGAAGGCAAAACTGGCCATTCTTTGGGGGCCATTGAGGTGGACTTAATCGTTGGTTCCATAAAGAGGACTACATTGTTCTTAGTGATAGCCTCTAAAGCGAATTTTAATTTACTCCTTGGTAGAGAGTGGATCCATGGAGTTGGTGCTGTTCCTTCAACTTTGCATCAACGTTTAGTAATGTGGAAGGAAGATGGTTTGGTAGAGTATGTTGAAGCCGATCAGAGCTACTTCCGTGCTGATGTGAACCAAGTTACCAAGGAAAATTTTAAGAAACAAATGGCGAAGATTGCGCCATGTTCATCTTCTAATGAGGCATATGTTCCTGCGGATAATGTTCTTGCCTCAGTTCATCTTGACCCAAATTATGGTTTAGTTTGGGAAAGAGAAATAATGGGAGATGATAGTGTCTATCCTGATGGTGTTCTTCGACCAACGGGGTGGAACACTGGTTCTTGAAAGTGTTCTTATGTCAGTGCCCAACGCATGGGACAAAATTACGGCTTATATGGCCGAAAACAAGTTTAAAGCGGCTATAGAGGCCGAAATTATTCAACAAACAATGGCTGTCGAAGCCAGTGAGTTACATGAAGAAAATGGCATAGTCATAGATGAAAGACTTGACTGTATTTAATTATGATGATGATCCATTAGGTTTTGAAAAGGATCCTAGAGATTCGACAAAGCATATGCAAGCTCAAGACCCGTTAGAAGAAGTTGATTTGGGAAATGGCTCAATAAAAAGGCCAACTTATATTAGTGCAAATATTGATGCTTCTCTAAAAACCCAAGTCATCACATTGCTAAGGGAGCTCAAAGACTGCTTTGTTTGGGATTATGACGAAATGCCTGGGTTAAGTCGAGAAGTAGTGGAAATGCAATTACCAATTCGACCAGGGAAGAAACCAGTGAAGCAAGTGCCAAGAAGATTTGCTCCTCAAGTGTTGGCTAAGATCAAAGAGGAAATCGAAAGGCTATTCAGAAACAAATTCATCAGAACTGCCAGGTATGTCGAATGGTTAGCCAATATAGTTCCTGTAATAAAGAAAAATGGGACTCTTAGAGTTTGCATAGACTTTAGGGATTTAAATAATGCAACTCCCAAGGATGAATACGCAATGCCTGTGGCAGAAATGCTAATAGATTCAGTAGCAGGATTTGATTATCTTAGTATGCTCGATGGTTATTCTGGGTATAATCAAATCTTCATTGCTGAAGAGGACGTGTCGAAAACTGCTTTTAGATGTCCAGGGGCATTGGGTGTTTATGAATGGGTAGTAATGCCCTTTGGCTTAAAGAATGCTGGTGCTACATATCAGAGGGCAATGAATTCTATGTTTCATGATTTTATTGATGATTTTATGCAAGTATACATAGATGATGTGGTGGTTAAGTCTTCCTCAGAAAGTGGTCATTTAGACCATCTTCGCCGTTCTTTTGAAAGAATGAGGAAATATGGATTGAAAATAAATCCATTAAAATGTGCCTTTTGTGTACGTGCAGGTGATTTCTTGGGTTTTATAGTGCACAAAAAAGGCATTGAAATCAATCAAAATAAGACTAAGGCAATTATGGAAACGAAGGCCCCTTCGACCAAAAAGGAGCTTCAGTCGTTGCTGGGAAAAATCAATTTCCTTCGAAGATTTATATCAAATCTAAGTGGCAAAACACAAGTTTTTTCGCCATTGTTAAGACTGAAGAAGGAAGAAGAGTTCAAATGGGAACCAATGCATCAAGCAGCCTTCGACGAAATCAAGTCTTATTTGATGAAACCACCAATTTTGTTGCCTGTTATTAAACACAAAGTGCTCAAATTGTATATAGCAGCTTCTGATAGAACAATAGGTAGCATGTTAGCACAAGAGGATGATAGTGGTGTCGAAAGAGCCATTTATTACCTCAGTAGGGTCTTAATTGATGCCGAAACGAGGTACACTCCTATAGAAAAGTTGTGCCTTTGTTTGTATTTCTCGTGTACAAAGTTGAAGCAATATATAAAACCAGCTGATGTTTCTGTTTATTCGCATTTTGATGTTATTAAGCATATGCTGTCGAAACCAATAATGCATAGCCGAATTGGTAAATGGGCTTTGGCTTTGTCAGAATACAACTTAACTTATCAACCTCTAAAATCAATTAAAGGACAAGTGGTTGCTGATTTTATAGTAGACCATTCTGTTGTCGAAGAAACATTAAGTTTTGTAGACGTATATCCTTGGAGGTTGTACTTTGATGGTTCAAGCCATAAACATGGAGTTGGGATTGGTATATTAATAATATCTCCTACTAACATTCCAACGAAGTATAAGTTTAAAATTCGAGATGCTTGCTCCAATAATGAAGCTGAGTATGAGGCTTTAATAGTAGGCCTTGAAATTTTACTTGAGCTGGGGGCAAGTCATGTCGAAATAAAAGGCGACTCTGAGTTGGTTGTCAAACAATTGACAAAAGAGTACAAATGCATTAAAGAGCACCTTATCAGATACTTTGTTGTTGCCAATGCTTTGTTAAAAAGATTTGAGTCTGTTCACTTAGAACATTTACCACGAATTGATAATCAAGTGGCAAATGAATTGGCACAAGTTGCTTCAGGCTATAAAGTTTCAAAACAAAGCCTGGAAGAGTTAATTGAAATAAAGGATAAGATCATTTCTAATGACTATTCTTCGTTACTATTGTCAACACCAAAAACTGGGGGGGCAACAAACGCAAACGAGGAACTAGTCGTTGTCGAAAAACGTCAATTTTTTGGTGACTTTGACTTAGCAGAAATTTTTGCTCTTGACAATATGACCAATAATGATTGGCGAAGGCCTATTGTGGAATATTTGTAAAATCCCACAAGAAATACCAATAAAAAGGTAAAATACAGAGCTTTGAGCTATGTGATAATTGGAAACGAATTGTTTAAAAAAACTCCTGAAGAAGTACTATTAAAATGTCTTAGTGAAAATGAGGCATATTTAGCAGTTTTTGATACACATAGTGGAGCATGTGGTTCACACCAAGTAGGCCACAAAATGAAGTGGTTATTATTTCGACAAGGAATGTATTGGCCAATTATGCTGAAAGATTGCATAGAATTTGCTAAGGGATGCCAAGAGTGTCAAAAGCATGTTGGGATACAACATGTACCTGCAAATGAATTGCATGCCATAGTCAAACCTTGGCCATTTAGAGGTTGGGCTCTAGATGTGATTGGAGAGATAAAGCCAACTTCGTCGAACGGCCATAGATATATCCTTGTGGGAATTGATTACTTCACCAAATGGGTTGAAGCTATACCTTTAGCCAATGTTGATCAAGAAGCAGTGATAAGGTTTATTCAAAATCATATCATTTATAGGTTTGGAATTCCAGAAACCATTACTACAGATCAGGGATCAGTTTTCACTGGTAGAAAAATGGTAGAGTTTGCTTCTGAAATTAGTTTTAAGTTATTAACTTCGACACCATATTATGCGCAAGCCAATGGACAAGTAGAAGCTGCCAATAAAGTTATTATTAATTTGATTAAAAAGCATGTTGGGCAGAAACCCAAAAATTGGCATAATACCCTTGATCAAGCATTATGGGCTTGTCGAAATTCACCCAAAGAATCTATCAACACTACTCCTTATAGGCTAACATTTGGACACGATGCAGTGTTGCCTGTTGAAATTTGTCTACAATCAACAAGAATTCAAAGACAGTGGGAGATTCCCTCTGATTATTATTGGAATATGATGCTTGATGAATTGGTTGATTTAGACGAAGAAAGGTTATTAGCTTTAGATATGCTTATTCGACAGAAAGAGAGGGTAGCTAAAACTTATAACAAAAAGGTTAAGTTTAAAGCCTTTGATTCAGGTGATCTAGTGTGGAAGGTCCTATTGCATATGGATAAAAAAGATAGAGTCTTTGGTAAATGGTCCCCAAGTTGGGAAGGACCATTTAAAATTTTACAAGTTTATTCAAACGGCGCATATGAGGTCAAAGAGATTGGCGCTGATGAAAGAATTTTGCGTATAAATGGCAAATACTTGAAAAAGTATAAGCCAACGTTGCAAGAAGTTAAAATAACGCTGGAATAAATATAAAGAAAGCGTAAAAACATGGCATTTAAGTTGCCAAAACATTGTCGAAAGCACAGAATAAGAATTGCTCAAGAATAAAATGGAAGAAATTTCATTATAATGTTGCCAAGTTACATGTGCCAAAGGAGGCATTTGTGAATTACGTAGATTATTGATGGCAACTTATGAGGTAAAAGAAGTGGAAGAATTGGAGAAGCCTTATAGGAAATGGTGAGATAAGGCATTTACTGAGAAGTAAAACGTTGAAGGCCACGTAATACACCAATATAGGAGTAACGTCAACAACACTTAACAGTGGTGACATCAGGTATACAGCTATTACACTCAAGTGCAAAGTCTATTTCGATGGTGAATTCAAAAATGTTCTTTCTCTTCTTCCTCCTCAAGTTCAGTCGAAAAAGACATTTTTGGGGGGCAATTTGTTAGCCTGTAATTTCGACAGGCTTCATTGAAAATGGTCAACAAGGCCTGACTTATATTTCGACAAAGACCAAATTATTTCGACAGAGAAAATGGTCATGCGCAAGATAAATTCGACAAGCTTCCGGAGAAGCAAAAGCAAGAGAGAGGAAAATGGACACGAGCTTTCAAAAAATTATATATCACTTTTTATTGTTCCTTCGTACTGTATTTAGTTAATTCTGACATGACAATATATTCTCGTCTTGCTTTGTCAAAAAAAAAATTACATATTCTTGTCTTGCTAATGCTCAATGCTCTCTCTATTCTAATTCACACTTCGTTCACCTAAGTAGTCTTTACCCCATTCTTTTTTACTACATCGATCATTCATCTTTATCTTGTATTTTTCTTTAGATGTGACATGCTTATGATTAAATGCAAGTGTTGGCTTTGATTATGATGTTATAATTAAAACCGATATAAATAAAAATTGCAAATCAATTTAAATCAAACCCATCTTTGTTTGAATGTGTTTGGATCATTTTTTGTCGTCAACCGATAAGTTCAGTTCATATGGCGACTTTTTCCCCGCCAAATCATTTATATTATTTTATTATTATTAGTAGAAAATAAAAAAGTCTATTTAATCTAGCCATAGTAACACATGTGTCCCTTTAGTTTCACATAATTACAATTTATCTAAAGTTGAAATTACAAACTACAACCGTAGTTCGGTTTTATTTTTAAATTCATTATTTTTTAAAAGTGCTAGTAACACTCTTTTTAATACACCTTCACTATATTTAGATAGTTTATCCTGTAAAAAAAGACTTTGGATAGTTAAAATTTCTTTTTTGACTATTGTTAATATATATTATATGTCTTGTCAAAGAAATATATTATATGGTTCCAGTCGACAAATATATTGTATATTATCTTTATATTTAAGGCTTATCACTATGGGGCTTGTGATATTAAACAAGACGCTTAATTAGATCATTGCTCATCATTGGACTATTCGGTTTGACTCTTTTTAATAATATGGTAGTTAATTAGTAACCTTTCAAGTTTCAGCTAACATGTTTATTTTTGTCATAAAAAAAAAACTAACATGATTGCTCATTATATATGAAAAAGGTTTTTTTTCAAGAAAAAAGATTTAATTTATATACGATGTATAAATGTTTCAAAATATAAACCAACTATAAGTTGACATGTAATTAAAAAGTAGTGAATCAACTGAATAACCACTTAACATATTACTAATACCACACAAACTCTTATTAATTATAAGTGTAAAAAATTAACAATAAATGCACCCAGTAATAAAACTCAAAAAAAAAAACTCAAAAAAAAAACATCAGAATGCTCAAGTACTTGTTTGTGGCTAGTTAAGTTCCCCGACGTAGATTAGTCATCGGCGAAGTCTGTGAAAACTGCGTATCAATGACATGAAAACTAAAAAATAAAATAAAAAAATAAAACTCATAAAAAACATCTGAATGCTCAAGTAGAAAAGTTTGAATTAAGCTGTGTCTTTATAAATAAAAGGAGTGTGTTTGGTAGAATAAAAAAATGAGAGAGAGAAAGAGAGAAGAGAGAGTGACTTTCTATTATTTGGCACTCTCTTTCCTTCCTCTCTCCCTCTCTTTCTCTTCTACCAACACACCCTTAGTATCAAATAGTACTAAACTAATTCACTCTCTTTCTCTCTATCTTGAATACCAAGGCAATTGATATCTGTCCTTGCAACATGACTTGAGATTCATGGATACCTGGTCCAAAAAATTAACCCCGTAAAAGCGATTTGCATGAGCTAGAGGTAAGAGATGCCTCCACAGGAACAACGCCAACGGGCAATCATGGAAAACATGAAGCAAAGATTCTTCCACACCTGAGCAACTATAGAAATCTGAACTAGCATGGCTCTCCATCTCGACACAATTGTTTAATAGGAAGACGACCATGCATAACTTTCCAGGCAAAAAATCTTACCCTCTCCAGTGTTTCGAGTTTCCAAACTGTATGCTACATTGCACGACTAGGAGAAGACAAAGGACTTCGCAGCATAGAGTAAGCACTAAATGAATTTCATTAATTTAATCGTTGAACATGTTTATATTATGTTGATGATGATGCACACCAATTTTTTGATATATTTAACATCTGTAGTTTAATTAATATTGACATTTCATTCTTGTATCTTAAAATATATATTATACGTTGAATTGAAATTAATTATTTGATAAATTCAAGGCTAAATACCACTTTTGGTCCTTTATCTTTGTTCAAAGTTTCACTTTGGTCCTTTATCTTTTTTTTGGTCCATTTTGGTCCTTTATCTTTCATTTCTGTGTCAGTTTGGTCCTTTATTTTTTTCCACTTTGGTCCTTTATCTTTCATTTAATGTTTCATTTTGGTCCTCTTAAACAAAAATACAAAAAAATGAAGAACACTATGAATGTGCTCAAGAACACAAAGAACACTTTGATTTCTTGTTTCTTGAATAACTCATGTAATACGCGACCTAAATGTTTTGTTTAAGATGACCAAAATGAAATAATAAATAAAAGATAAAGGACCAAAGTGAAACAAAATAAAGATAAAGGACCAAACTGACACAAAAATGAAAGATAAAGGACCAAAACGGACCAAAAAAAAGATAAAGGACCAAAGTGAAACTTAGAGCAAAGATAAATGACCAAAAGTGGTATTTAGCCTAAATTCAATGTTTGTAAAGACACTAATGGAGTAACTATATATATATATACATATATATATATATATATAAAATAATTGACTTCTTATAATATCAAGTAGTATATGAACCCCTTTTCCTAATGGAGCACTTTGTAGGCCTGGATAAAGGATTCCATCTAATTGTATTCTACTTATATTAATTAAGATATAGCACTAAAGATTAATCATCTATTCTTTTTACACTTCTCAACAACTATAATCTTTGGGAAAAAAACAAGAAAAAAGTATCAACATCAATTAGGTAGTAAAATCATCAGTCTAAAGTAGATAATCAAAAGAAAGCACCCAAATGAATTAGCCACGGTACCAACTGTTGTAAACTTTCTGCTAAATATTAT
Source organism: Astragalus glycyphyllos (assembly GCA_963573325.1). Classification (NCBI taxonomy): domain Eukaryota; kingdom Viridiplantae; phylum Streptophyta; class Magnoliopsida; order Fabales; family Fabaceae; genus Astragalus; species Astragalus glycyphyllos. Next base: position 8,414,260 of record OY754311.1, read on the forward strand.
CCGAAGGTACCAACTTGTTGTAAACTTTGTGCTAAATATTTTTCAAAATACATCAACTGTCAAATCCATGTGAGAATTGAATGAGTATCACACACATTGCACATATAAAAGAGTAATACAGAGTGATAGTAGTAAGAGGTAAACAGATGTCCTCGTTGTCATTCTCTAAAATAAAATTTTTATCTGTATTTTTTCATAAATATATAAATTTAGTGATGTTTTTTTTACTCAAAATTTAGTGGTGTTTAGTGTACAGAAAAAAATATTTTGTACAGAAAAAGTGTGGGACATGACAACCAAACACTTGTACATATCCAATTTATAATTTATGTTCAATTTGTTTATCATATCTATTTATGGCAGGAATGAAAAGCGAAGTGGCTCGCCTTGCAATGAAAGTGGGTTGAGAAGTTGTTCCAGTCATCGCAGCATCGAGATGTGGAGAAGATTGACGTTAAGTAGGATCCTCTAGGGTTCAAGTGGATTTGTCTCAATTTTAATGGAGTTGTGAAGGCTTCAGATTCGTAGGCTGTGGTGGGTTAATGAGAAATTCAGGTGGTATGTGGCTTTCAGGCTTTTCTAAGCAGATCGGATATTGCGATCCTTTGGTTGTTGAGCTTTGGAAACTTTGATGGGACAAAGTGATTGTCCAGATTGATTCCAAGGTTGTGTGTGTGACGTTATCATTGGTTTAGAGATTTGTCGCAGCTCTGGGCGGAGTATCGTTCGAGAAATTCGCAAGTTTCTCAAGCTTCCTTAGGAGATCCAGTTTATGCACCTTTTCAGGGAGGCTAATCGTTGCGCGGACGAGTTGGCCAATATTGCTTGTCATCAAGTGGAAGATTTGATTATTTATGAGCAGTGTTCTAATTCTGTAGGACAATTATTGCTTTTTGATATTGTAGGGAATTCTATTCCTAGACTTGTTTTTTGTTGTTTTGCTTTGGGGCTTAGCCCCCGTTAAAAACTGGAAAAAATAAGTGAGATGAGAAGTTGAGCTAACCCTATTGCAAGTTGGCGGGCTATAGCCCTTCATAAAAAAAATGAGCTAAAAATGGGCGGGTTATCCTCAAGCTCGCCCTAAACAAGACGAATTTAGCAGGTTGGTTACTGCGTTCGGCGGTGGATACCCTGGTCTCGACAAAAAAAAAAGAAACACAACCAAAAAAAAATCAATTACCCACTACCAAAAGTCGTCGGTAATGCCAAAAACTCGCCAGTAATAACGAATTTCCGATGGATTGTCGACGGATAAAAATCTATCGGTAATGGATAGGTCGGTAATGGTTTCCGACCGAAATGTCTGTCGGTAATCGTGAGAGTAATATTTTGCCAATTATTACCAACAGAAAATTTTGTTGGTAATACATGTCATCGGTATTTTTATTGGTAATAACTAGCAAAATATAATCCACCGCTTTTATGACGAAATTTCTCTCAGTAATGTGGAATATATTATTCAGATTTTACCTGTTATGTTACCTACCCTTAACAACATTGATACCAACATCCAAATAACATCATATACAACAAATCCCTGCCATACTAGATTAGCTCAGTTGTGTGAGGTGATGGGCTGTGCGACACCAACCAATCCCACACTATATTTGCGTGCTAACAAGTTGAGCCCGAAACCCAACCATTTTGCCACATCTAATCTATGGCTTTCCCGACACCATTTTGATTGTTTTCTCGAATTGTTTTCGAAACAATATAATGTTTTGAAAATCGGACTGACATCGAACCAATTTATACCTCCAGAATCATGGTTCAATCACTTTAAATTATTTAAACTGGGACAAAATTATGATCGAACTGCTTATTTTAACCAAACCGTCGGTTCGCGATTTAACCAATTGAACCGTCTAATTAGTTTGGTTTTTAAAACACTATTTTGATTATTCTAACACATCACTAACAAACTAATCATTTACTATGAATTTAGTTGGGGCCGGCGTGAAATATAAAAATTAAATTATAGTACATTGATATGCCCAAGCTAGATTGTTTTCTTTTTTCAGCTGATTCATGTACATTTCTTTTCATAACCTTTGCATCATATCTAGTGCAGGTACAAAAGATTATACTTTTTGATATCTTTATTTTTCATTTTTTTTTGAAGTAAATCGATTTTATAATTTGATAATTGATTTCTTCTTCTTTTCATTGCTGAAAAAACATTTGGTTTCTGGTGTATGATATTGAGTTATATATAACTCTGATTAAATTGTTAAATCTAGACAAATCGGTTAGGGAACTCTAACTGAAAATAAAATCAGTAAGGAAGTTAGGGTTTGTGACAAGTTCAATTATAACAAATGTATGACTGACTTGAGAGGGATTTTTTTATGTATAAAAAATATAAGATATCTCATGTATTGTATTTTGTAATAAAATGCATGGTGTTATTTGCACATAGTGATGTTTTTGCACATCTATGTAGGTTTGCTCTTTCTTTTTTCCAGTTATAATAATGTTTATGCTCATGGGTTTTGATCTAGTCCCCCTATGATTTCTGTACTTTTTCCTTTTTTTATCAATAAAATTTAGGGGGAGTACTCTTTCCTTCCTGGTGCTTTTTCCCTAATGAGGGTTTTGCATCAGAAAAGAAGGTTTTAACGATGCTCCATACCCCTTTCTTTTGTTTAAAAAAAAATACTATGAGAGGAGTTTTATAATGAGAGTGTGAGAGGAACCCATCATGGCCGTTGATCAAACCATGAGTGGTTGAGATTAAAGCCAAAAGTCGAAGTGATAACTACCCACCTTTCAATCACAACCACCCATGTATTGTTAGACAATCCAGATTTAATCCTCTCACCCTCTCATATAAAAACTCCTCTCACCACATATACATATATATATATATATATATATATATATATATATATATATATATATATATATATATATATATAACTCTGATTAAATTGTTTAAACCTAGACAAATCGGTTAGGGAACTCTAACTGAAAATAAAATCAGTAAGGAAGTTAGGGTTTGTGACAAGTTCAATTATAACAAATGTATGACTGACTTGAGAGGGATTTTTTTATGTATAAAAAATATAAGATATCTCATGTATTGTATTTTGTAATAAAATGCATGGTGTTATTTGCACATATGATGCATGGTATTTAGGGTATTCCACCACATTGAGCATCGAGTTATTTTGACTAATTTTTTATTATTTTATTGAGTCGATTGCTATTTTGATAATAAAAAAAAATCTTTTATTTTAGCTTAGAACAATTCTATCAAAGTAATTCCTTCGGCTCTTGTCAATAATATTATACCCAAGTTGAAATCCAGTAAAAAAATATAAGAGAATAAAATTATATTAATTTTAAACTAAAAAATCCAATATCGTAAGATTTTTTCAATTAAATCTTATACGCATATTTATCATTTAATAGTATTCTATAAATTCTATTATACCATCATGAATAATGTTTAAAACCGAGAATTAGCCTTGCATTAGAGTGAAGGATGGATACTACTAGTGAGCACGATCGTCGAATGCGAGAAATTGAGGCGCTACGTAAAAAAAAAAAAAACCAAGAATGAATGAAAATAAAATAATGGTTGAAAGCATAACAAGACGATTTATTGTAGTGATTTAGATGACATATCATGGATGATGATATATTACTATGACTAGCAAATGAGTCAAGCTTAGATGTTCTTGATTGAAGTGGATACAACATTCTATACAAAGTCACTAGATGACAGGAGTACAGTGCGAAACAATGGGGTTATGCTCATGACTTCTTCCGTGAACTTCTCTATTTCGAAAGATAAAAATCTCATTATGGCAATCATACATACCTTAATCTCGCCATCAAGTAACATCTCTCATTCTATGTTTGTAATACTATCTATATCTTATTATTATTTGTTCCGGACTGGGCCAAACCCCTCACCGGCTAAGGCCCAGCCCATTTCTGCCTCTCAGGATATCAACTGCCGTACTACTCATCTGACCAACGATCAGGATCAACCCTCCGTATCCAACGGTCCAGGTACGGCGTCTCGTCTATAAATAGAGGTTCCGCCCTCCAAACCCAAGTACGATTTCATACATACAATCCATAGGAACGCTAAGATTCCGCACATATCTTACCTTCCCCGAGCCCAGCACACCCGATCTTCCGAGTTCGGGCACGCAGAGCTCGGGCACTCAGTCAAGCACCTCGGCACAGCCCCGAGATTGTATTCTTTATCTCTTATTATCTCTTTATCTTTCACATACTGACTTGAGCGTCAGAGTGTCTTGCAGGTACCCCCCACCCGGCGTGGACGGAGCTCTACCTCGGACGTCCGAGCTTAGCATTCTAACTACAACATACCTCATTGGAAGCAATCAAGCACTTAGCCCCAAGTTCGGAGCCTCATCTAGCCTCGGGAGCTTCATTCTAATACTCCGGTACCGAACACTATTTAATTATAGAGAATGAAAACCAATAATACAAACTAAGCATGACCTAAAATTTTAATAAACTCCAACATTATATTTTATATTTATTTATAATTAAATGCAACTATTGAGACGATATAATAATAACAAGAGAATGAGTGACTCGTGCCAAGTGCATAGTTGTCCGCAATTGTGTTTGCAATGATTTCTAATCTTTTTAGACCAAATCAAAAAGCATTAGAGTCACTTCGACTTAACCTTTGATGTTTAGTGAGAATAATATGGCATCTTGAGCTCATCATATCCTCAACTAATCAGCAATGCGGCTGAAATGAAAGCAGTCATGAGCAAAATTGTAGAGTCAACAATGGGATTTTATCAAACTTTAAACTTTAATAATTCAATCTATGATTACCCAAAAGCTCAACCCGTGCAGAAAGCCATTAGAAATTCTAAAATAATGTTGATTATAGAAGAAAAAAATGATAAAATAATGATTAGTGGCTTAAAGAAAGGCACATTCATATTCACATGCATGCATACTTTTATTGAAGGGTCGTTTCTTGATTTTGAGTCACCTTCTTTATCTCGGTGCGTTCGTCCTAGCTATAGAGAGTTCCATATGTATGCGTATCTATCGATGTGACATGTAAAAAAGTTATTCAAAATTTATTTTAGTTTTCTATTCTTTATCAATAAAATTAGGGTTATAGTAGTATTTTAAAAAAAATTCACCCTCCGTCAAAAAAAAAATTCGCCAATTTTTGGTCATCCAAATTTTTTCTCATCAACTTTAGTCTGTCATAACTATTAATAGCATTTTTTTAATATTTCATAGTGTTTCTAAGTGTTATTAAAAATCACGAGAGACTAAAATTGATGGGAAAAAAAACTTTAGAGTCAAAAAAGTAGGTGAATTTTTTGAGTGAATAAAACCAAAGAACTCAAACATTAGAGAAACCAAAAAAGATGTTTAACCATTTCTTCTATAAACACGTATAGCCTTATAGGGCATGTGACTATGGTAAGTTTAGATTGTGTTTTGAGGTAGCCTCCAAAGATCGGGATTTTCCAAGAGTATGTCAAAGTCTAACGAAACTTTCAAAAGTGACTAAGACTCTATTTAACAAAAAGTAGCGGATACCACCCAAGAGCACTTGGATAATATGGTAGGGGGTCTCTTCCAGCTTAACCAAAAGGTCTTGGGATCAAATCCAGACTTGAGCATGAAGCTGTGTTAAATCTCTTTAGGAGAGCTTTGCCGCCTATTGTGGTCCTATCTGGCTCGAGGGATTAGTCTCTGCAGTTGCGCGCAGAAGATACCCGGTTTATACCAAAAAAAAAGTGGCGGATAACATAAGCTAGCAGATAGTGGATAGCAGATAAGCTAGTTGATAGCAAATTATGTGTTTAAAACGATACTTGAAGCGGTGTTTCAAAAAATGCTAAGCGCTACCAGAAAAACGCTAAACGCCGGTGCTTACCAAACACATGTATCCGACCTCAAGTCCTAATATTAGGTACAAGGAAACCGGGAATTAGCATCAGTTAAAGTTGGGGTTTAGCGTCGGTTGTAACCGAAGCTAAATGGACTTCCGTCGGTTCCAAAACCGCCACTAAATATAGCACCACTAGACCGAACAGCGTCGGTTTCTGCAACCGCTGGAAGTCCGTTTAGCATCAGTTACAACCGACGCTAAATGTGAAAATTGACTGACAGTATTTCTACTTTAGCGTCAGTTACAACCGACGCTAAATGTGAGAGCTGACTGACGTTATTTCGACTTTAGCGTCAGTTACAACTTACGGTAAATGTGACAGTTGAGTGACGTTATTTCTACTTTAGCATCACTTACAACCGACGGTAAATGTTAAAAATGACTGTCATTTTTCTTTTACTTTAGTGGCGGTTTGAACCACCAAGAAACATTGTTTTTTAGTATTTATATTAGCGATGAGTTGCAACTGCTACTTTGGTTTTGACAACTGCTATTTTTTAATTAAAAAACCTGTTTTTATCGATATTAACTTATTTATTGAACTTTAAATAGTTTGTTTTAACTAACTTTTCATTTATAGTTGTAGAAGTAAACATTTTTAGGAACTCAAAATTACTTTAAACTACATAATATAATAAAATTACTTTAAACAAGACAATAACTCAAAGTAGTCCTAACAATAACTTAAAGTAGCTCTTGAATAATAACTAACATAACGATGTCATTGGTACCATATGAGTATAAGTAGAAGTAAACAATGACTCAAAGTAGTCCTAACAAAATAATAACAATAGCTCTATAAGTAGCTCTTGTTATAACAAGATAAAAATTTAACAAATAGCTCTCTAAAGTAACTCTTGTTAACAAGATAACAGTTTCACAAGTAGCTCTCACATATTACATATCAAAATAAGCATGTATTACATTGCAAAATAAGTATTAAGCATAAAAGTCCCTTCAAGGCTGGCTATTGTTGTTAGTTGATGATGAGGAGTGACCACCAGCACTTTGTTGTTGCTACAACAATAGAAACAAAAGAATAATTTGTCATGTAAAATAATTTATTAAAGAATTAAAATAAATCATGTAAAAGTGAGTGCATATTACAATAAAATTAAGAAGTGAAACAGGTACGGGCTCAAGAATATAAATATGTTTTCTACACCAGCACTGCATAGCTACTAGTCTATTTTTCTACACACTTCACAAAAATAGTCAAGATCAAAACAAAAGATAATAAAGAAAAATATGAACAAAAAAAAAACATATTCATAGCAGCCAAGGGGCAAGAATAGATTTCCAACAAGTTTGCTATCAAAAACCCAAATTTCCAAAAGCCCTTCAAGAACAGAAACCTCAAGAAAGAGAAACAAAACAAACAGGAGAGCAAGGACCAAAGGGAACCAACCTCAAGAAAAGGAAGTAGGAGCCGCTGCGGTGGCGGAGCAGCAAGTCCACAAGTAAGAGATGAGGTTTTCTGGCGGAGCGAGCCTATCATAACAGTTAAATCAATTCTCGCCACTAACAAAATTCAACCTCATTAAGAACTTTTCATATAGGTCACAAAGAAGTTAACCGTGACATATCATAGTAGCATCAGCAACCTTAAACTAGTTGAGTACATGAACAACAAAATGTGAAAATCATATTGGCAGGATCTTTAAATAAAGACCGCATAGGGATACAAAACAACATGTTCACAAGCATACTTACCGAAAGACTAGAGCATTGAGAGGTCAATAAAGAAATTCACTATATTAGTGATATTAGTGATACTAGTTCAGTAATTCAGATTTCTATAATAATGTAAGGGCTATCTCTCTATCATCATTATTATGATTACCCTATATACTATTCTATAAGCCACTGCTAGATTTTCTTCATAGAATAGAATAGAATAGCCTTGTCTTCCTCCTAATCCTATAATCATCCATGCTCTCTCAGATTCTACTCCAACTCCACTGTGGTTTTCCAACCTTGGAATTTCCTTCCTCAAAAAACAAGAAATTAGTTACTAGTTGAAATATTAGTCTCTTTCTTCTTTCTCCTTTTCTTTTATTATTCTGAATGGATTCTTAAGCAATTCATGCAATGGGATAATAAGCATTTAGTTAAGAACCTATATCTTCTTTTTAAGGGGTGACTTGATTAACCTTTTTATATTTAGGTGTTAGTTTGTTGGCTAAGAATATCTGGGTAACTTCACTCTGCAGTTTATGCTTTTTCTGATTTGTGCTTCTGTTCTGACTCACTGCTCAATGCTTTTTCCTTTCCAGCATAGTTAATTTGGAAACTAAATTGAGTTAATCAAGTATAGTTATTATTGTATATGGTTGAGATTTCCCCCATACAGTTGTTTGAAACACTTGAATTGTATTCAAATGAAATCTAGTTCAATTTGGCTATGAATGGACCACTCTAAAAGTTGATGTGTCATTCCAAGTAGGCTTCTTAACATGTACAATTTAAAGATGAAATAGAAAATATTAGAATTTAGAAAGACACGTGAGAACTTCCTGTGCAATATGGTTTATGGTTCCTATCAGCCCCTTCTCCAGACCCTTATATAGCAGGAGCTTTAAAATACTAGCCTCCTCAACCCCAAAAAAAGAGTCAAGTATTAGTAGAACTAAGGATCAGTGCTTTGTCTCCTAGAATAACATCCAAACTTCTTATTAATATCACTATATCAGTATCAGTATGGTTTTCTAGTTTGATCACTAACTCACTCACTTTCCCTCCACTTTGCCACATAAGCAAGTGGTTACAACCATTTCCCTTCCTAAGCCATAATCCCCTACATCTCATATATTTAATTTCCCTCCCTACATTACGTTTATTTAAGATCCTATCAATTAACTGTATCAAGTATCAAAGATTTCAATGATGTCCTCAACAACAATAATCTGAATCGATAACAAAGTTCTTTCGGTAAAATTATTCAATTATTTCTAAATTAGATACTTGTGTCTCTTTAACAAATAAAAAAGGAACTTCTATCTAGTATCTACATTCTACACCCCTAAACCATTTCTTGAATTATTTTTTTACCAAAAGAAGATTTCGTATGGAAATTGGTTAAATAATCATTTTCCCTTCACCTTCTAACTAACTAGCATGACAGAACTTGCTATACCTAACAGACAGACAAAACTATTAAACAAAGATATCTACTGAACACATTAATGTCACCTGAAGCAGTAAGTTTTTCGGAAGGGAACTCTTCTCTTCTATGGGTTTAGGTTCCTTTTTCAAACTCCTTTGCTACCTACAAGAAAAATTTCAAAATATTATAAATAACAAAGTAGTAATATTTAAAATTTAATATATGAAGATCTAGTGTTCTTCATTTTTACAGAACCTGTGGGAAGCTTCTTAACAGACACCGTGAACTGGTTTGTTCGAGAACCGCCATGAAAATCGCAGAACCGGAGGGAACAGGGAGAACCGTGTATAACCAGACTGGAAGCTTAGGGGTTCAGCTTTTCCTCCTTTATTTATTGGCTTCTCTTCTACACCAGAGAGAGTAGAGAGAACTGAATGAAGAGAAATATTGGAAAAGAATGATCAAACTAATAAAACCATATTTATACTTTAGCTTGTCTTTTAAAAAGTAAGTGATATATTACTAAGCCTGTAATTAATATGCTGAGTTTTGTAAGGAATGTTCTTATATTTACTTATTTCCTTTGTCCACTCCAAACAGTTACAGATTTCAATTCAACAACTATTTTATAACCAATTGTTCTATTACATGTTCAGAAATATAGTAAAACACCTTAGAGTAATAAGCTTGTAAAAATAATCCATAAAAACAATGATTGAGGTGCTTACATGATGATTGCAGGATTGCAGATACTAACACTTAATCCTTATGCAGATAGGATGAAATAACCAAAAACCAACCAGTCAAAAACAGAACAAAAAAATAAACATGCACATAACCATTGACAAACATCAACGACAGTCAAAATGCATGAGTTTCATTAGATAAGTCTTGGAGCTGGATTCCTTACAAGTTTGCAATAACGTAACTAGAGCTCAAAGTACTACAAGTTTGCAATAATAATCTTCAAACAATCATCACAGTTTCCTTGCGATAAGTTACGGGAACCATTAATCTTCAAACAATCATCACAGCGATAAAGAAACCATTAATCTTTCCAAAAGTTTGTTATCAACCAACAAGTTTGCTATCAAAAATCAAGATTTCCAAAAGATTTTCAAGAACAGAAACCCTAGAAAGAGAAACCAAACAAACAAGGAAGACATGGACCAAAGGGAACCGACCTCAAGAACATGAATTAAGAGCCGCTGTTGGTAACGCAAGTCTGGTCCGCAGCAGCTCCTTTCACGGAGCGAATCTTTGGTGGAGCAGGTCCTTTGGTGGTGCGCAAGTCTCGTACTAATCTTCTTCAGGGTTTGTGGGAGGTTACAGATTGCTTGCGGGAAACTAGAAAGGCAAGTTCTTCGCGCTAACAAAACTTTGGAATACCGTCGGTCGAATTTGGCATACCGACGGTAAATCCCGGTTAAAAAAGCTAAAACTACTTACCTAGCGTCGGTCATAAGCGACTGACGTTAATCAAGTGACACGAAATCTCTTCTTTATTGTAGTCCGACTCATATATGAGTCTTCGCGATTGTGCGGGTAAACTTTTTTTAAATCTGATTAAAGTTTTAATCCAACAGTCAAAGAAACTCATTTATTGTACAAGACTCGGCTGTTTTATGGTACATGTAGCCTACAACTAATGGGTATGTTGACTTTTTTTCTTTCATTTTTCCTTTTTTTATATACTAGGGCCTAAGAACTTAGGACCTTGTTTTGACAAAAGAAAAGTTTGAGAACTTAGGCCTCCTCCTATGAAATGCGGAGGAGGTGTTACAATAAATGGGTAGGTGAAACCCAAAAATGAAGGCATAGTACTAACATTTTCTTTCGGCCTGCAATAACCCATTTGACTTGCCTATCAAAAAAAAAACCCCATTTGAGTTGTGTTGTCCCATTGTTGTGTTGGGTTATTTCCAACATTGATTGCATTTTTGAACCCCCATCACTAGACACCATACCCCAACAATGTATTTTTATTCCGATTTTATTGCTTAGCAAAAATACAAAACGGATTTATCATGTTAATAGATAAATCCATTTTGAATTTTTTAAAACCGGGTTTATCTATTAAAATGATAAATCTGTTTTGTTAAAAAAATGCAAAACAGATTTATCATTTAACAGATAAACCCGTTTTGACGTTTTTAAAAAAATGAATTTATCTATTAAAGTGATAAATCTGTTTTGTATTAAAAATAAAAAATTATTTAATTTTTTATAAAAAAATGTTATAAAAACACCACTAAAAATTCGTTAAAGAGTCAAAACTAATCTAAAAATTATAAAAACACTACTAAAAATCTATTAAAACTAAAATAAGGTTATGCAAAACTTTTTTAGATTTTTTCAGATTTAATGGTTGTGTTTTTGGGACAATCAGAGTAGGTTGCCCAATAATTTATTTTTTAGCCTACATTATCTAGTCGGCGTATAACATCGTCACGTTTAACGAATATCTACACACTGAACAGAACTAAAACATCACCGGTATCCATATCTATTTTAGTTTTCTTTAAATTAATTATAATTTTTTAACAGATTTATCTATTTTATTCTCAAAAACGGATTTATCTATTAATAGATAAATCCGTTTTTCAAATTTGCAAAACAGATTTATCAATGAATAGATAAGTCCGTTTTGCAATTTTACAAAACAAATTTATATTTTTCAAAACGGATCTATCTATCTGATAGATAAATCTGTTTTGAAAAATTGCAAAATAGATTTATCTATAAATCTGTTTTCAATTTTTTTTTTGCAAAATGGATTTACCCTAAAAATAGATAAATCCATTTTACATTTAATAAATGATGTACGATGATGGAGATAAAAAGAACCAACCCTTCTTACATTCCCTTTCTTAACCTGAAAAGCTTTTATAAAAAAAAAAGTCTCAAAAGCTAGTAGACCATTTTTTCTTCTTCTTTGACACAAAAAACTTCGTTTAGCGAGGCCTCCTTCCCTCTTTTTGCTTAAAAATAAAATAAAATTAATACAAATTTATGTATATGTTAAATAACGAAAAATACATATTTTTTGTAATTGATTTCTAATAGAGCATTCAATATTTCATAAACTTCTGAGGCTTGTCTCAACATTTGCAACACTTTAGCTTTATATTGTTTGGTCGGATGCAAAAGTGGATGTCGTTGATAATAGAGACACAACTCCCGACTTATATACACTTATCTAAATATAATGAAGATATTAATTAGTTGAATATTTTGTTATAATTCTATTTCGAGGTTGTATTAGAACGACACATTTTGTTGGATTTGTATTCAAATATTTACCACATTTATTTAATCAATACTAACTTTCCTTATTTATAGCACAGTGGATTTGTAAGAAATATTGCCATATAAATAGAAACTTCTGTTTTTGTTTCCGTCTCTTGAAGTAACTAGTATGTATCACCGGTGCCAGCACGGGTATACATTTCCTTTTAACTTAAATTTTGAAATTGTTGTTTGGGGATTAAAAAAGAGCCAGTTGAATGTTTACGTATATTATGTCAAAAAATTGACTACTTTGGACACTTTAGAAAATAAACCCACCTTGACAAATTTTAGTAGGACACGTTTATTAGATTAGATTGTATACTAAAAAAATATTATAGTTAAACTAAAAAATCATAGTTTAATATTTTAATATAAAATTTAGTCATCCTTTTATTTATTGATATTCAAAAAATAAAATTAAGAATAAAAGATAGCAGTTAGCACATTTTTATTTTTTATTAATATTTTTAATTAAAAATATTTTTAATTAAAAAATACATATAATGTACTCAGACAGCGGAATGATCCCCGTCCCCATCCTCAACCTCATCCCAGAGTTGACAGCGGGAGAATTATCTCTCTCGTCCCCGTCTCCACATGGAAAAAGTCCCCGTCGAGATTCCCACGTACAGGTAGAAAGCACTCGTTTAGTCGAGTGTGAGACTGTGAGGGAAGGATGAAACAATACATCAATCCATAAGTATACATAACAAATATCATTTGGTCACTATAAGATCTCTCTCATGATCTTCATCAAACTTCCACCTTGAGTAACATCAAACTTTGCTATCTCCGAACCTTCATCGCAGAGAAAGAGAGCCAGTAAGTTGGAAAAAAGTAGATTAAAAATATTTTATTACCAGATATTGGGATGTTTATTATTACTTATTTAAAAAACAAATTGTTATATTAAAATATTATGTTTTAATTAAAAATTTCATGTGGCACTCAAACATGGGATGTCACGTCATTTATCTTAGTACCACTTCAACCATTAGTTTGACCAATTTTGGCTAGGAGACCAAAATCGTGAATGAACTAATATAGGGGAACCAAAAATGTAATTAAACCTAAAATATTTGATGTTATAAGTTTGAAAGCAAGATACAAAACAAAATTAGAGTATCAATATTAGTATTGCTTATTCCCCATATTTTCTTTTTTAAAAGGGCCTTATTCCCCATACCTTATTGCCTATAAAGCTCCATAATTAATGAGGTATAATTTTTTTTTAATTGATAATAATTTATGATATTTTATTTTAATATGAACATTATATATATATTTTTATTTTATTAAACCTTATATATTCATTCTATTGTAACATCTATGACTGAATAATTAATAGTTTTTTTTTGACAAAAATAATTAATAGTTGGAGAATGGTAAATATTTTACTTAATAATTAATAAAAACATAATGATGCATTAGATTAAAATTTTTTTATCATACGTGAGATATACAATAGTAGTTGGAGAATGGTAAATATTTTACTTAATAATCAATAAAAGCATAATGATGCATTAGATTAGGTTTTTTTTATCATATTCTTAGTATCCAACGACTTTGTTAGCGACTAATCTAATTTTGTAAAAAAAACTAAATATGGAACGATATATTGCAATCTAATTATTATTACTCAGTATTAGGAATAAGATTGAGAGTGATGATAAAAAAAAAGATTGAGAGCAAACAAAAGGAATACAGAGCAGCACCGCTTTTCACATCACGCGATAGGGTTTGAGAGAAGTCTCAAATTTAGTGGGATATAGTGACTGTGCAAAAAAAAGAACCATTAGTTCAAATTTTATTTTATCTTAGGGTTTCTCTCTTGGTGAAAGCTGTGAAATTGTATCCACGAAATCCTCTTACATTGACGATCGAGACATTGTCTCTAACAGTGTAAGTAATGTTATGGATTATGGTTTGTTGGAAAGTCTTAGCTTAAAACTATGAACGCCAGTGATTTATCTTTGAACTTTTTAAGCAAGTCCTAATCAATCATAATCCCTCAAACATGAAATGTTTTCTCAAATATATTCTCGATAAGTCCCTCATATGAACTTTGAAGAGAACCTACCAATGAGGTCAGATATGTTTCTAGGAAAACCCATAGGATTTATATTCAATAAATAAGTATTAGATATTGTTGGATATTCAGTAGTATCCCTATTTAAAACACTAAAAGCTCCTCCGAGAATTCAAGAAGCTATGAGCAAGACTTTTCAATCAGGCTCACTGCATCGTGATTAAACAGAATAAAAGTTGCAAATTCAATATCATATATATAACAGACAGCTTCACAATAACCTGAGATAAATTTATATATGACAGACAGCTTCACAATATCCTAATTGCACTACTATTTATGATAATTTTAATATTTGGATTTGAATAATTGTATTCACTCTATCCATATCATATCCATCATTACTTAGTAGTTACTTACACGAAACCAAAATTACTACTTAAAGTAAGTTGAATGCCATGTGCAAATGAAAAATAAAATTGAATTCTAGTTTTATATTTTGCAACCCCAACATGTACTAAAATGAAAGAGCAATGCAAAAGACAGAATATTGGTAAATGAAATAAAAAATTTAAAGTTGAAAAGAATGGGGAAAACCATATGCAATTATAAGAATACTTACGGAAAGAATCCAAAACAGGTTCAGCACCTATGTTGTAACAACCCGGCTACCTTGTTGCTCTTGTGCTTCTGATAGTCTCCATCTTCTCTCGATAGTGGTTCCGGCCGAAAGGATTTTCAAAATTAGCATTGTATTCTTTATTGGATCCACAAAATTAGCATTGTATTCATTACTTGCTGTTTTTATTTTTTTAGAACAGTCAGCTGCAATCAATATTATTAAAACCAACCCGGTGATCGACCCGAGTAGGTCACTGGGTCATTGGGTCAATGGTCGAACCGAGGGTCACTAATTGACCCGCATGACCCGATATCATTAAATTTGGCGTTAAATTAATATGAGGATTAGAAAATGTAAGATATTATAAGTCAATATTTTTTACTTATATATAATTTTGAATTAAAAAATAAATTTGAAAATGAATAAAATTATTCATATTTAATAACATTCTAGTTAATAAATATATAGAATCTAAAATCTATGGAAAGTGATACAAAATATTAGATGTCAAATAAATATGATATATAAATGTAATATATAAGCATTAAAATACATATAAATAAATATAATTAGTAGGTAATAGGTTTTGCTAGAAATAAAAGGAAAAAAAGGGTATATATTATATAATACGTTTCAGTTACAACAAAATGTGGTTGCTCAAATGGTTAGTGTTGGAAATTGGGGGTCTGAGGATGAGGATGGGGGTTCGATCCCCTGATTCTTCATTTTTGAGATATATTTCGAAATTAATTTTCAATAAAAGCTGAGGTGGATGCCACGTATTTATTTAGAGATGTGTGTGGCTTTTTCTGATTGGTCCTAGTTGTAAGCCTATGTGGACAAACTCTTGATTGTATTTACTTATGATAGATGGGTTCGGTGGATGACAATCGAATCGGTCTAGTACGTCCAAACCAGACGTTTGTAAATGCAACACACACCCCATTTAACACATCCTGTGCATCCTAGTTGTGTTGGTTCAGTTGTAATGGGCCAAACCCATGCAATACCTAACACGACACCAATTAACTGAACCAGTTTGGTGATTAAACACTGTACCACTTCAAAACACAATGTCCTTGTGTTTCCATGCGCGTTACATGTGAGGGTAATATTGGAATATTTATGGTGAAGGGGTGTGTGGTGAGTAGGGGGTGTGGGCAAAGCATGGGCCTTGATTTTTATACCCCCTCATTGGCCCACTTACCCCCAAACTGACCAACTTTCCAATATTACCCCCGAGTGTTTTTGAAAAACCAGAAAACTCTCATTCATCACGTACTTCCGAAACCAAAAGTGAGTGCTTTTTTAAAAAAAAAAAAATCCTGGAATTACCTCAAGGTAGGATAAATCTGGAAATGAGTTTGTTCCGGATTTTCCCCCTAAGGATAAATCCGGAACACAAACTGAGTTCTGAATTTTATCCTACTTAAGGTAGTTCTGAGAGAATCCTTTCTAGATTTACGCCTAAAGATAAATAAGAAATTCCAAATTTATCTTTTATGCGCAAATCTGGAAAAGTTTTTTTTTTCAAAATTTTCTATTAAATTATTATATTAATTTGTTGTCGTTTTATTGTAGTGGCGCACGCTAGAGTCGGGGGCAGAATCCCACGAGGAGAGTCATCACGATCAGCTGCACGTGACCCTGAACAAACTCTGGTTTCTGAACTTACTTGGATGAGGCTGGCCGATCACACTTCTAACCGGCATAGGCGTGCCGATAGACAACAGGACGCTGGCTTTATTGATCAAGAGGCGGATCAGGCTACAAATGTATCGTATTATGAGGCTCCTGATCCTGAGAGTTTATTGAGGAGGTTGAGGTTGAACAGGAGCATCAGGCCTAGGAGCTAGATTTAATTCCGAGGGACCATTCACTCTTAACCAGATTTGATGTTTACGTAACATCAAGACTCTGCATTGATCAAACGTGTTGGTGGGATATTGGTCGTGGTTCAAAATCTAGTTTTTTTATATTAAATTTTAATTTAAAAAATTCAATTCCAGATTTATGTTTTAAGACATAAATCCGGAACGGAAAATATTCAATTCCAGATTTATGTTTTAAGACATAAATCTGGAACATATTTTGACTATTTTCTACATCCGAATGTCTTAAAGCATAAATCCGGAAAACCAAAAAAACAGGTTCCGAATTTATGTCTTAGAAGATAAATCCGAAATAATTCTTGAAAATGCCTTCCAAATTTACCTTTTAAGACATAAATCCGGAAAATCGTAAAAAATTTATATTCTAAATTAAACTTTGATTATTTTATTATAATTATTTTATTAATGGTAAAATTGGAATAATCAAAATTTGGGGGTTAGGTGCCAAAAGTAAGGGTATAAAAGTTAAAATCCTTTTCATTCAAGTTAAGGGAAAGGTTTATCATTTATGGACCAAAATGAATGTTAAAGGGTTTCAATATCCCACCAGCCTATTTAATTATCCCACCCCCCATTCGCCACCTAAATCATCAAGCGCACCACCCCCAACCCCATTTCTCCCTCCTCTTTGTCACCTTTTTCTCAATTATTGGTCGTATGTTATTGAGGTGAGAGATGCACTCAAAATTATTATCTTATTTAGCTTAATCAATGTTCTGGATTCGAATCCAACTTTGTACATACAGTAGTGTTAAATCTCTTGATGGAGAGTTTTATCGTCCATTATAATCCTACTCGACTCGAGAGATTAGTCTCTACAGTTGCGCATAGAGGATGGATACTCAGTTTATGCCAAAAAAAATTGTTATCACTTATCATAGAAAGTCAACCTTAACTTTCAGCACATCGAAGAATTCGACAGACTAGTGATTTAACCCTTTACATAATAAATGGAATTTAGCAAATTCGTTCAATAATGTACTTAATATTTTTTAATCAATATATAAAGATATTCATTAACAATGCTTTTGTATTTTATTTATATAAAATTTACATTTAGACAAATTTTGCTAGTAACAGCCAAATATGAAGTCTAATTAAAAGCGCATTTATAACACACGATAAGTAGGTTTATATTGCCACCAAAAAAAAGAGTAGGTTCATATTTGTTTCACCAAAAAAAAAAGTAGGTTCCTATTTGCATCGTCCTTTTCAAAAATAAAAAATAATAATATTTGCATTACCATGAGAATATTATTTTTCATTTTCTATTTTTATAATTTTATTTCAAGAATCCAGTCAACAAATACATTTATAAAATACAAGTGCCAATAATTTATTATTTTAAAAAGTAGAATTTATTTTTGTCAAAAAAATACAAAAAGAAGAAAAACGCTTTATTTATTTATTATTTATAAAAAAAAAAATTGTTGCAAATGGCTAAATGTCATCTCATCACCGACTCTACTATTTATTGTCAAAATAAATGGGCACGTTGTTGCCACTCAAAATTGCGAACCATGTGAACCCACATGGCGGTGCGGTGAGCCGTACTTGTACATTTCCCTTCCACTTATTTTGCCGGTATCTGTACTGTACATGTCGGTCTCTCAATCATTACAACTTACGCTATGAACCAATCAAAATAAAAATTAATTAATTAATTAATTAATAGTAAAATTAAAAAGTCAAATAAATAAAAACAAGGCTTAAATATGTTTTAAGGCCCCATAAATATGGGGTGTTTTGGTTTAAGCCCCTGCAAATTTTTTATTTATTTATAAGCCCTTGCAAAATGACACGTTTTGTTTTAAGCCCTTCTGTTAGCAAACTGTTAGTGAGACGTTAAAAATCTCTTCTACGTGTATATTTGCAGGGGCTTAAACCAAAAAATAATAATTTCCAAGGGTCTAATAAATAAAATATATTTTTGCAAGGGCTTAAAATAAAATAAAAAACACACGTGGAAGAGATTTTTAACGTCTCACTAACAGTTTGCTAACGGAAGGGCTTAAAACAAAACGTGTCATTTTGCAAGGGTTTATAAATAAATTTTTTTTTTGCAGGGGCTTAAACCAAAACACCCCATATTTGCAGGGGCCTAAAACATATTTAAGCCTAAAAACAATTAAGGATAGTGGTTTTCTACATTTAATTTCCTTGAATTCATGGAAAAAACAAATAGATTTACTAAACTATCCCTAATTAATAGTCATCTTTTCACACATTGGTTAAGGGTAGTTGTGGAAAATAACATTAAATATGGGTGGGTTAGTTGAGATTTGCTTATATTTGAGTCCATCAAAACTAGATACTTTTTTGCTTACAGAGGGAGTACTAATTTGGATGAGATGGTAGGGGTCTCTTCCAGCTTAACCAATGTTCTGGATTCGAATCCAACTTTGGGCATGTAGCAGTATTAAATCTCTTGAGGGAGAGTTTTGCCACCCATTGTGGTCCTACCCGACTCTAGGGATTAGTCTCTGCAGTTGCGTGCAAAGGATACCCGCTTTATACCAAAAAAAATAAAATTGCCAATAATGTATCATACCTTAGAAAACTCAATAGATATGGTAGAGTTCTCTATAATTATTTCAAGGTGAAGACTCTCATATCCATTGAGTTTTGATAGGTACGATACCCAACATCTCATCACTAAATGACACCTCTCTTTTTTGTCTATTTAAATATTTTAAAATAAAATTATATATTGAATAATTTCGTCTAGAAAGTATCATACCCACCAAACTCTCCATAAATATGGTAGATTTTTCCTTATTTCAACCATCATTTCGATTAAAATAATAATAATCATTTCAACTAGAATCAAAATTACATACCATAATTGTTTTCTTACTCATCAAAAAAAAATTACATACAATAATAATAAGGTCGATGTTTTTTTTTTTTGGAAAAAAAAAATACCCAATGTTAATAGTTTTTGGTGTTAATTTTTTATGCCATAATAAGAAGAAGAAACCCTAGATGTTAGGTAAGTGGGCCTAATTTGTGATGAATATAAATAGGTCCCGAGTTTTGGGATTATTTTTCTATTTCTAATTTGGGGTGGATAAATAATGAAGTGCACATTTTTGAGAGTGGAAGGAAGGGATCCAAGTACCTTTAATAGTAGTTCTTGAATTAAAGCAACGGTTTAGATTAAAAAGGAATAAATAAAATAATAATAAACAAAACTTGTGCATTGTCTTTTGTTTTTTCGGCGTTCTCCACTTACGTTTCGCTCCTGTGATTTCTCCTTCGCTCAATTACAGGTAAATTTTAATCACTCACCATTTTCTTTCTTCAAGCAAATATACCATTCAATGATATTAAGTGTTTCTACAATTGAAAGATATCACAAATGCAATAATATGGAGGATTAAAAGTGTAATAGTATCACAAAGCATTGTTGCTTGAAGAAGTTTTATACCAAACCCATAACATGAATCATAAGCTATACAATAACCCCATAGCAAGAAATTATAGATGGACTCTTATTTTAACCGAACCCATAACATGAATAAGAAGTTGTACAATCCGATAGAGAAACATAGCAATTGTAGAGGTTTCTCCTCTGTCAGCAACGCCGTCATCACCACCATGGGAAGCCACTGACCTGCGCTCGCATGTTCATGTCGTTGTTGTCAATGTCATTGCAGATCATGTTGGCGTTGTAGGCCGTCGCGTCGGGTGACTGCTTCCGATTTTATATGGAGCACCGCTTTCATTTCGCACTGTTTTCATGGGACTCATTCACGTACAAAGTAGCTTGTTTTTATTACAGCAATGGTATATGTCACGAGGGAGTTCTCGTGAAAACACAATGAATGTGCAAGTGTCGAACAAATAAAGATTAGGGAAATACGTGATTGTTGTGTTTACATAAAATAGGGGCTGACTAACCAATCACCTCCATTCGGCGTCCTAACCAAGTAACTTCTTCGTGGTACACAACATTTCCCTTTATTATTATTATTATTATTATTATTATTATTATTATTATTATTTATTATCTTTCCCTTTTAATCTGGACCATTTAGTTAATTTGATGGTTGTTATTAAAGGTTGAGAGATAGAAGGATGGAGTGCAGCATGAGAGGGTTGGGATCCGTTAAATTTGCTCTTATTAATCCTAACATGATGTTTTGGATAAAAGAATGAGCCAATTGTTTTTTGTAAAAAAAAAAAAAGGGGCAACCAATTTTTATTTATTTTAGAATTAGATAAACAATACTTCATTAACAGACCACTAGTAGGGGTGCTCAAACCCAATTTTTTATTATTTTAGAATTAGATAAACAATATTTCATTAACAGACCACCAAGAGGAAATGTTCAAATTAGGATTGCAACTCACTCTATCAATCAACCAACTCCAAATTAAGCTCTTGATACGAGTAATAATTGAGTCAATGTTAGCTTCCTCATTCTTAAAAACACGAGCATTAGCCAACCAAATACTCCAAGATATTGTCAACCATATCAAATACTTAGTTCTTTGTTTACCAAAAAAATTACTTAGTTCTTTTTGCCTTCTTACCCTTACAAACCAATAGTTGTAACTCAATAGATAGTAAAAGGATATGTCAAATTGTAATTTTCATCAAAAAAGGAGTAAATGATGTATACTCTACCAAAAAATACGGCAACCATGTCTCTTTTTCTTATTTGGCCGTTTTCACATAGAACTTATTTTGAGTTAATGAAAAACAATTGTATTCAGCGGAAATTTCAAAGAAATAGAGGCAAACACGTCCCATTAATTAAGATAACAAGTTATTAATTTTTTTCATTAAGAGAACAAAGCACACCATAACCATAAACAGGTTAATATTGAAAAAAGCCACAACGGTCACCAAATCAAAATTTAGAAAAATCTTTAATAACTTATTTTTCGACTTCAATCATTGATATTGAAATTTCCCAAATTATATTTTTCTTAAATACAAAAATATAAAAACCAGCTCACAAAAAAGATAACGCGCATCGTTCATTCCAATCTCTATCTGTTAAGAGACTTTCTATGACTCAATAGCTACTTTAGTTAGTGATCTGCACTACACATCAATTTTATTTTTTTTATATTTATTTTCACATCTTTTTATTATACTTTATTTCTCTTTCTCGAGAAAAACCAGCTTCTTGTTTATGCTTTAAAGATAATCTTTTGAAGTATTGTCGTCAAAGTTAGCAACTTTCCTCTATTGGGTATTTGTTGTATAACTTAGATTTGTTTTTGTTGTTGATGTTCTTTGGTTGTGGTGGTGGTGGTGGTGGAAATCTTGGACATTTCTGATGCCAGAAAAGGTTGAGAATCTAAGGGTACTTTGGTCCATTCCAATGCTAAATTGGCGTGTAGGATTGCTCACTGCTACTGTTTTGGTTGCCACACTTATAATTTGGAGCTTCAATGACTTCACTTTTAGCAACATCATTGATGTTTGGAGGTATCATCAAGATTCTTTTTCTCCTCAAAATTCCACTTTTATCCCTCAAGTTAGTTTGAATCAAAACCAAACCAATGATGGTAGTTACTTTGATTCTTATATTCTGAAGAACATTACACTGTCTGTGTACAATGAAGTTAATGAACCTGTTTCTGCTGATAATGATAATTCTAGTATTGTGTTTGATGAGGTTGAGAGGCATTCAACTTGGATTTCAAGTGAATTAGAGCCTAATTTGACTTCAAATCTTTTAGCTAGATGGTTAGCTCGTGGAGGAGAACCATGTAAAGATTCTAAAACAGTTGGAATTTCAACAATTCCTGAGTTGGAATTGAATGATGGTAAGAAAATGATAGAATTATCAGCTGGTGATTTGCATGAGTTTGTTTTTCAAGCATTGGATGATTTAGGTAAACCTAGATGTTTAGGTGGAGATTACTTCGAGACCGATCTTTCGGGCGAATCATGGAAATCTAGACCTTTGGTGAGAGATTTCAATAATGGTTCTTACTCAATATCACTTCAAGTTCATCCAGATTTTGATGGTGTGTATAATCTCACTATAATTCTACTTTATAGACACTTTGAAGGCCTCAAATTCACTCCGTGGCGATTCGTCTACGACCGATTAGTTTGCAATGTTGCAATTAGATTCTACAAAAGCAATGTTAGTGTTCAGTTACCAGAATTGCATACTTGCAAGGCTTTTGATTTTAATAAGGATGTTTGGTCTGGAAGGTGGACAAGACATGGAAAGAAAGATGATTGTGAGATAGGTAATGATGGTAGGTACAGATGCTTAACACCAGAATTTCCTTGTAAGGCTCCTTGGTGTGATGGTTCATTGGGAGTTTTAGAGAGTAATGGTTGGGTTTACTCAGCACATTGTTCATTCAAGATGTATTCAGCTGAGTCTGCTTGGGAGTGTTTGAAGAATAGGTGGATCTTCTTTTGGGGTGATTCGAATCACGTTGACACGATTCGTAATATACTCAATTTCATTTTAGATTTGCCTGAAATAAAGTCAGTACCAAGAAGATTCGACATGAACTTTTCTAACCCGAAAGATCCTTCTCAAATGGTTAGGATTACGAGCATTTTCAATGGACATTGGAATGAAACACAAAACTACTTGGGATTGGATTCTTTGAGAGATGTCGGGTTTCAAGATTTGTTGAAGAAATACTTCTCAGAAGACACAATACCAGACACCGTGATCATGAATTCCGGTCTGCACGATGGCGTTCACTTTCGTAATATAAGGGCGTTTACTTCTGGAGCAGATTATGCAGCATGGTTCTGGGGAGAAGTTATGAAGACGGTGAGGGAAAGAGGGTTAGCATGGCCGAAAGTCTTTTACAGAACCACGGTCGCAACCGGTGGATATGCAAGGTCTTTAGCATTTAATCCTAATAAAATGGAAGTGTTCAATGGAGTTTTCTTGGAGAAATTGAGGAAAGCTGGGATTATATCTGGGGTTATTGATAACTTTGATATGACATTTCCTTGGCATTTTGATAATAGGTGTAATGATGGAGTTCATTATGGAAGGGCACCTGCAAAAATGAAGTGGAGAGATGGTCAAATTGGTCATCAGTATTTTGTTGATCTCATGTTAGCTCATATTTTGCTTAATGCTCTATGTGAAAGATAGCCTAGATCTACTGATTGCACGACTGCACGAGTCACCGACTACACCAGGATCCGAATCTTATATTCTATAGATTGTTGAATAATGCATAGCGATAGATGATTGGCTTGGATAGAGACTATTGTGGTGGCCTCCAACATGTTAGGAGTAAGTGCACTTGTTGTTTCCATAAAATTAGATTGAGCATTCTTTCTTGTTCATATATTTGTAAGCTGGTTGTTTATAAAAGAGCTTCATTTTGTAGATCAATATCAATGTCTATAGGATATGCTTGCTTTGCATATAACATCTTGGTTGAGTTGAGTACCTACTTTGAACCATAAATAGGAAATCACGTTTGTTTGGATATATGCTTTGTTTACAGGATTTTGAGGAGTTACTTTGGTTGAATATGACATATCTCATTGTACCTTTTGTTGTGACTAGGAAATCATGTTCTAGGAAATCATGTAAAGTTATATAACCTTGCTTAGTGTTTCTAATTTGCTTAAATCAACCGACATTGAAAGGAGAGACTCAGAACTGATAACAAAAGTCAAAACTTTTAATTCAAGCCTTCATAGTTTATATTTGTCCCTATTTGCCACCTTAATGGTAAGAATTATGTCTAAGGCTCGATTACATTCTTGGTGATGATGCTATTGCAAATTTACAATTAACATTTGGCAATAACTATCAAAAGCTGTTAAATGAAAATTTGTGAAACAAAAGTAAACGCATGAACTTTTTCTTTTATGCTTATTGTGCGGTTCTAAAAGGACTTATTTGTTCTCTTCATTTCACACACACACACGTGTGATTAGGGTATGACTCGTATGCACTAGCACGCCATGGTGTAACATTGGCACGCAAATGTGTGCACTGAAAAACTAGCTCGCCATGGCGGAACGTTGGCACACAAATGCGTGCACTGAAGAGCTAGCACGCAAATGCCTGCGTTGGGGGGGGGGGGGGGGGGGGGTTAGCCCGCCGCAATAAGGTTTAGGGGTATTGTTGTAACATGGACCGAGCTATTATAAATACCTACTATAACACTGCAACCCTTATCCTAAATTTTATTTCAAACAATAAGACGGAACTACAGTAGTCGCAGACGTAGGCAAAGATTGACCAAATTGCGTGACCAATATGGCGTCTCTATTTTTGTTTTTCGTGTCTACTATTACTATTATTATTATTATAATAATAATAATAATAATAATAATAATAATAATAATAATAATAATGATGTTAGAACAATTAGTGAATGGTGATTCATAGTATAAATACTTTCCACAAAAGGACACTCCTACATGGAGTACTATTTAGTACTATTTAGATCGGCTTATTTAGTCTTATTTAGATTTATTTAACGGTTGACCTTTGTTTCGGGCTATATTATCCCACTTTTTGGTTTTGTGCATTGTAGTGTTGTTATAGATGGATGTTTGCTTTTTTATTTTTCTAACAATATGTGTTAGCCTAGTCCCTCTTGGTCTATTTTGTATTTTGCTTTGTTGTTTCATTTTAATAAAACAAGGAGGAGATCTATTTTCTTTACTAATAATTTTTCTCTAAGGGAGTTTACATCATAAGGTTTTTAGTAACCTCCTACTTGTCCCAAGAGGGTAGTTCGATCTATGTGCTAAGGGATACCGATAGAGTACATGCAGGAGATACAAGATTCAAACTCAATCAACTGACATTTACTTTTCCCCTAACTAATTAAACAACTAACATTAACTTATAAAAATAAGGTAAACTCCTACCTTTCATAGGCCAAAAGTATTCTTCCATCAATCTAAGTCTTCACCCCATTCCCTTGATGATAGAGATGCCAATTTGGCCCAGACTCATTAGGCAGCCGTAAAAGTTACTCATAACGGATGAGTAATTTACCCACACAAATATATATATATATATATATATATATATATATATATATATATTACTAGTTGCTGTTATTATATTTTTTTAGTATATCCAACTTTAAAAAATAAAGGCTTAAATATATGTTACCCCCTGCAAATATACTCATTATCCATTTACCCCTGTAAAAATAAAACTCTTAAAAAAGACCTTGCAGATATAAACCGTTTACGGTTACCCCCCGCAGGGGGGTAACCGTAAACGATTTATATTTTGCAGGGGGTAACCGTAAACGGTTTATACCCATTATACACTTAACGCTGTCAACATAATCTAACAACAGGGGGTAACCGTAAACGGTTTATATTTGCAAAAGGTCTTTTTTAAGAGTTTTATTTTTACAGGGGGTAAATGGATAATGGGTATATTTGCAGGGGTAACATATATTTAAGCAAAAAATAAATATACTTAACTACTAATATTTTGTATTTTTTTTTATTTCGCTAAATACAATCATTTGTAATTTTTAATAAGTGGATTTCAAAACAAAAATTATTCGATTTTTCAATTGATTTATGATGACTTTATATATGTTCCCAACTAAAGTGCGGATAGCGGGTACAAGCACTTAGGTGCCCAACGACTATGGGGACAGATACTAAAGTTGATGTGCATGCATGTACGAGCTCACGTACAAGCATTATATGTAGTGCCCTGCGCAAAGGTGCTCATTGCCATCTCTACTTGATAATTGACTACCAACACTAGTATAGTAATCACGACTTAGACCTTTTTGTTTGTTACAAAATATAAAAAAAGAAAAAAAAACTCAACTCCTCAAGAAAGAGATGCCAATAGTCTCAATTTGAAGAAAGCGATGCATCTCAAATGAGAGAAATGTTACTCCTAGCCAGCACCAATCTTTTTTTTGATCAAGCTAGCACCAATCTTAGATGTATTTGAAATGTGTTATCAGAGAATAGAACCCATCCCATAACTAAATTATATTTTGTCTTATGTTCATTTTAGGTTTTAGTTTAGTCTTTATGTATTATTTATTTCAAGTTGCTCTCCTATTTGTAAAGATATCACACGAATGTAAGTCTCTCTTGTTTTCTTGTGTTTTCTTTTTTGGAAATTAAGGGAGAAAAAAAGGGATCACATTCGCATGAGTTTTGTAACATTTATAAATCATTTGGAAACAAAACAATAGCAATAATATTGGCAAGTTTTTTTTGGTAGAAACCGGATTTCCTCTACGCGATAATATTGACACTTTTACACGCAAGGAACGGGCAAGACATATATTTAAAATGTAATTTGACTGGCAAGCACCAATCAACCAATCAATTAAAATTAGTTTGACGTGACTTTGAAACAAACATGGAAATTAAGTACTAGTTTCAGTAGGTCATATGTGGTTCTAGCTCCATACTTGTGAAATTTGTAGTATGGAGTCACAAGACACTACAGTTAGAATTGTGACCCTTTAAAATCTTCTCGAAACAAGTTAACAAATTTTGTAAATTTAGAAACCTTAGTTCTGAGAAGTCTAGTTATCGAGACAAAATAGTTTTAAAACTCATGTATGTGTGAAAAATATAATGTTTGACCTAAAAAAGTTTGTTTTTAAGAAAGTGTACTTATGAGAAAGTTGTTGTTTTGTTTAATTGAATAAGTAAGAGAAGGCTCAGGAAGTATGACTTCTTAGAGTTTTTGCAGTTTCTTTTCACAAGAGTTAAAAAAGTGTTGTAAAAATAATGTTAGAAAGCAACTTATAACACATAGAGATATAATAGTTCATCCAATGTGGGCTACATCTACTCCCCACACTCAGTGGGTATTTTCACTATTTCCTAAATAGTCTTACACCCTTTCAACCAACCTAGGTCAAACGTACATAGTAGTTCTCTTCAGACAGTTCTCCCTACCATTGTAGTCATTTTCGCACCTAATTCTATCAACTGTAAACACCTATAAACTTCACACGATCAATAGATTAATTCCCGAAGGCTTCTCACACAAACTAACAAACCTATGTAGTTTTGAGAAGGTGGATAGGTACAATATTTAAGGTTAGGTTTTGTATTGTTGGGATTACAGTAGCCTGGTTACAGGAAAATGATTAAATATTAACCTATAAACAACAAGCTAAGAGCATTCTCGTAGTATTTTCCCTAAAAGAGCCGTTGGAGGTGGTCCCATGTGCTTAAGTGTCATTGGTGACTTTTATAGAAAAGTGCAATAGCTTTTCTGCACATTTTGCACTAAACTGTATTTGCAGCTGATAAACAGACTTCTCGTTCCCGAGTCTTCTTTAACTTAATATTGCACGTGAATGTGGAATATTGATTTCATTTAAGTTGTCTTTGATTTCGAATACATTTAATATCCATCATAAATACGTTTATGTATTGATATATTCTTATTTGACACTCAAGAAAACACATTAGTAGACACAATAATCAATTAACTTAAGCATAAATCAAAAATGTTGTTTGCATCAAAACATTTGCTAGGGGTCTCAACAATTATCATGTGAGGCATAAACAAATCAGTCCCAGCAACCCAAAAATCCAAAATAATAGGGCATAGTACAATATTATGCTCACAAAGCCCACAATAGTCTTGCCACATTATATGATAAAATTCTTTAGTACTCCTTCCGTCTCATATTAAGTGTCGTTTAAGGTTATGAACGGGTATTAAGAAAGTGATTGGATATGCTAAATTTTATGGTAAAAAAAAGTGGTAGGACTAAAACACCCTTACACTTTTCTTGGTTGGTGCAAAGGCACGATTATTGATATTCTAAAGTAAGGGTATTGTTGGAAAGTAATAATAAATTTTGTATTGAGATTCTAAAGTGACAGATAATTTGAGACAAAGAAAAATGGCAAACAGGACACTTAATATGAGACAGAAGGAGTATAATGCAAATAAAAACCATGGGAATAAGATAACCAACAAAGTGAACCCAATTATCACTAATGATAAAATTCCTCAATTAGTGAAGTTTCCCACCCCAACAAAGTCAATCTCAATCATGACACAAATGCTGTACATTTCGATGTACAAATACAACTAAAATCAGTAGGGCACACACAGAAAAGTCATGCTACTCATAAGGAATCACTTCAATGAAACAATGTTGAAATAATAGCAATTTAGCAAAAGGGCAGCAATCTCAACACTAACTAGAGTTAAAAACTAAAATTTAGAGATAACCAAAATTTAATAGAAACTGATAAATAACAAAAGAAATCTACCAAAAGGTGTTGGTTCGAGTGGTAACAGGGCTCAGATCCCCCTTCAAAGTCTTGAATTTGAATCTTAGTGTGACAAAAACTCTGTTGGGATGGGAGAACCACACAGGCCGGCAATCACCAACAAAATCGCTGGATACTGCGCGCCAATAACATGGTAAAAAAACACTAAAAAGCCTAATTTTTTCTACATACATTCTCTTTTCATAAGTTTATTTTTGGGGTTCTTCTAGGGTGAAGAAACAAATCAAATTCCTCATGGATGAACCACTAAAATTGACCGTAATATGTTATGTAAAATACTATTAGGAATTAACGAGTGTTAAATCTCAACCGTTGATGAATTTTATAGTACATAACATCCTATGGACATATTTAATGGTTCACCCGTGAGAAATTGATTTGTTCACTCATCCTAAAAGCACACTTATTTTTGAACGATATAATTATCTAAATTATTTGCAAAATAAACTTTTGAATTTCAAAGAGATATAACTTCAAAAATATACTTTCGAAAGAAAAATATAAGATGTCTTTTTTCTATGAAAAAACAAGGATGTCTTTACTTGTAATTCATAAGAAATACTCTCTCCGTCCCATATTATATGACTTTGTAGGTAAAAAATTGGTCTCATACTACATGATTTTTTAGAATCTCATTGAAACATTAGTGATTCTTTTCCTACCATACCCTTTATTATTTAATAATATCTCTTTCATAACTCTACTAATTTATCTTCCTAATACCATTAGAGAAGGTTAATTTGGTAAATTAACTCACAATTTCTCTTTTCCATACAAAATTAATTATTTTTCATGATATGCGTGAAATGACCCAAAACGATATATAATATGTGACATATGAGTACTCCCTCCGGACCTAATTATAAGCAAAAAAATGTCTAGTTTTGGTGGACTCAAATATAAGCAAATTTCAACTAACCCACCTATATTTAATGTTATTTTTCCACAACTACCCTTAAAATGGCTCATTAATGTTGTGAGAAGATAACTGTTAATTACGGATAGTTTAATAAATTTATTTATTTATTCTATGAATTGAAGAAAATTAAATGCACAAAACCACTATCCTTAATATATATGAAAGTAATTATTTTTTCTTATAATTAGTTCGGGAGAGAGTAAGAAATTACACACATTTTGTGATTATAATTACCAAGTGATTGCAATTTTTCTTAGGTCACAAACCCTATCCAATCCAAAAATGCATGTCGGTTAAGGCACATAACATAATATCGTGGAACCAACGCAAAGCGAAATTACGAAACTAACCTTTGAGATGATCTCAATCTTCTCCATCTCCTCCCTCTGATCAGAAAATCCGTTTGCAACAAACATTCCATTTCCATTATCACTGAAAGAAATTCAGGCAAATGAAAATTAATCAAACAAAAATCTACTAAATCAATTTGATTATTGATGGCATAAAACTGAAAAAGAATACTGTTCACATTTCAGTTCAAGAAAAGATATCAACCCTGGCAAATCTTGGGGGATTGAGGGCTCGCTCTTCATTGAAGCAACCTTCCCCAGATTTGAACGACGACGACGAAGAGTGCAGACCTTGGAGGCGAAGAATAACAATGGCTTTTTCCTGGGCTTCTGCCTTCAGGATCACACTTCTTCTTCTTCTCATCGCCGCTGTTATCGTCGCTTGTTTTACTCTCCCTGTTGAAAAGGTTTCCTTTTTCTTTCTTACACTCTTTCCCTTTATTTTCGATTTTTAGGGTTCCTTTGATTCTTTAGATTTGTCCCTCATTTTTTCATGGATCGCTGTCATTTGATTTGCATTCTTGGAAAATTGGTTTGTTATTTTGTTTATGGCGATGTTTTGAAGCTTTTAATGTTTTTGATATGCAGATGATGAAGGATTTCCTAATATGGGTTGAACGTGATCTTGGGGCATGGGGTCCATTTGTTCTGTAAGTCTCTGGAGATTTCTGTTTATCTCATTGGATTTTTGCAGTCTCATGATTGTGAAGCTTGTTTAAATTTGTGTAGTTTTAGTTGCAATTGATTGAGTTCTTGTGAAAAGGAAATATCTTGGTGCCAAGTAGTTACTAGCTTAATTGAAAATAGTTGTTGCTAGAGCTCTTATACTGTGTCCTCTGGTTGATATAAAGATCATATCATAGTCTAGAAATCATTTAGAGTCTTAGACTCTTTGGTAGTGCTGAAAAGCCATACCATTTGATGTGGTTAAGCTGGCTAGGTGAAGTATGGCCTTTTTCTCTCTTAATTTTTTGGGAGCTATTATTTTTCTGCCAAGCCTACTTTGAAAGTTGTTTCTTATAAAATAAGTTCATATATTTTTTTGCGGGAGTTCATTACCCTTTGGACTACATCAAAGGGTAAGATCCCTTTTGCTGTATGCTTGAAGTAATTGTTATTTCTTATGTGAATGTTGAGCATTCCTATGACAGTAAAATCCCTGTGTTATGGGTGTTGATACTTGACAGTATTATGGGTGTTGATACTTGACAGTATTATGGAAATGCTTTTAGGCTTTAACAGATTGGTCTTAGTTGTGGTGCTGTGGGTTACGTTATAAATTGTCACAACTCATAGCCCAATATTTGTTTGGTGATTTTCAGGGCTGTTGCTTACATTCCTTTGACTGTCTTGGCAGTTCCAGCTTCGGTGCTTACGGTAAGACCACTATTTCTTTATCATTTATTGGAAGTTATTTATTTATTTATTGTGGAATGATATCCTCAAATACTAGTAATCTTTAGATTTGTTACTATCACCTTTATGCATTTTAATATTATATTTTGAATTTATCATGGAATATCATGTTGCTGGGGGATGACACCCATGGAAGGCTGAGGTGGGGAGTACTTACCTGCTCCCAGTCCCTCCCCCCAATCCTTGATGTAGGGTATTGAAGTGATTCCTTAGCATCTCTTCAATTCTCCTCCTAAAGATAAGGTTGTGTGAAATAAGCTTCCTTCAATCTCATGAAAGGTTACATCCCGGGAAACAATTTTTTTTTGAAGGAGGATGGTAACATTTGTATTCTTTTTGAGTGGGAGATTACCCAAAAATACACATTGTAGAGCTCTAGGGTCTAGTTTTCCCCTATCTTGACTACGAAAACGTGTACAAATGAGAGACGCCCAAAGATTCGTGGTGGAAGTGGAAGGTTAAGATTAGTGAACAAGTTAGGATAAAAAGAAAAAAGAACATTAATAGGACTCCTATACCCCAAGATTCTAGAAGGTAACAGAAAAACGAAGATGTATAAATAACTGTCTTGTAGTGAAACTATGCAGTAACTATTCTGTGAAACAGCCTGGACATTATACTTAAACTAGACTTGGTTCAATGTTCACATAGGAACATGACACGAAATTCTGATAGATAGGAAAGCCAAAAGCGTCTTAAAGAGCATAAGCACTGACTGTCCTCTTCTTCAGATATCCTTGGGTTTCCCAAATTCCCATTCTTGTAGGGAGAAAATCTTTTATCTCAGTGCCCTGATTGTAGTAGATCTCACAGATTTCCCCAAAGT
Source organism: Astragalus glycyphyllos (assembly GCA_963573325.1). Lineage (NCBI taxonomy): Eukaryota > Viridiplantae > Streptophyta > Magnoliopsida > Fabales > Fabaceae > Astragalus > Astragalus glycyphyllos. Next base: position 8,446,860 of record OY754311.1, read on the forward strand.
CTGGGAAAATATTCCATCCCTACCAATGGTACCTGTATAAGTTCCTTAAAGTTAATCATTTTCTATCAACTCTAGCAGAAGTTTGATACCTCTATTCTGTACAAAAGGCTGAATGATTGGTAACTAGGGATAAAAGAAGCATGTTTTGATGATGATGAGAGAAAAAAAATAGTTGGGAGATAATTTTCACATGCATCAACTTACAATTTGACATTTCTTTGCCCGCCTTTTGTGATTTTCTTCATGTTTATGACTTTTTGTGATTTTCTTCATGTTCATGACTTTATTGCTGTGATTGTTTCTTACACACTTCTAATAGTTTCATGCTGTTTTCCATCTCTATAACAATATTTGGGGAATTAGAAGAAAACTTGGAAAAGCAAAGTTAAACAAGTTTCTTTACTTGATACTTCATTTTCAGCTTGGTGGTGGTTATCTTTTTGGGCTTCCAGTGGGATTTGTTGCTGACTCTATTGGCGCAACTGTTGGTGCAGGAGCTGCATTTCTTCTCGGTAGAACTGTAAGTTTTTATGTTTACATTTAGTAAGTAGTTCTAAATATAAAAAAAATTAGTCCATTACTTGCTTATGAATAGTAATGGATGTTAGGTTTATTTTGATTAGAACAGGGTGCTTTCTTCATGACATGTTACTTGCGTTTCAATTGGGGTTCATTATGATCCATATGTTTCCATATAATGGCATAGTTAGTTATATCAAATGAGGTTACTTATTCAAATTTTTGTCACCTTGTACAGATTGGAAGACCATTTGTTGTTTCTAGGTTGAAGGATTATCCACAATTTAGATCAGTGGCAATTGCAATTCGGAGATCTGGCTTTAAGGTTTGTAGGCTTCTATTTATTATTATTAGTGAAATTCTCGAGTCTTGTGCTGTATGGTCAAATAGCGTTACAGAATTTGATTAACCACTTTTGTCTGTGAGCTCTGATATGTCCATCAATGCTGTAAATAGTCGCTATAGCGCTATAGCATAGTAGAATTTGAACAAAACGCTATTTTCTGCAATCCGTTATTGACAACACCGGTCTTTTGGTGTTTCCTTTCCTCTTGTTTATACTTTTTTTTCGGGGTCCTTGCTAAGGTTCACTAACCCAGATATTATCTGTAGTGCATATGTCTCCTGTTTGGTAGCAGCATTTCATACGCAGTATATAATTTTCTTAGCTATGCCCGCCCTTGTTCTGCTTGCCTGTGGGCTAATGCACAAAATAATACTCATATATTTTTAATGGTCATAAATATTAATGAAGTTATGGGTCTTACTCTTAATTGCTAATATTATTATTTAGTGGAACTATATATGTTTTGGTGATAAGAATCCTTTTGGGGACCAATTATAACGTGCATCTGATCTGAGCCAACAGAATCCAGCCTTCACCTTATCCAGCTATTTGGTCTGTGTATTAGAGTGTATGATATTGAATAAGAGATTGTGTCTTTCCTTCAACTGTTTAATATAACTATCTAGTATCTATTCCTATTACTCTGTCAATGTCATACTTTGTGACATTTTATTGTTATTGCTTGAGAAGTCTATTATTGTCATTGCTTAAGAAGTATTTCAGTTCTTTTGCATCATCTGACTTATATTTAACCTTCTTGTTTGTCCTTACAGATTGTATTACTGCTTCGGCTTGTTCCACTACTACCATTTAACATGTTAAATTATCTTTTGTCGGTGACCCCTGTTTCAATTGTGGAATACATGTTAGCTTCCTGGTTAGGAATGATGGTAACTTCTTCTCTCTTGAACAATTATTTATTTGGGAATTATTCTAATGATAAATTTCTGTTGTGCTTTATGCTTTTCAGGATTTAGTGTTTATTGATTTTTTTTTTCTAGCAGTCAATCTCTTGCTTGCTGTTTATTAAAAAAAAATCGTCCAAGTGTTTAGCTTAAAACGATGCATAGGCTTAATTGATGGTCTTGAAACCTTTCAAAGCTATCCTGATACCTCTGGAAGCTGTCAGAGTTATTCCTTTCAATTTGTACCCAACTAAAAATAAAGAGTCATAGTATCACATCGAATCGAAAAACACATTCTTCATGGATATACATATCATGTTCGTCAAATAATGAATTGAATTATATACCAGACGGCTAATTGTCAGAATCGTGAATTGCAAGATTAATAACTCAAATGGCAAAAAAATTGAACAAATAGTAAAATGTAAGAAGTGTAAAATAAAAAATGGGGCAAGCATTAAAAGAAAAACATATAAAGGTGCCGCTTGTATAGGATGCAAGCAATAAAAAAGACAGCATTTGAGCCGTAACCAGGATTTGAAGAAGAGTCAGTTTCGGCATTTTTCACAAGCTGTTGCATCAGATTTTTAAGAAGCTACTAGTGACAGCTTATGGATTAGTCATAAACTGTTTTCATAAGTCTTTCCAAACGGTCTCACAAGTGGTTTTACTGGTTGATAAGCTGTTCCTATGTCAATCCAAGTAGAAATACCAACATAAGATTCTTATTTCTTAGTGCTCATGTTTTCATCATTCTTGTTACATATATGTTTGTTAGTAATTTAGTATCACATCCGTTTCTACTTTAGGATTGACTGTAAACTACCATTCTTATCCTTAAGTTTTTATGGCTAACTAGACGGCATTCCAATTACATTACCGCAATTTGTTAATACCTGTTACTGTCTATTACTGTTGCAGCCTATAACACTAGCACTTGTATATGTTGGAACAACTCTTAAAGATCTTTCTGACGTGACACATGGTTGGGGCGAGTTCTCAAAGACTCGTTGGGTATGCGATGCTATCCCGAATTACTTGTATTAATATGTCTTTCAACTCCTTTTTTTAATCTTATTGCTGAACATCTAAGATACTTTGGGGAGCACAAACAATCTTTCAATTTTCTTTACCATTATCTAAGATACATTCATCTCTTGTTGATGCAGGCATTTATCATTCTTGGCCTCGTAGTATCAGGTAAGTTACATTGTCACTGCACATAATGCATATGTTTAGAAAACCTAATTGAATGTTATGCTTGTATTAAGCAGTTATGTCAGAAGGTTTAGTTTGCCTCAACTGTTTTGGATTTAAACCATCTATCTTTTTGTGATTAAATGTTGCAAATTGGGTTATGTGCAGTGGTTCTTATGATATGTGTTACAAAAGTTGCCAAGTCTGCTTTGGATAAAGCCTTGGCCGAAAATGAAGATATTGATGGGATTACTTCCTCGCCAGAAGAGCTACCAATTGTTGCTGAATCATCATCAACAGATCTTAACCAACCTCTCATTATTAAGATAGATCATGTTGATGACCATCATGAAAAGTAAATTCCCTTTTTTGTGTAAATTCTTTCTTCTCCTTCTCATAATTCTGAAAGCAATGTTTTTTCATCAAGCGGTAGCTACCTGCTGCTATTTATTTGTGATTTGTACAGTTCCAAGATTAGAAATATAGTTTATGACAGGAGTTGTTAATCTTACAATCAATAGGATTGGAATTGACTAATATCTATGTATCTTGGTTGTGGATTCTTTCCTGTCGAAATTTCACTTGAGACTCAGGTGTCAGATCCCAACTATTCAACATTCGTTTCCCATTTTTTCATGTGTTGAAGTCTCTCTCTTTTTTCTTAATCAATGGCCAAGATTTGGTAAAGCAAAAAAGAAAAATTCAGTTTGTCCATCATTTTGTACTTTTCATGCCACATCTTGACTTGATGTTGGTGTTCTAGATTCTATTCTCTATCACATGGTTTTATCCCTCTATTTTTGGATAGCAATCCTTGGTAACTTGGATTATGAAATGTAGAGTGATTAATGGTAATGTGAAAAAACTAATGAATCACAAGCTTCTTTAGGGATTAAAAAATGAAATTTTGACCTTTGATTTAAAAACATAATAACCTATATGAATAAATTCCCTATAAAATTAAGGATCTTTGGTGGAGCTACATCATCATGGGACTTGGATTCAGTGCATTCAAGCACCTTGTGCGGTCAGTAGAATATCAGCCATTCGATTTGATTTTCACTCATTCTTAACCTTTGAATACTTTATCAAAAATTTATCAAAAAAATACAAGTTAGAGAGTACCTGTGAGTTGAATGTGAGCTGTCAAAGTGCATTCAACTAAGTGGAATACTCACTCATTCATTCACATCTTAATCCCTAATTTTAGTATCCTAGCTCACCAACCATGTATTACGTGAATTTTTGATTAACAACTCGTTTGACTGCTTTTTGGTATTCCAACCCTACGCCGTTTATAGCTTGGGATTCGCGCGTTTTTGCAGCAGTTGTTCTATGAAGCAGTCTCTTATAATTCTTTTTTCTAGACTATACTATGTGAGCAATACTTGTAGATTGAGCCTCCATTTATTTATGATTTTGGATAGTACATAATCAATTTTGAGAGCTAGATCATATAATCCAAGATGGTTGTCAACATGGTATGTCATGCATATCATAGCATGCGTATTTGCATTGAATATCTACAAAAATCAGAATAAATCACTAAGTTGTATTTTCCTCTGTTCACTGTCTAATATTTCATATTATCAAAATATGATCTAAGGCCTATTTGGATCAACTTATCTGGGTTTATCCATCAGCATAAGTATTTGTGAACTGTTTGGGAGAGATTATGAACACAGATTATGACATGTTCATAAGCTGTATTCAGCTAATTACCATACAATGACCTGCTCTTGACTACTAAGTTATTTACTCATATACCAAAGTTAGGTTACCTTGAGCATTAAAATTATCAATCCATAACTAAAGCTCCACAAAGGAAACAATACAATCATATTGCGATTTGATAGTTTTGCTGGTAGACAAAGTTTCTTTCCAAACCTAACTACTTTGTACCATACTACTTGAGTATACGAGCATAGGACTCAGTTCAAATTCTGTTGTGGATATGAGGATTTCGTTGGTATGTAATCTGTTAGTATATTCTTAAGCACTCTTTGAGTATTGGGGTTTTTCCGGTGCCGACAACCCTAAACAAATGCTTATCATATATTGTAATTTTAATCATCACAGTTTGTTTTAAAAACTAATCCTAGGTCATTCCCATCCCATGGCCCCTAAGGCATAATCCAAAAAATCTAGGAGCTCAATAATTACTAAAGAAAAAGGAATGCATATCTTATTGGAGGGGAAGGTTATTTTCTTTGAAACATGAAAGACCACCCTTATGATAAAAGATGAGGCAACATCATATGCTACCTCATCATGAATCTATGAATACCTTATATGGGTGCCAATAGCCTCTTTTTCTACCCAAAGAATCAAAGCAAAATCCATTTTTCTTGGAATTTTAATTTTTATCACTGTCTCCTTGTGTTGAATTTTGGGGTTCATATGGCCCTACCACTTCCTTAATGCAAGGGGATGGATAACCATTATTGTATCACAGTGAGGGTTCTGAAGTGCACGTATCTACATAATCCGTTTTATGTTCTTTTGTGATCACAGCCTCAAACTTTTGGGTGAGCCACAATAAAGAGTTAAAAGACCTTTGTAATATTAGAGTAAAAGTCCTTTTTTCCCGTGATATTGGTTCGTAGTATTTATCAATTTTGGGGTGGGATCCGAATCCAGTTATCGAATGGACCAACCCTTGTTGATAGTAATGTTACTTGAGAAAAAATATACCAAGGTATTATAGTTTTTGAAAAATGAAAAATATTAAGTTCATCTTTAATATTTTTATTTTGTTAGATTTTTTTGTTTGGACCATTGCTTACCCACGAAGTACTGTCCCAATGCTTTTAACGAAAGACTAATCTATGTCTGTGCTTAGAAACAAATCTCTCACTGGCCAACACCAAGTTCTTACTGCAGAAATAAAACCCGGAAGTACCAAGTCAACCCCGTGTCCTAAAGTAGTTCAAACCACTAGGCCAACTGTATTGATTTTTATTTTACTAAAATTAAATATGTCTTCATGTATTTTTTTCCTTTTTTAAAGAATGAATTTGGATCTTTAGTCATAATATTAATACATATAGACAAAAGTTGTCAAAGAACTCAACTTTATTACATGGGCATGATTAATTTTGTGGGGTTATATATACAAATAAATGAAGCTTCTTTTTAATAAAACGGGCAGACTACTATTTTTCCCTACTAATTTTTTTATTAATGCTTTTTTATTAAGAAGAGCTTCATTTATATGTTTTTGGATCTTTGTCAAAAAAAATAAATATAAATGAAGCTTCTATATATATAGAACAAACTAGTGGGAAGCTTATTAAGATGACTAAGAAGCATTTGAAGACCCTCATAGGGAAAATGAGAGGTTTTAGTTTTCTATCTCTTAGTGGTTGCTTTGACAGCTGCTATGATCACACTCATCAAGGCTACAGATTAGGGACAAGGATCTGGAACCTCAGTGATAAGCCAGTGGAGCTACAAATAAGGGTGGGATCAATATTAAAGAAGGTTCACACTTTGAAGCCAGGGTGTTCTAAAAGAGTGAAAAGTAAAAGCATATACAAGGCTTATATGCCTTGTAGGAGTGGAAGTGATAATAGGGGGTTGAAGAGCTTATTGTATTACTATGATGAGAGTTTCCACCCTTATATTTGGATTCATGACATAGGGGGTGATTCCTTGAGGATGGTAAAGCAACAATATATTAGCCTTGAAGATATGAGGGAGTGTTCTGAGATCAAGATTTTGAGGGATCAGCTCAGAGGTTGCATTTCAGTTTGTAAGAGAACTAGGCCAGATTATTGGTAATTTTGAATGTAACTTATCTAGCTTATTTTGAAGTTTGTCATGAGTGGTAAATAACTTTTCTTAATTTTTCTTTTATCTTGCTTTTCTTTATTGGGTGTTATCAAGTTCCCGAACATAAGAGTCCATTATCATGCTTCACTAGTGAAAAGAATGTAAGATGGAAAGTCATGTATCCACTGTCTACTTTCTTAGATATAATAAAAAGCTGTATTGAATTATCTATATTAAGTGGATTAATGTTGAATAATATAGAAACTATGTGCAAGATTATTAATATATCTATTCTTGGTTCATATTGTCATAACAAAATCTATTCTTGGTTCATATCTCAAAAAATCAACTTGTGCTCTATGTATTTTATACATACCACAAACTCTGTGTTGTTGGCATTAGATTGCGGTAACTCTTAATTTTGGCAACAAGCAAGGCCGGAGTTCATTCCTTGTGAGACGTTTTTTTTCTCTTTCAAAATCCTTGATTTCAAAGCTCTGCCACCGACAACAAAGGAGCTGACTAAGTAGAGAGCCTAACGACTAGGTAGGGTTCCATAGTCTCTGAGATCCTATCCGTATGTGTGTGTGTGATCCTCTGACTAGTAACGACTAGTTAAGGTATCATAGTCGGTGATAGTGGCTATGAATCTAGGTGAGAGAGAGAGAGAGAGAGAGAGGGAGAGAGAGAGAGATTTCACTTGGAATACATGTGCATGTTCATTTTCTAGACTCCTGAATATTCTATATACATTACCTTGAGTATCAAAGTACTGTGGAGATCTCGACATTGTTGTTGTTAACCACTGATTCTAGCATTTTCTCTGTCTTTTGCACTCATCTGAATTTTTTTGCTAAATCATCATCCATGGGTTCACTTCTGAAAAGTGACATCATAAGTGAGCAATGCCGACCTAACACTTTTCTAGGCCTAAAGCAAAAAGAAAAAGATATGTATGCTATCGGCACTAACTAGGATTCAAACTTAACCTCAAATATCATAATAGTATATCCGGCACACTAAGCAAGCAACATAAAAAATCAATCTAACTTATTTCTTAATTTCCAATATTATTTGAGGCATATTTTTCATAAATTATTTTAAAAGAAAATTGGAGGCCTAAAGCTAGGACTTGAGCTGCCTTATACCTGATCTGACCTTGTATGTGCAAACGACAAATTGATCGCTCTAATTCTTTCTTTTTAAAATTGAGTAAGATTCGAGAACGCTTGATAGCAAAAATAATATCTTTGCAAAACATGAGAGACCTTCATCCACCTCCACCCCACCTCAAAGAACCCTTTCAATGGGACGAAGACCCCCTTACTACAACCCCTCAAGCTTACCAACAACCAAAGAGCACAACATAATTTTAGCTAATATATCCTTCTCTGGGTGGATCACGATCTATCACATTCCAGGGAGACTCGAGCAAGTTTCAGGCATGGAATATATTATAGACCTGAGAATTGTCTAGCACTCATCCTACATCTGAACAACAATGAAAATATCCTATGTAGTTTTGGAGTGAGTACTTGCAGCTGTTGTTGAGGGAGAGTGTCCCTCTATGAGTTGTGATTAAGGGTATGTTTGGGAGGGGTTTGGAGGGTTTGGTCTATATTTTAATATTTATTTGAGATTTTAAAAAAGTTGAAAGAATAACATGATAGATAATGATTGAACGTTGTTAATCACACTTTATTTTTATTTAGAAACATTTTATAGCTTCCTCAATTTAGAGTCAAAAATCAAGTTCTGTCCTCTTATACCCTCCATCCAAACATACTCTTAGAAAATAAATACATGCTCAAATTGTTCTATTTTACTTTTTTTTTGGTTAAATCTCTTTTACTTTAAATAATGTAAATAAATCACCCCCATATTTCCATTTCCACAAAATCTGTCTCTTCGAAACCTAACAAAATCAACATAAAATTTTAACTAATATAATAAATGAAGTATTCAAAAACTGTTTACATATTGTTACTACACCACTCACTCATTTATCCAGGGTTAAACTAAACGTACATTTTTCCTTAAAAAATATAATAATAATAATAATAATAATAATAATAATAATCAAACATCAGCAGCTCTTCCCCAATCACACTGTGTCCACAAAACTTCAGCTACATCCCTAGTCTACCTGCATACCATACATCCTCAGAAATCGTATTTTACACAATACCTAATCACTACCTGGATCTGTATGGCAGTGCAATTGTCCATAACTCTAGGAAGTCAAATAATTTAAATCTATGGAAACAGGAAATATAAGATCTAGAGTTGACAAAAGCATGGACAGATGCAGAAGCAGAAAACCCTCCAGCCGAGCACTTGACAGAATGATTATTGCATGTCTGAAGAAAACTGCTCTATGAGATACTGGATACTGAGCCTTTCATATGAAATGGCTGTATTACAAATTAAAACATGACATATTTTCATGGCTTAGTTTAATGCCAAGCTGTTCTTTTTCCTTTTACTTCACAATGACTTTTAATCATGTATTATCCTGTTTGGATTTACAAAGCTATAAATGAATTGAGAAATCACTTCAATTTAATGTTAGGACCTTCTAGGCAGAACCTGGACCCATTGCACCTGCCCGCGCTATCAACATTTCAGTCCTCTTGCTTCTCTCCATCACTTCCACCAACCATTCTGCACTTTCCCTGATTCCCAACCTGCAACAATTCAAAAGAAAGCCACTCCAGTTAAGAGCTTCATTATGTAGTTGGCAGTTATTTTTAACTTCAAAGAAAATACACATGTTCTTCAGATATCTGCATCTTCACTGAAATGGTAATGGATCATCACATACTCACATATTAATCTTTGAAAGTTTTCTACAACCTCCTACTTACCCATCATATGCTGACACAGCTTCAAACATGTAAACTCTTTCATCCAGCTTCTTTAAATCTAGATACCGAGCAAGTTCTTCAGCTGATACTGCATCAGGAAGATCCTGAAAGCACAAAAATGTCAAGTACACAGCCATCACTGTATTGATAGAACACAGTATAGGCAAAGAAAGAGGATAACAATGAATGAGGAAACCGAACATTTAGACAATAACGGTGAATCCTCAAAGGACAGATAAGATAGAATACCATTGTGCTATATTATTCATGAACCTACCAAAAAGCTACGAGGGTAAATTGACATATAGGGGGGTGGGTGGGGGGGAAGCTTGAAACGGTTGAAATGCTATATCAATCAACTGGTACCAAAGCACTCTCTTTCAAAAACCATATGGAAACATATGTTGTACCCTTACATTATGTTTCGATGCAGCAATTTTTTTGGGGGAAATTGAAATATTTTAGTCCAAAATTTTGAAGTAAAATATTACAATTCGCCCCCAAAAATACTCCATCCATACAGACCCTTACAATTGCTTAGTGCTCAGACCGGAAGAACTAGTATCTCAAGGTATAATGTTATTTAACTAGACATTGAAATACACAGCAACAGTAGACTGTAGACACTAGACTAAATTATAATCATTAGACACGTTTGTTATATAGGACAGGCAACAGGGAGAGAATAATTACACTCACCTGCTTGTTTGCTAAAACCAAAAGAGGGGCTCCTTTGAGATCCTCATGCCGAAGCACCTTTTCTGGTAAAAATTCAGTAATTAAATCATCATTGTGCTGTTTATTTCTGACATACTCAGATATATAATATTATCGAACTGCAACTCTAACATCTTAAAGAAGTATATATTTAGTTATTTAAAAATACTAAAATCAAGACTCACTAACCAAGTGCGGACTTTGCATCTTCGAAACGTGAGGGACAAGAAGCATCTACAACAAATACTACAGCATGTGCCTCGTCGTAATATTTCTCCCAGATTGAGCGAAGACCAGACTGATAGGAGATAAAACTTACATTAACATTTTCTTACATATTTTATACCCTTCCCCTTCCCAGCAACACATTAAAAGAATGCAGAAAATAATAAAAGGAACAAAATACTAGAAGAAAACAGTATAAAGTAGGTCAGGCGGATGAGCTTTGCCTCGAATGATGCATTCTATTCCTGCTAATAAACAGGCTTACACTATAAAATGATGTACTGAATCAGCTGTCCATGCACATTTCAATTAAAAAATGCCTTGCCAATTTGGACAAATAAATTCGAGCTTCAGTAATGAAGAAGGTAAAATTGGTGGTCCAAATTACATAGTTTAAGAAACAGTTCTTATAAATAGCCATAAACAAAGTAACAATTAGTAAATTTAAAGATAAAATAGCGAGCATAAAATTTAGGAAAAAACATTAGTGGAGATAGCTTTCCCAAAGAACTTTTTGAAAAGCAAAACAGTTTCTAGTCCTTTGATTAATTGCATTTTGATAATATACAGAACCATAAAACAATTATACCTCAGGAACTATGTCGATGGTTATTATATTAGCTATCAATTAGCTATCAAACTTCTAGAATGAAGTAAATTTAAACTTATAAGTTATAACAAGCAGCTCAGAAAGCTAGGGTCCGTGAAAAAATAATTGCCAAATGGAATAAACAATTCATCCTAATATCATAATTATAGAATTTACATAGATAAGTATTGCCTATATATTGCCCATACCTGACCTCCTAGATCCCAGAACACAAGTTTTCTATTTGCCACTTCAATTCGACCAATATTCAATCCCACAGTTGGAACAATTCGATCAGGAGGAAGGCCTTCTAAGTTTGAGTACACCGATTTCATCTTCTCCAGCAAAGTCTACAAAATGATTTATCATATAGCAATTCAGATTCGACACAACAAAGTTCAGTAATTTGATAAAAAATATGGAAATGAAAGATGTATACTGTTTTGCCAGCCTTGTCAATCCCCAGAATAAGTACATGAAGCTCCATCTTGCTAAACATGTACTGCCAAAGTCCATAAAACAACGAAAACATCCTTATATTTGTTCAAGTTAGCCCCAACCTTCAAGGATAGAAGAACAAGAAGTTCATTCCATGTTACTTGATATCTGTTGCAATCATCACCAGTTCACACAATCATTCGCATTCAGAATTCCTGTGCAAGCAAATTAGAAACACTCCGATTTCAATTTAAAGTTACATTAGAAAATTCCAATGTTCAATTATTTGGTAATGCACAAATCTGATCGAACAACATTCCATCAAAACAAGTTTGCTTCTTCATTTTTATTGATTTTCAATCAACCAATTTGTGAATCGCAAGATGCGTCTAACTTGACACTTATCAACGACGCAATGCTAGATCTCAGTGTCAATACATTCGAATACATACATGCATGATCAAAATACACTCAATTTTACGGAAACATGTGAGAGGGAAGTGAAACGGCTAAAATGATGGAAGAAACGAATCAGAAAAGGTTAGCATCGGAAACACATCACGGTGATAATTCGATAGAATCAATTCAGTTGAAACAGATCCGGGAATTAAGGAAGGAAGGAATAAACTGATGAAGAAAAGAGGATAGTAGAATTAGCTTTACCGGCGCCGACGGTGACAATGAATGGCGGTAGACGGTTGTTGAAGAAAGACCCGACGATGGTGGTATAATCGGATCGGAGCTGGGCGATTTCGCTTCTCGGAGCTCTAATTTTCCCCTAGACGGAACGTAAGGAACCAAAATTAAAAGACGAAAAATGTTAATTTCAGCGTGTTTTCTAATATGGATTTATACCAATCCTCCGCATATGAAAATATTAATTGGCCCATTTGGCAAAAGTGACACCTCAATTTTTTAGGGCTAATTTGGACTTTCTTCTTCATCTCTCATCCGTCTCTTCTCTCTGCTCTCACGGTTCTCTCTCTTCTCTCACACTCTCACGGTTCTCTTTATTACTCTCACAATCTCTCATCCTCACCTCTCATTCTCGATCTCACCACTCTCTCTTCTCTCTTCTTCTACCTTAAATTCTTACCCAAATTTTGAATTATGCAAACCCATCTATTATTCTTCCTTTGTTCTTCACTTTCAAAACCTAGGGTTTCAAATTTCGAAACCCACCCTCTCCCTCACCATTTTTTCTGTCTCACTTCCATTTCTCTTCTCCTTCAACCAAAGCTCAAGAAGAAAGGGAAAACTGGACAAACAGTAAAGACGGGCAAAGAAAAACGGGAAAGCAAGAAGAAAGGGAAAGAAATTTCACGGGAAAAGGGTACGTTTTCTTCTCAGACCCAGCTCTCTAGGTTTCAATCTCTCATTTTGGATATCATTTTGATTTTGCTGTTGTTTACCAATCTTAGAATACCGTGATTTAGGGATTTAACTGATAACTGATTTTGCTGCTGTTTACAAATCTGAGAATAGTATGATTTAGGGATTTTATTGATTTTAGGGATTACTGATTTTGGGTATTTTAAGAATCTAAGAACCTGTTTTAGGTTTATTTTTGTGCCTATAATTTAGTAATTTCTGCAATAGAACCTGTTTTAGTTTTTTTGTGTGCCTTGGATTCCTTGATAAACATAACAAGCTTCAGTAACATTTCTAATTTTGTGTTTGGTTTGATGTTCATTTAATTTTGTTTACATTCAATGTATTTATTGTTTGTTTATCATCTGTTTATGCATAATTTGATCAATGATTTTTTATTAACGATGTTGAACCAGTAGCTTCAGATTCTGAGTTAAACCAGTAGCCTTTATGAACATGACTTAATCAAAATCACGATGTTAAACCAGTAGTTGCAGATTCTGACCTGCAAGCCTTCTGAAAATGATCATGCTTAACCTTTTGAAATGCATTTGCTTCAGATTTTGACTTGCAAAGCTTCTCAAAATAGCCATGCCTAACGGTTTAGAATTTCAATAGTATACCTCTTCTTTAACTGAATTTTTCTGTTTTAAGAGATTTGAATGATGAAGGATTTCTGTTTTTAGGGATTTGAATATGTTGTTTCGTATATATTTCTGTTTTTAGGGATTTGAATATTAGTTTCTAATATCAGTTTCTGTTTTAAGACATTTATGCTACCTTTTTGAATGACCGTGGAGTAACAAACAATGACTGAGAGTGGCTCCATATAGTCTAATTTCTGTAGAGCATTATTTTACTAACTACCATCGATGCACATGTTATTTTACTAATTTTGGCCTTTTGATCTCTTTCTTTTTCTTTTCTTATATGTTGGTTCAAGTTGCTTACTTTTTCTACAAATTCATAATCATCTGTAACTTTGTAAGAAATAGTGGCTTATATCCTGTTCACATGGCAATAGCACTTGATGGTTAGTTCTAAGTTATTAGACTTATAAATAGTGACATGTATATTTTAATATGTTGTGTACCATTTAAATCTGATGTTGTTTTTAATTTGTAATTTTCAGATTTCATTGGGGTTGTATGTTGATTTGCTTTATGACCCGTGTTTTGTTGTACTAATTTTTTTGAACTTCGAGCTGACAAATTTGTAAATGATTTTCATGATTAGTAGATTTTAAAATCAAGGTTTAGGCGACAGGGAGCGGTGATAGAAAACGACAAGGTAGCTTGGAATATTTGATCATAATTTTGGATAATAGTGGCAAGGTAGCTTTGTTAAATATTGGATAATAGCATTGAATCTTTGTTTGATCATAGTTTTGTGTTAGATATTGGATAATAGCATTCATTCTTATTAAAGAGTTATTAGTGGAATTAGAGACTTAGATGTGTAGTTCTTCTTGAAATAATACTTCAATGTTTGTCTTCTTTCTATTCCTTGATGCTTTCAGAACTAAACTCTCGAATGCCCTCTTTTTCTGGGTAGAGTATGTATCTTTCATTTGGCTTCTTAGTGTGTAAGATTGTATGAAAATATGAATCTTTCAAGTAGTGGTTGGTTTTTAATTCTGAATTGAAAATCATAATTTCAGTTTGAACACTAGAATCATATGGTTGTGCTAATTTCTTAATTAGGGATTACTTTTGTAAATTGAAGGATGAATGCAATAGCACCTATAGTTGTGCCGGTTTTAATTTATATTTTGGATCGAAACAGTAATTAGTTTGTATTTCGCGATCAGTGTGCCATTTTGAATTTGTATTTTGGGATCAAGCACACTGATATTTTCAAATATTGGTTTGTTTATGCTAATGAAAATACTTGCTATTACAATGCATGTTGTTTGTATTTTGGGATCAAGCACACTGATATTTTCAAATATTGGTTTGTTTATGCTAATGAAAATACTTGCTATTACAATGCATGTTGTTCCTATTTGTTACATTATAAGGAGCAAAGCTCAAAACATCTGTAAGTCTATATGTCCTCCACTGCAGCATATTTGCATTTGTTTATGTATTTGTAGGCTATCGGTGCCTTGGTGGAAAGGGGCATACTGAGTACTTCAAGAGTCAGGGAAGTATCTATTTATATTTGCAAGTTAAATATTGTTTGAAAAAATTGTAAAAGGAGAAGGACTTGGTGGAAGCTTATGGTTTGGTTTTAGCTTCTAACAAGTTGTGAAAGAATATTTACCATCTTAATAGGAGCAGCACCAATCAGTGGCGTTCTGATACATGGTATAAGTGGTGAGTTTGATTAATGTATTTGGTATTGCAAGTGGTTCCCATATAGGCACAATATAAGGAGCCTAAAATGAGAGTTTCAAATCTGGTGTTGTATAGGAATAGGAATGGAGTGCATTGTGATGTTTTAGCCTATGCTTGCTGAGTTGCTGTCATGTAGTTTTATGGACTGCCCAATTTTGCCATATCCATGATGCACCATAGATTGGTCATGTTTCTTAGGATTTTGTTTGATCTATTAACAGCTTAGGTGTGGGGGCACTTTCGTTGGGTTTTTAGGTGTATTTTGAAAGCACCTATTGGTGATTCATAGGTACTTTACATTGGTGTTTTTTACTTCCATTGGTCTAGCTTTTTGAGATGCCTACCTATACAATTTTTTTTTTGCAGTGTATTTCAGTTTTAGTATATGCATTATTTGATATGTTGATGGAAGCCATAGGACATTCTAATGAAGAATTTTCATTGCAGTGGGATCCAATATTAGTTTTTCCGCTGTCAACATTATAGTGTTTATAATGCATTATTTCTACTTCATTTGTGTTTTTGAGTTTGCTTTCTTTTGTCCCTGCTTTCCATTTTTTAGCAGCTTCTCTCCATTTATTCCAGCCTATTTTTTCCAGCAAATGCCACTAACCCTTTTTGCTATGTGTTCCCTTTGCAAGCTAACATGCAAGCGACAATTACTCCTTCAAAGAGATTGTCAATTGAATTCCATAATGATGAGGTGAGTAGTCCAGAATGCTTTACTCCAAAATTCTCCTCAACAAAGTCAATCAAGTTTGTCAATTCAGAGAAGTGAGAACTTCAAAGATTAGGAAACTAAGTAATTAAAAATTAGTTTAGATTATGGGATCTGTAACAAAACATGTTGAACCATGTTTACTATATATGGAGTTTGAAATAAAGTTTCTGCACTTATTTCGTTGCCATATTATTTAGAGTTTGAAAATTTATTGAGACACTCCAAGCAAAACCAAAAATTTGAGTTACAGGGAGACTTTTAAGGGAACGTCAAAAAAAATACGAGGGTTATTAAGGGCTGTTGTACAACTACTTAATCATAAGAGTGGCCCAATCTTACTCTACAAATAGATGTAGATGCTCATATTTCATTGTAAACTTTTACTCAAACTACATTTCAATGACTTCATCAAATATCCCCATTCTAAATTTGTTTTCACGATAACAAAACTATCACAATCTCTATGTTTTACAATTGATTTTAGATTAATGACATTTCAAATTAACATTTTTGTTTGAGTATAATTATGTCACATAACGCGATCAGCCCGTGCGGATGCACGGGTATGGTACTAGTTGACAAATGAAATGAAAGGTTACATCTTAGATCAATTTCAGCGTGACATCGAGGTATTTTTTTTAGGTAACATAAAATACATTAGGTAACTGAGTTAGCGAGCTAAGGGATATGAGTGCACCAAAAAGAGTGCAAGTAAATTAATATTCGCCATCTTCCATTAACATTGCTTATAAAAAACATAAACAAGTGATTAACATTAACATTAACTTTTAACGAGGCCCCCTTGTTCCCACAACTCTAATGGGCAGTTGGTGCACTCCTTATGCTCTCATTAATAAAATATTGCTTATCAAAAAAATATATTAACGCATCAAACCCGATACTTCAAAATAAAGATGGATTTGCCACCAATTGTAGTCCAACTTGGCTCGAGGGTTTAGTCTTTGCAATTGCGCGCAGAGGATGCCCGATTTACACCCAAAAAATGGAGATGGATGGTGTCTTCTACGTATGTGATACGATACGCACCCAACATTTTCCGATACTTCTCAAATATATCTTTAATACATATATTACCAATTAAAAATATGATTGTCACCTTGATACGGTAGATCTTGGATATGCCTTACTAAAAACATGAAGTTTGTTGACACATTCATAGTAGAAATTATATATTTTAGTAAGTGTGGTAAAAAATATATAAGTGTCAATTTGTTATGATCAAAAGTAATTTTTTTCAACATTGTGGTACAAATTTCCCTTTACAAATAGTGGGTGTGTCTATATATACTATACACATATATAACGTATCTTGGTCGTGTTGTATCTTGATTTTAAAAAAAAAATCATATTTCTGTATCTGTGTCGTATTGTATTAAGTATTCGGGCTTCTTAGTTATTAACTAATTTTTTAAAACACATATTTACATTTACAATAAATAAATCAACACCTTGGTCTGGTGACATGAGCTACTTGGAACACAGGGGTTGACCTAATACTCCCTAGTTTTATTCTTGCGGTTAGAACTCGGTGTCGGCTAATGTGAGATTTTCTTCTAAGCACAAGCATAGGTTAAGTCTTTTATTGAAAGGTTGGGATACTCCATGGGTAGCCAACAATGATCTGATTCAAGAAAAAAGCCCTCTCAATTGACAAGAGAATTATGTGTCAATTAATGAAGTTCTCAAGACACATTAATCAAGCATTAATTAATCACATTAGAGGTGAACAAGACTCGTCCCAACCCTAAGACTCCTTAGACTTGTCCCGTCTTCGTCCCATTTAACCAGCAAATCATCAGGTTTGTTCGGATCTAAGAACAGATTAAGGTCTAAAGAAATTGGTCCGACCAAAATTTAGGGACGGGTTAGGGTTAGGTATAACTCGTCCCTTACTCACTCCTCACCCCTAATTAAAAGCTCTATGATATCAGTAATGAGACTTTTATAAATAAAATATTCAATTTGAAATATTGTACAAGTCATGTGTTGGTTTTAAAAAAAATGATAAAAAAAACTAACAATAATTCAATTTTCACTTCTAACTTTTAGTCATATTTGAGTTTTGTTTCAATTGTCCTTCGAACCAACCCGAAATTGTCCTAAATAGACACAGTCTTAGTTTGACCCGAAGAATATCGGGTTAATTTTTCGAATCTAAGAACAGTTTAGGGTCAACAAACCGATTTGGGACCGGATTTAGGGACAAGTATAATGTGTCCCTTGCTCATCCCTAAATCACATACTAAAATGTATTTTCAAATTAACTATATTCCAACTTTTGAGGACTAGCATAATTGGCAAACCGAAATTATTACGTTATTTTTGATGATTACCTAGATTTGAATTTTTGATCTTCATTTTACATGCGTGAGTTTATAGGTATTGCTTAACACTACGTTTGCAGAGTAGGAACACCAAAGTATGCGATACTCTTCTAGAGCATATTGAATCTATTATCATGAGAGCAACTTCACTATCAGACAAATGGTGACTAGTACGCAACAAGCCAACTTTCGGTGCACCATCTACTTTGGTTAATGAGTTGGTCCAAGGGTATGTGAAAATGCAACGTGGGTGCAACTTTTTTCCACAATAACAATATAGTTGGGATTTGGATGTGTCTTAGAGATGACATGAGTTGTTTTTCTTGCCTTTGTCATATGTCCATGAGGTAGAAGCTCTAGGATTTCTTCATCCTCTAAAATTAGTGCAAGAAAGGGATCTGAATAATGCAATATTTAACTAGTTTAGATAACTCTTATTTTGGAGCAATTGTGTCTTATTGTAAAAGTATAGCTAGCTCTTTTTTTCAAACTCTTCCATAGAATATTCTACATGGTAAGCTAATGAAGTAGCTCACTCTTCAACTAGGGCGGGCGGTTTTATATATGGCTAATCCTTATGTTTTTGATATGGCTCCAACTTGTATTGATCAAATTAATATCAATGAAATGACATAACTCATTTTCAATAAAAAAACTCACAACTCCCTTCCTTAAACCTCTGCTTCAAGAAATTATATATCATTTTCACTTACCGCCTAGAGAACTTCTTTAGTCCACATTTATTGCTAAGCTAATAGATGTGTTGATTTACTTGCCAATAAAGAGTACTCTCTTATAATGATACACTTTTTATACTGGTTTTCCGCTTGATATGAGTTTGTTTTTGTTCCGGACTAGGCCACCCCATTAAGCGCCCTATATGCATCACCATGTGCACCTCACATATCAAATGGCCAAACTCAATTCAGCGAGATCGTATGACTGATATTAAGCCCTGACTTGACCCTAACGACATAATCATATTTGACACATCAGCTCCTCACGCTCCCACTCACATGCTACGAGGATCCACTTCTCACCAATTAACGTCACCTACAAATATATGGACCTACATATGAATGGGGGTAAGCTCCATTCATTATTTACCTCTCGCCCTCGCTCTTGCAGGTACGCCACTCCCTTTCGTCGCACTCTGTTGTATTTAGAAGAACTTCAGTCATCAAAATTGAAAGTGGATCTTGTGTAGTCGCCATATTATGCAGTCGTCATAATAAGCAGTCGTGCATTCGACAACTCATGCCTATCCACTTTTGATCAGACAGTCAAGATTATAATTTTATGTTTAATATCTGTTTTTAACATTAAAAATATAGACCGTCCAAGATATATATTCTCTTGCAACTCCTTGGTATCCCTTTTTTACGTTTTATTGTGTCAAAATATATTTTCTAGAAAATAAAAAGAAAAGATTTGACATTTGTTTTCACAGCATTGGACAAATGCATCTAGAATAGAAGAGACCCCTTCATAGTGGTGGACTTGGTAGCCTGGTGGAGTAAGAAAACTAATAAAAAAAAGGGCACGGAATAGTAGAATACGCGTCTAGTTTCAGGTAGCCACCGAGAAAGTAAGAAGAAAAAGGCAGTTAGGTAATCTCTATCCGTATTTTTCTCTGTTTCTTTCGTCAAGCTCGAAACTCCCTCTTTTCTTATTATTCTTCAATTCAATTTTATTCACATGGGTATTTCGTGGAGTAGCAGAAGAAGAAATAATTTCATTCACAATCCGCCACCACCTCAACCACCACCACCACCACCACCACCACCGCCTTATTATTACTCTACAGAATCTCCTTCTCTGGCACCACCTCCGCAAGGTTACTTGGTTCCATACCCACCTCAGAGTCAAACCAATTCCTTCTACCAATCCAATAACCCCAATGGATACACCAACTACGCTAATTCTTCCGTCACTCGCCATCACTACCATCCTTACTATCCCAATCAACAACCTGCCTGGGCCCCACCTCGCCCCACTTTCGCTCTCCCTCCTCCCTCCACCACTCCTCCTCCTTATGTTGACCATCAAACTACAAAGAAGATCAGAAACTATGTTAATGTCCACAAAGACACTTTGCGTCTTGACGTTGATCACCAAAACCCTGATCACTACTTGCTTTCTTTCCTTTTTGATGCTGTCTATGATGGCAGGTAACCAATTCTCATTCTTCACCCCTCCCTCCTTTTGCGCCTTTTTAATTTACATGTAAATCCCTTTATTTTGCATAACAGATAGGAAATCTCTGGAAAATAGCCTGTATTTATGTATGTTATGTGTACTCAATTACATTTTTCCATTATTTTGAAAAGCATGTCATGATAGTTTTAATGGGGTCTATGTATGTCACGAAAATTGATTTTTGATTGGACCAATTCATGTAAAAGTTTGTTAATCAACAAATTTGAATTTTGAAAGGGGTTAGTGAAGGTGTGCTAAACATTAATTTTAGCTGAGGTTACTATTGCCAAATATATGTTCATAGAAGTTTCAACTTGAATGAAGGTTACTATTGTTTCAATCTATGGTTGCTTAAGTAAGAACTCCAGGTGTTTATTCCAGATTGAATAAACTTCTAATTTTTGAACCTTATTGGGAGACTCACAAAATAACCAACTAATACACACTTTTCCTTGGACCAAAAAGCTTCTCCTTCTAGATGGTTTTATTTCCTTTGAGAGGCATTTCCTGGTTTCTGTAGAGTGCTCGTGTTATGCATAGTTTGAAAGTTACGAGAAGCGTGTTTGATGGAGTTTGCGAGGTTACTGTTGAGACTAATATCGACTACAGATTTGGCCCAAGTAGTAGTTATGAGCTTGGACAATCCCCACCTTACGACTTGGTTTTGTGGTTGAGTTAGGTCATAAAACTCAAATTATAAGATGGTATCATAGCCTATACTATATCTGTTATTGGGTCAAGACCTTTGTTTCAAGACCTTTGTTTCGCCTCCTGGATTTGTCCATGCTCCAAATGTTAAATCCTAAGCATGAGTGTGTGCATTAGTTCACGTTTTAGATGTTCAATCCTTAGCTCAAGGGAATGTGTTTAGAGCCATACATCAACTAGAGATATAACCTAAGTAGTGGTTATAACTTATAAGGCTTAGATAGTGTTCGCTTTACAAACTGATTTTGTCAGGATGAGGTAGGCTTTGAAGCCCAAATTCTAGGAGTTACTTGTTGATGTTTATCTTGATTAAGCTTCTTTTGTGAATTTAGTAGAACTTTTCTGCTGGGTAGGTTATTAAAACTTCTTACTTGCTTCTTGAGGGAAAAAAATAATTCCTGCTGTTATAATGATCGGTCGAATGAACTTGTAAGTGCAGTTCATGAGCAGTTTAATGTTAGTACTAATAGCAAGCTTACATTGATTGAGTTATTCAAATCATTTCAAGTACTAACACAAGAATAAAGTGAAACCACAGTTTATGAGTTGAAGTTGCAGATTTGTTTGATTAACTAATTGTATGGATTGATTGCTCTAAAATGATTTGAAGAGGGAGTGAATGTCACCTTATGGTGGAATATTTTTGCTTCTTGTAACTTATTTTCTGATTGTATTTGTAATTGGCAGCATTACTATCTACTACTTTGCAAAGGAAGAAGAGAAATGTAGGTTTATTCCGCTATATCCTGAAGCATTTAAGCCAGTCAGAATCCCCTTTGAGAAAGGAGCTGGCCAGAAATTTTCTCAGCCTTCAGGAACGGGGTTTGACCTAGGCTTCTTTGAGTTGGATGATCTGTCAAAGCCCTCTCCTGGAGAAGAGGTCTTTCCTCTTGTAATATGTGCCAAAACATGTTTAGAAACACCCTCAGAAGACAAAGCTCCTGATGATTCCATGCCAGATGCATCTCCTCACATGCAAATAACTCAAGGTGTTTTGGAGAAAAGTAATGGTGATGGTCCTTTCCAGATAAAAGTAGTTAGGCAGATTCTGTGGATTGATGGTGTTCGTTATGAGTTGAGAGAGATATACGGAATCTCATCAGCATCAACAGATTTTGATGACAACGATTCAGGGAAGGAGTGTGTAATATGCATGACTGAACCGAGGGATACAGCTATCTTACCTTGTCGACATATGGTAAGATTTCATGTCAAATCTACGTATGTACGGTATAGATAATCAATTTCAAAAAAGAAACATATTTATAGGTCTAGTTATGGTTTATTCACATAACCTTGGATAGAGAATGTATCTAGTGAGAGGACTTTTCTTATATGAGAGTGCGAGGTAAATCTTGACCATTCATGGATGGTCAAAACTAGAAGTTATGTTTTAATCTTGACCATTCCTAATTTAATCTAATGGCTAAGATTTGTTTCTCTCACTCACATACAATAGTCTCACTCACTTGATACGTCTCCACCGTGGATAATAGCATCATCTGTATGCATGGGATTGCTTATAGAAAACGAAGGTCATTGTTATTATTTCTAGAAGAGTAAAATGAATGCTCTGCGGTCCTTCTCTTTCTGCCGCAACATCAGAACTTGTTTTCAAACTTGTTTTGTGCATGTCATTTATCATACATGTGTTGTTTAAAATCATGGGACATAAAATTGTATGGTGCACTCTATTTTCCTCTGGCTAGCAGCAACTGGACTAATGTCTTGGTAGAGATCCTTACATTACAAATAGTTGCTATCATATGTCACATGATGACTCCATATTTTATTTTACATCATATTCATTTCCTACTTTGGTTATTCTAACATTACATTTTTGTTGTATTTTCCAGTGTCTGTGCAGTGAGTGTGCAAAAGCTCTGCGGCTTCAATCCAATAAATGCCCAATATGCCGTCAGCCCATTCAGGAACTTATGGAAATCAAAGTGAGGAACTTATAGAGATCAAATCAAAGTGAGCAACTGCGAACCATGAGGTGATATATGGCAATTTTTTTTTTTTGTAAATTGTAGTCAATAATCTGTCTATAGTTCTCTTGTATATGTTGTTCAAAGGAAAATTTGATCATATATCCCTCATGTCATCTTATATTATACATGTCATAATTTTTCAGTGATTTTTCTATAGTAATGTCTGAGAGGTCATTTAACATTTTGCCTAGTCTTCGCTGAGCAAGGGTTCTATAAACACCTAGTTTGGTCCCTAATGAATTGTGTTTGAAAATTATGGCAGATAAAATCATGTAACTATTCATGGATGTCTGAAACTATACATGTGTTGGAAGTTCTCTGTCTCCCTTTTATTAATAAGAGCTTAAACAAATCAAGATTCGGAAAGGATCCCTTCAAGTGTTTTTTTCACTGAATTTCTCTCTGGTTATAATCCTTAAAACACTCTTATTCCTTTTTATGTATTTTAAACCCCTCCTGCTTTTACTCCCTCCATCTCATATTATATGTCATTTTGGGTCATTTTACACAAATTAAGAAATGTAGGCAATTTTGTATGGGAAAGAGAAAATGTAAGTTAGTATACCAAATTATCCTTCATTAATAACATGAGAAAGATAAATTAATAGAATTGAAAGAAGAGATGTTATTAAGTGTATGTTTGGTCCTGCGGTGACGAGAATTGATTCTGGTAGAATTGATTTTAGTTAAAAGTGAGTTTAATGTGACGTGATTTTTGTTTGGATACATTTAGCAAAAAATGATTTTCACCAATCATTGTTGTTTGGATAGATTACATCAAAAGTGCTTTTAGGTGTAAAATTACTAAAATAGGTATAACTTAACGTTAAATTAGAAATTTAAAATTTGATAAAATAGACGATAAAAGCAAGCATATAAAATATGTAAATTATAAATACAAATAGAAAATATAATATTATAATAAAAGTCACTAAAATACTTGGCCATTTTAATACTGTATTAAAATACTGTTTTTTTTAAATATTAAAATACTAATTATGTTGAAAGTGTGGAAACAAAATATATTCCAAACAAAAAAGTGGAGAGGAAGGTTCGCTAAGAGGGAGAGTGGCGTAAAGACATATTTCGTATACGTTACCGCAAGTGTTGTTGTCGAGATGACGACACTCTCCGCTATGAAGCAATGAATATCCAGAGCGACAATGATGTTCACGCAATGTTGGAACATCATCGTAATGTTCCATTGGGACGTCAAATCATTGAGCTGTTTGTCGAAACAATGCGCACTCCGGAAGAGGTCATTTATATTATGGAGGAGGGACTCGCCAAGAATCGCTAGTTTCTTATTTGTTTTTTAGTTGTTTCGTTGTCCTTTCTTTATGTTGTCTTTTATCGTTTTGATGTATTTCGTGTTTCATGTACGGTTACACTTTATAATATTAAAATTGTTGTTTAATTTAAACTGTACTGTAAACCGAAATATAAATAACAAAATAGTTATTCATTACTAAATCAGTTTTGAGATTACAATTATTGATAAACGAAATAACAGTAAAAAACTACAAATGGGTAACAACAGAGTCACTCCCAACATCGCTCTCAGCATCCATCCCAACATCACTCCCAGAGTCACTCCCAGTATCACTCCCATCATAGTCATCCAGGAATGCCCGGTAATCTAAATCAGTCGAGTCAGAACCGGCAAGACCTGGGGCATAATCCTGGTGACATTGAACAGCTCAGTCCGAATATATGTTACAGACACTTCCAGACTCTCAACACCCCCATACGATTAGCATATGGCATGCGTATCAATAAGGATGTTGTCATAGCGCATGTTGTTGACACCGAAAATATCAAGGCCAACATCGAAGCAAAAACAAAAGTCGCTAGGGTTTTCTAGTCTCCAAATCTCATCTGGAATGGAAATCTTCCCATCATTTCGTTCAATCGAGGTAACGAATTGGATCATTCCTGCAACCGAACATATCAAAACAACACAATCAGTATCAGTATGATTCGGTTGACCTCAAACGAATGGATTCGGTTGACCTCAATCGAATGGGTCTGTTTTGCTTCGTCCCTAGAACCATTCCGTTGAGGGCAACTGAATCTGTCGCAGCCAACTTAGAATCCAAAAACAGAGAAACAGAGACATAAAACAAGGAAAAGATTCAAAAGAAAGTGAGGGAGGGAGTACCTGGTGTTGCGAAATTGAGATTGAACCTTCAAAATCAACGATTGAGAGGGAGTGGAGAGAGAGGGAGGCGGAGTGGTGTTAGCCTGTAATTTCGAGAGGCTTCATTAAAAATGGTCAACAAGGCTTGACTTATATTTCGACAAATACCAAAGTATTTCGACAGAAAAAATGGTCATGAGCAGGGTAAGTTCGACAAGCTTCCGGGGAAACAAAAGCAAGAAAGAGGAAAATGGACACAAGCTTTCGACAGACAGAAAACAGAGCAGTTATGCGTCGAAGAGCTAGCAGTTGGTCGAAGCGTGATGAAGCGGTTCTTGTCGAAAGTAGGAGTAGCAGTTATTAGTTTTCAAATTTCTAGGCAGTTACTTAGTTTAGTTTTTCCCCCTCTTTTCCTTCGTATAAATAGTAGTTTCTGAGAAGAAACAAGGGTCACAATTTCATATTGCAATTCCCACGCTCAAAGTACCGACACGCACTGAGAAACGAGTACAAGGAACAATGTATGATCTTGTGTACCATTCTCTTTCATTTTAATGCAATTTACTTCTGTTTTCTCTTTACCTTTATCTGTTTTACAATTCAAGTCCTTCTTCCCTGAGATATCTTGATTGCTTCGCGCCTAAGGAATCAATTATATCTTCTCATTTTCTTCTTTTTATTGTTAAACAGCAAGAACACAAGCGATTCTGTAAAAACTCTAAACACAAATGGTCTTAGGATTCACTGGTTGATCCTGCAAGTTAACCAAATTGGAGACCAGCGGTGTTTACCAAAATCCAAGGTAAACAAATTGGCACGCCCGGTGGGACATTTGTGTCGAAATATAAGAGTGTTAAGTTAACAGAATCTTGGAATATAATCGTTTATGCGCCTGAGGAGTGGTAAATCTTTGTCAAAGATGTCACGTTCCAGCGCAAGTTCTTCGAACGCACAGAGTGGCCCTGAGAATGCGTCTGTCAATGACGCTGATCCAGTAACCGCTATGGGAATAACTGCTCCAATGCCTTCGACAGGCATGGTCACAGTTACATCTTCTGTGCTTAATCCTTTATCAACAATGGCCACCACAGTGACCACACAGCCTATTGAAATGGTATCTATGCCACAAACGATGGGAATGTCTAGCCCTTATATGATTAGTGGGCACATGCCATTTAGCATGCCCATGGTTGGTCGAAATTTCCCTTATGGCATGCCAACTACCATGATGGTAGGTTTACAAGCGAACTCATCAACATATGCAGATAATGTGCATACTTCTCCAGAGGGCATTTATGATCGAAATGCCCAACCCTCATTAACCACAGCGTCTGTGTTGGCATTAAGACAACAAATAGATGATGCCAATCATGGTATGGTTAACATGTTGACCCAACAAATTGGTACAGTATTCAACCCTTTGATACGTGAGACCAATAACAGTTACCAAGCATTGGCAATTCAAATGGGTCGAATTGCAGATTTCTTTGGCACTCCAAGAATGCAGAATCAGCCAATACCCCAAGTACAACCTTTGAGGCCTGTAGAAATCCCTTTAGAAAGGCCTAACATTGAATTGCCTAGAAATCAGGCACAAGCACAAGTTGTCGAACAACCCTTGTAGGGGATGGTTGAAAACGAGCCTGATATAGTGTTAGTAAATAGAAATCAAAATGCTGATGAAGTAGTCAGGCAAGTGCAACAAAACAATTTTGGAGCACAGAATAATATAGCTAATCTTGTCGAAACAATTTTAGCCCAGAATGGCCTTAATATAGGAATGCACAGGCCAAATTTCGTGTCGCCATTATCAGAATATATTTTGCAAAGTGAATTGCCAAGGGGTTGGAAAATCCCGAAATTCACTAAATTTGCTCGTTATTTAACTGAGGCTGGGGATTTAGCCCAAAATGAGAATTTAAGAATGAAATTTTTCCCTAATTCTCTAACAAAAAATGCTTTTACTTGGTTTACTACACTACCCCCGCATTCTATGTTTAATTGGAACCAGTTAGAAAAAGCTTTTCACGAGCAATTCTACATGGGACAATGTAAAATTAGTCTCAAAGAATTGGCCAGTGTTCGACGCAAAATGGCTGAAACTGTTGATGACTATCTCAACAGATTTAGACTTCTCAAAGCAAGGTGCTTTACCCAAGTGCCGGAACATGAGTTAGTCGAAATGGCTGCTGGTGGTCTAGATTATTCTATTAGGAAAAAACTAGACACTCAACATTTAAGAGATATGGCCCAATTGGCCGATAGAGTAAGGCAAGTCGAAAGGCTAAAAGCTGAGAAATCTAGAACTAGTAGGTTTCATAACAATAAAAAAGACAAAATTGCCTATGTCGAAATTCAAAATGAGGAACAAGAATTCGACATCTCCTATGAGGAGGTCGAAGAAGAGGTCAATGTTGCCGAATTAAAGCTAGGACCTCCATATACTTGTGAATTGCTAAAACCTTCAAATGGTAAAAAGCCTGTCGAACCTAAAAACGACAAATTCGTTGCAAAAACATATACTTTTGATGTTTCTAAATGTGACGAAATATTTGACTTGTTAGTTAAGGACGGTCAAATTCTAGTTCCTAAAGGGCTAAAAACACCACCATTAGAACAAAGACAGAAAAGAGGTTTTTGCAAATACCATAATTTTTTGGGTCATAATACCTTTCATTGTGTTCTTTTCAGGGATTTGGTGCAGAAAGCGCTAAATGAAGGAAGGCTCAAATTTGGTGAAAAACCAAAAGTGCCAATGAAGATTGATGCTGATCCTTTGCCTGAAGTCGAGGCATTGTACACTGAAATTAGCATCAATATGGTCGAAGCTTCTGGAACCGGGCCTAGTAAGGCTCACATTAAGAGAACTTCACCAATTTCAGAGATGGATGTCGAAATGGCTGCAGAAAGCCAAGCAAACGACAAGGCCAAACCAGTGTACCCAAAAGCTGAAGAGGAATTGGTTGATTTCCTCAATCGTTGCAAGTTAAGCAACTCAGAAGTGATGCTGTGCCCAAGGTGCAGTGCTGTCTTTGACAAGGAGGCTGCTAAAGAACTTGAAGAGTTCAAGCCTCAAATGAAGCGCAAAGGTAAATGGGTAGATAAAAGGCCCAAGTTTGATTTTGCTGATAGGAGAATTCCCTACATGGTTACTTCGACCAAAACTCCTGGAAGAGGAAAGCTGAGTACTTATGTTCCTCCTTCTGGTACTCCTGTCGAAAAGTGGGTACATTCTGGTGGAAGAGGCAAAGCCATATACCACACTGGGGGCAATGCTATCCATCGAATTAGGCCACCTAAACTGGTCGAAGGCAACACAAGTGATGTTAACCAAAACAAGGCAACTGGAAATAAGAAGTATGCCTACAACAACAACTACAAGGGAAAGAATCCTATGACAAGGACTCAATGGCGAAGATTTCAACGCCAAAAGAAAGTTGATGCTGTTGCTACAGGCAAAGTAGCAATTCCCAAGAGCGAGAAAGGTAAGGAAAGAATTTTACCTTCAGCTGAAGTGGCTAGGAAACCAGCCACTGAAAGAATCTTCCCTTCTTTGGCTGAGATAAAGAAAGGCTTCAAAGAAGAAGATCTCAAGTTGGAAGAGGAATTGAACTCTTCTTCTACTGATTCTGAGCATGACTTCGACGTGCAATGTGGTGTCGTTTCAATTTTACCAATTGAATATGATGTGGTGTCTGAAGTCAATGAAGTCGAAGAAGAATTCGACGAAGGTATGGCTTACCAGCCAATATGCTACTATGCGTTGAAGAATGGCTGCATCGAAGAGCAACATGCTGTCTTTGAAAGGCCAGATTGTGGCATGATGAATCACCTCAAGCCATTGTTCATTCAAGCCAAGGTCAACAATGTAGGAATCAACAAGGTCCTTGTTGATGGTGGTGCTGCTGTGAATTTGATGCCTCAACATTTGCTAAGAAGAATTGGCAAATGTGACACTGATTTGAGGCCACATAATGTGGTTCTCACTAATTATGAAGGCAAAACTGGCCATTCACTTGGGGCCATTGAAGTCGAATTAGCAGTAGGTAGCATCAAAAGGCCAACTTTGTTTTTGGTAATACCCTCCAAGGCAAACTACAACTTGCTACTTGGAAGAGAATGGATACATGGAGTGGGGGCAATCCCTTCAACTGTGCACCAAAGGCTCATTATTTGGAGAGAAGATGGTTTGGTTGAAAACATTGAAGGCGACCAAAGTTATTTCAAGGCTGAAGTGAATACGATCACCAAGAAGACCTTCGACAAGCAATTGGCAAATATCTCTCCATGCTCTTCTTCCAATGCTGGGTTCATTGAGCAAGACAATGTCTTCTCCTCTGTTAATCTTCACCCAAATTATGGTTTCATTTGGGAAAGGGAAGTCATTGATGAGGAGAATAGACCAAGGGGCTTTGTTAAGCCTTCTGGTTGGGATGACTGATGATGATAAAACCCAGTACATGGGAAAGAATTACGGCCTATGTGGCCGAAAATAAAGAAAAAGCAATTCTCGAAGCTGAGTTGCATCACATGGTTGCTTTAACCACAAATGATAGTAACAAAGAAATTATGGTCGAATCACCTAGACTAGACGGCGTCTATGATGATGAACCATTAGGATTTGAGAAAGATCCAATGGGTTCGACCAAGAAGATACAAGCACAAGATCCCTTAGAAGAAATAGATTTGGGAGATGGAAGTGTAAGAAGACCAACATATATCAGTGCAAAAGTCAATAAAGACTTCAAGGTGCAGATAGTCGAATTGCTGAAAGAGTACAAAGACTGTTTTGCTTGGGACTACAATGAAATGC
Source organism: Astragalus glycyphyllos (assembly GCA_963573325.1). Taxonomy (NCBI): domain Eukaryota; kingdom Viridiplantae; phylum Streptophyta; class Magnoliopsida; order Fabales; family Fabaceae; genus Astragalus; species Astragalus glycyphyllos. The sequence goes on from OY754311.1 coordinate 8,477,067, forward strand.
CAGGTTTAAAAAGAGAAGTGGTTGAGTTGAAGCTGCCTATTCGACCAGATAAGAAGCCTGTGAAACAAACCCCAAGGAAATTTGCACCAGAGATCATGTCAAAGATCAAAACAGAGATCGAAAGGTTACTAAAGAGCAAGTTCATCAGAACTGCCAGGTATGTTGATTGGCTTGCTAATATAGTTCCTGTAATTAAGAAAAATGGTACACTTAGAGTTTGCATAGATTTTAGGGATCTAAATAATGCTACTCCCAAAGATCAATACCCAATGCCAGTGGCAGAAATGTTAGTTGATTCCGCAGCAGGTTACCAATATTTGAGTATGCTTGATGGGTATTCAGGCTACAACCAAATCTTTATTGCTGAGGAAGATGTTTCAAAGACTGCATTTCGATGCCCGGGGGCGTTAGGCGTTTATGAATGGGTAGTGATGCCATTTGGTTTAAAAAATGCTGGTGCTACGTACCAAAGAGCTATGAATACTATGTTCCATGATTTTATAGAAAATTTTATGCAAGTATACATAGATGACATAGTAGTTAAATCAGCATCAGAAAGTGGTCATCTAGACCACCTTCAACAATCATTTGAAAGGATGAGAAAATATGGATTGAAAATGAATCCACTAAAATGTGCCTTTTGTGTAAGTGCAGGTGATTTCTTAGGCTTTGTCGTGCACAAAAAAGGCATTGAGATAAATCAAAATAAGACGAAGGCTATCATGGAAACACAACCTCCTTCGACAAAGAAAGAATTGCAGTCTTTACTAGGAAAGATCAATTTCCTGAGAAGATTTATATCAAATCTAAGTGGCAAGACTCAAGTATTTTCGTCATTACTTCGACTGAAGAAGGAAGATGTTTTCAAGTGGGAGCCATGCCACCAACAAGCTTTTGATGAAATCAAAGCCTACCTGATGAGGCCACCAATTTTATTGTCTCCAATTAGAAATAGAACAATGAAATTGTATATAGCTGCATCAGAAATGTCAATAGGCAGTATGTTAGCACAAGAGGATGAAAATGGAGTCGAAAGAGCCATATATTAGCTCAGTAGGGTTTTGAATGATGCTGAAACCAGATATCATCCTATTGAAAAATTGTGTTTGTGTTTATATTTCTCATGTACTAAGTTAAAGCAATATATTAAGCCTGTTGATGTGTATGTTTATTCCCATTTTGATATTGTTAAACATATGCTGTCGAAACCTATCCTACATAGTAGAATAGGCAAATGGGCTTTAGCTTTACTTGAGTATTCATTAACATTTCAACCACTAAAGGCTATTAAAGGCCAGGTAGTGGCAGATTTTATTGCAGACCATTCAGTGGTCGAATTAGCAATTGATTGCGTTCACCTTCGACCTTGGAGGCTATATTTCGATGGCTCAAGCCACCAACATGGTACAGGTGTAGGAATGTTAATCATTTCACCAACAGAAATACCAACCAAATACAAGTATAAAATCGAAGAAAGTTGTTCCAACAATGAGGCGGAATACGAAGCCTTAATAGCAGGACTCGAAATTCTGTTAAACTTGGGGGCAAAACAGGTCGAAATTAGAGGTGATTCTGAATTAGTAGTCAAACAATTAACGAAAGAATACAAGTGCATTAAGAAAAATTTGATTACTTACTTTATTGCTGCCAGTACTTTATTGAAACAATTCGACAGCGTTGATATTCAACATGTGCCTCGTATTGCAAATCAAGAGGCCAATGATCTGGCACAAATAGCTTCTGGTTATAAAGTTTCTAAAGAAAAATTAACAGAGCTAATCGAAATTAAAAACAAGTTAATTTCGACAGCAATGACACAAGAAACTTTGTCAAGGAAAAAACTAGAGGAGGCAGAGAACTACTCTTTAATCTTAAGTCAATTACCTCCAAGTGAAAGTGAAAATTTTAATGAAAATTTTAATGATGAAGTTTCCGACAAAGGATATTGTGATAATGTGTTTGAAGTTTTTGCCATTGACAGTATGTCAAATGATGATTGGCGAAGACAAATTGTTAACTACTTGGAAAATCCAACAGGGATAACTGATAGAAAAACCAAGTATAGAGCCTTAAGTTATGTCATCATGGGCAATGAGTTGTTTAAGAAAACCCCTGAAGGAGTTTTACTCAAGTGTCTTAGTGAAAATGAGGCATACTTGGCAATATCTAATACTCACAGTGGAACTTGTGGAGCTCACCAAGTAGGCCATAAGATGAAATGGCTTCTTTTTCGACAAGGTGTTTATTGGCCAACCATGTTAAAAGATTGCATAGAGTTTGCCAAAGGATGCCAAGAATGTCAAAAGCATGCAGGGATACAACATGTGCCTGCAAATGAATTACATTCTATCGTGAAACCTTGGCCATTTAGAGGATGGGCTTTGGATATAATTGGTGAAATTAAACCAAATTCGTCGAAAGGCCATCGTTTCATATTAGTTGGAATAGATTATTTCACTAAATGGGTGGAAGCTATTCCTTTAAATAATGTTAATCAAGAGGCAGTAATTAATTTTATTCAAGACCATATACTATATAGATTTGGGGTACCTGAAACTATCACCACAGATCAAGGTTCAGTTTTTATTGGTTAGAAAATGGTCGAATTTGCTGCTGAAAATGGGTATAAATTGTTGAGTTCGACACCATATTATGCTCAGGCAAATGGTCAAGTTGAAGCAGCCAATAAAATTATCATTAGTTTGATTAAAAAACATGTTGGGCAAAAACCCAAGAATTGGCATAACACACTTAACCAAATTTTATGGGCATGTCGAACATCTCCCAAAGAGTCAATCAATAGTACTCCTTTTAAACTTGTTTTTGGGCATGATGCAGTATTACCAGCAGAAATTTGTTTTCAATCAATTAGGATTCAAAGACAATTTGAAATCCCATCTGATCATTATTGGAGTATGATGCTAGATGAATTAGTTGATTTAGATGAGGACAGGTTAAATGCATTAGATGTGCTCACAAGACAAAAGGAAAGAGTAGCCAAGGTGTACAATAAGAAAGTCAAATTGAAGACTTTCGACGTGGGAGACTTAGTTTGGAAAGTCATTTTACCTATGGATCGAAAAGATAGAGTCCTTGGTAAATGGTCCCCAAGTTGGGAAGGACCATTCAAAATTTTACAAGTCTATTCAAGCGGCGCATATGAAGTCGAAGAGATTGGCGCTGATGAAAGAATTTTGCGTATAAATGGCAAATACTTGAAAAAGTATAAACCAACGTTGCAAGAAGTTAAAATAACGCTGGAATAAAGATAAAGAAAGCGTAAGTACGTGGCATTCAAAAGAAGTTGTGATTGCCATATGAGCATTGTCAGAATTATAAGCAGAACGTTGAAGGCCATGTAGTGCACCAAGATAGGAGTAACATCAACAATACTTAACAGTGGTGACATCAGGTATACAGTTATTCTACTCAAGTGCAAAGTCTATTTCGATGGTGAATTCAAAAATGTTCTTTCTCTCCTTCCACCTCAAGCTTAATCGAAAAAGACATTTTTGGGGGGCAATTTGTTAGCCTGTAATTTCGACAGGCTTCATTAAAAATGGTCAACAAGGCTTGACTTATATTTCGACAAAGACCAAAGTATTTCGACAGAAAAAATGGTCATGCGCAGGGTAAGTTCGACAAGCTTCCGGGGAAACAAAAGCAAGAAAGAGGAAAATGGACACAAGCTTTCGACAGACAGAAAACAGAGCAGTTATGCGCCGAAGAGCTAGCAGTTGGTCGAAGCGTGATGAAGCGATTCTTGTCGAAAGTAGGAGTAGCAGTTATTAGTTTTCAAATTTCTAGGCAGTTACTTAGTTTAGTTTTTCCCCCTCTTTTCCTTCGTATAAATAGTAGTTTCTGAGAAGAAAAAAGGGTCACAATTTCATATTGCAATTCCCACCCTCAAAGTACCGACAGACACTGAGAAACGAGTACAAGGAACAATGTATGATCTTGTGTACCATTCTCTTTCATTTTAATGCAATTTACTTCTGTTTTCTCTTTACCTTTATCTGTTTTACAATTCAAGTCCTTCTTCCCTGAGATATCTTGATTGCTTCGCGCATAAGGAATCAATTATATCTTCTCCTTTTCTTCTTTTTATTGTTAAACAGCAAGAACACAAGCGATTCTGTAAAAACTCTAAACACAAATGGTCTTAGGATTCACTGGTTGATCCTGCAAGTTAACCAAATTGGAGACCAGCGGTGTTTACCAAAATCCAAGGTAAACAAGTGGTCAAGGGAGTGGGGGAGGGTTTCGGTTGTGGGTGTTTGGGTGAGTGTGAGAGGGGGTGTGAGGGTGGGAGAGGGAGAAATAGTGTTTTTTAGTGAAGGGTATTTGGGGGATTAAAGGGGTTAGGGGGTGTGAGGTGAGTAGGCTGGGGTGTGGGATAAGTCAAGCCCTAAATCAAAACCCTAAAAGTAAGCACAACATCTGTTTTGCCTCGCTGCCACTGTGTATCATCTTCTTCGTTCCTTCTGTTTCTTTTTCTTTTATCTCTAAAAACTAAGATCTACTTGGAGAAGGGCAAAGATGAGAATCCATATTTGATGTGTATGACTCGATTCCCATTCAAACGTAGAAGCTACAAGGAGTTACCTCTGCTAGAGTCCAGTGTGGACTATACAAAATCGATTTTCAATGTTGCAACCCAAACAACCATTTGCGCTGCAAAACCACAAAAGGCAACACCACAAGCGCGTCTAGGCCCTCCCACCGCCAAACCAAACATACTCTAAATAATGAGGGGTATGATAGTAAAAGAAACATTAATACTTTATTGGTATTGTAAAACGTCATGTAATATGGGACAATTTTTTGTGTGGCTAAACTGTCATATAATATGGGACGGACAGAGTATTTTTCTAAGGTCCAGATCTTACCGGAGAAAGGTTTCTCTAAAGGGGATCCATTCCCAATCAAGATGTGCCCGACCCCAACCCGATCCTACATTTGCTCTTGAAACATTGTTAATGAATTATTATGCCTAGTCATTCAAAGGATGACTTATATCTTTTGCGCCTTATCATTAGACAACTTTGCAATTGTTAAAACTCGTTTGAATAAAAAAAAACTCGAATGGCCTGCTAAAGTTGTTGACCCATTGAGGCCCTCTTTGTCACCTTAGCCTTCACGAACAATCTTTATCTTTTTCTTTATCTTTATTATACTAAACCATAAGTTTTACATGTCAGCATCCACGTCACATATTCAAGAATAATACGTCATCACTAAAAGAATTCCACGTCCTCAATTTGTTGACACACAGGCACCACGTCATCTGACCTATAGCTGTCATCCAATGAATCAATTAAAGGTATACATTACAAATCCCTTAAAAAACGGATCCATTTAACACCTATCAGAAGTCAACCCTATTAATTCTCCAAATATCAGATCCGATTTTCTTGTATAAATTAAAACTGATTTTAATGACTCTTCTTATTGTTGACATTGCCAATAAAATTCAATAAAAATAGTGTTCCTGCATCGGGGCAAATATTTTCATGAAGTTTACTAATATTCAATAATATTCATGAAGTTTATTTTTTATTATCTTCAGAGAAGCTTTAATGTCCGTCCATTGGGGCAAATATTTTACCACTATTGATTAGCCCCGCATTAAGCAACTGATTCAAGAGAAGGAAATGGAACCACAAGAGGGGACAAATTTCTTCATATCCATCGTCAGAAACTCACACCAACAATATATTATTAAGTTTATCCCCTTGAGAAACTGATTAAATTTGTTTTATGTTTTATAAGTTTGTCTTTAATATTATATTTCATTCTCCTACTATTTCCTATGTCTATAATACACAATTATTTAGATGTATACAAAAAAAAGTGTGAACAAATTCTAAACTATATTTTCAATTTGTCAATCAAAATATAACGTTGTTTATTCAAATAATATTTAAGACCTTGGCATTATATTCAAAAGTCCAAGTTACAATGTTAAACTATTTTAGATGGAGCTCCCAGATGTTGAATAAAAAATAAAAATTATCAATATGTACGGTACAGTTTACATCTCGGAACGCATTAACTAATCTCCTCGCTGGATTGGAGGCACCTCGAGGGTGGGTCAGCTGGCCTAGAGATTTAAAGCTGCTTCATACCCAAAGCGATGATCGAACCCTCGACACTTGGTTAAGAGATGATGAGCCCCAACCGCTCAACCACACCCCTGGGAAAACATGTATTAAACTCTTAATATATATGTTTTGCACTAAAAACCTATTGAGTATCAATATTTAAATTATAGACTAAAAGCATATCATGAGGAGATCAGATGTTTGCATGAAATAACATTGTTGACTTATTCAGAGGCAGTCAAACTAAGTAATCCATTCTTAGCAAGTGCTTCAAGTAGTGGAGGATCTAAGGCCCTGAGATAGGTGATGCAAAAGAAATGATACGCAAATCACAATGATGATTACATAAAATACTATAATACATAAAAATAATAATATTCAGTATGCATCTATTAATTGCTTTTTGTATTCTAATAACTCAATCTATAAATGTGAGTTCTTTTTTCCGAAAATAACAATTATACAATTATAAACATCTACAATATATATATATATATATACACACACACACACACATAATTTTATAACAACAAAACACTTTCAAAATAAATTCAAAAAAGAAGATGTATACCCGTGCAGTGCACGGGTCATACACACTAATATTATATAAAATTGGAACACTAAAAAGTTTAGATTGAAGGCGTGGTCCCCATCACGAAGAAATAGTATTTGCATCTTCTCCTTCTCTTCTTCCTCTCCATCACAAAATATAAAGTTCACCCTCCTTCCCTTCAATGACTAGACTTCATCTGAAGTTCACACACTCTACAACTCTCAAATAGGTAAGTTATACTTATGGAGTAACATATTATAGCTGACATTATCAAAAACTTCTTAACGTTAGTGCCTTCCCTACATGGCTAAAAGCCTATCCCGACTAATAAATGTTAAAAATATCCAAGCAAATCACTCAAGTTAGTAAGTGCTTTCTTAATACACCCATCTAGATCTAATGAATTAACTTGTTTATAGTTATCAACTCTTGACAGCTTTCTAGAAAATTCATTGGTCAAACCAAAGGTAAGGCAAAGGTTCTGGCTCCAGACAGGGAGGTTTTCTTAAAGAGATTTTTTTTTTACCCCCACCTTTTTCCTTCATACCCCCACAAGATTTTTTAAGACGAAAATACCTCTGCCTAAAATGAACGGGCTCGGATTTACCTTAGCGAGAGGTAAATCGGATTTGTTAATTTTAGCCATTGGATTTACCTTTTCATGCACTCCCATTAGGTAAATACGACTTTAAAATTAACAAATCAGATTCACCTTAGGGGGAGATAAATCCGATTTGTTAATTTTAGCCATCGGATTTACCTTGAGGGGAGGTAAATCCGATTTTGGATATTAATTTTTTTTTATTTAATTTTTTTAAAAAAACTTCTAAAAACGCTACTAAAAATCTGTTAAAGAGTCAGAACTAATCCAAAAATTATACAAACACCACTAAAAATCTAATAAAACCAAACTAAGGCTATGCAAATTTTTCTAGATTTTTTGGAAACTGTGAAAAATTAAAAAAATTTAATAGAAAATAGTAAACGATGGAATTTGGGAATTTGAGCCCTGCAGTCCCATAAGAAATTCCTTCTAGGGGAGTCATGGTCCTTGATTTATTTCGGATTTAATGGTTGTGGTTTAATTGCAATCGGAGTAGGTTGCCCGAAAACTGATTTTTTAGCCTAAATTATTCGCTCGACGTACAACATCGTCACTAAATTGAACCCAAAGAAGACCGATATTCATATTATTGATATCTAATTTATTTTTTAAAAAAAAATAATTTAAATTTTTTAAATGATTTATTTATTTATTTTTGATAAAAATCGGATTTACTAATCCTTTCTAACTTTCTTAAATCTTCCCCTGTGAAATGCCAATTTTTAGTGCCTTAAGCCCAATTTTTTTGTAACGTGTTTGCGTTGATTTGGCCCCCATTTCATTTACCCATTCAACAAACCGATTCACACAAGTATATCTATCAATGAGTGAAGGTTTTGATAATATACTTGCTATACCAATCCAAGAAGAGTCTTGAGAAGCACCAAGCTAAGGAGTGAACTGGATAAGCTGAAATGTTTCTTTACAAGATGCATTCCTTCCTTGAATAGGCATTATACTCTTCGCTTCCAACTCATTGGTTTTCAATATGCATTAATCTCTCTTGACATTATAAGGGCTCAATTTGTTACGAATCTAGGTATTTATCCTCTAGGTACGAGATTCAACACTCATGAAAGATAAAAACTCTTAAAAGGATGGAGTTGTCGCTCAACCCGTGTAGGCCATCACGAACAACTTGTCGAGCCAATAGATGTTTCCAAACAGTGAAATAAATTATAGGTTTGTTTCCAAAAAGCCAAGACTTGTTTCCAAATAATGTAGATCAAGAAGTTTTATTGAAATAAATTAAAATATAACACATTCAACCACTTTCTTAAAAAGTTTGTAATTCTATTCAAATGAATAATTATGTGATTTAAGCTTATGTTAAGACACAATCAATTGTGTGTTATAAATATAGTGCCTAATTATGATTATTCTCCTCACAAAAGCAAAAAAGTTATGCTATATAACTGGAAAAATTCCCTTCCCGAAATTCCGAAAGCTGACCAGTTTGTTTTTTTCTTTCCCACAGAAGACTTTAAATTTGTGTATTTAGGTTATTGGCTAAATTTACTTTTGTTGTGTAGGGGTGCTTCAAATGTTGATTTGTTTTGTCGGTGAATGTCTGGGTAGGAGGAGTTGGATAGAAATCGAAAGACATCAGGTAATGTAATTTAGGTTTAATGATGGGGAGTCTGAATCAAAAATTTGGTACTTGATTTTTTATCTATATAACTTTTAAAGCGGGTTTCAAGTAATCTTTTATGTGAGGTAATTTAGGTCAAATGACAAAATTATTTTATTAAGATTAAAAAAGCAATCGTTGTGGCTCAATTATGTGATTTGATTTCGATGGATGTAGAAGATTCGTTAAGGAAGTTACATGTATTATTTGCACTGTTTTACATTATGGTAGAACGAGGTTTTGGAGAAGATTGAGATTCGAGAGAAGGGAGCTAAGAAAGGGGTTGAGGGTGATAATGGATTGACCATTTTATCCTTGGGTCTATCCATAGACCATTGTGCAACCAGTCCATGAAAATCGACCAAATTTTAACTATATTATAACATGTTGCACCCCTCGTGAAAACAAGTAGTAATAATATTAATAATAAATAAGTAAATAAATAAATTGGGTGCGGCAACAACTCTGTTGGGAGGGGAAAACCACACGGACTAGCAAAGTTAGGTACTCGTGACCAACCAAGTTCCCCGACGTAGATTAGTCATAAACAAAGTCGATAAAAATTGCGCACCAAAAACATAGTAACAAAAAAAAGATTAAGTCTCACTGGGGTTAATCAAATCGTGGAATTTAAAATTTTTGGGTGACCAGTTCAACTCCACAAATTTTTATAAATCTTTTAAGCCATTTGTTACTCTCAAATAACTTTAGTTAAACGTATAATATGTTTTTTAAGCTACAAGTAAATATCACCTAAAAAGTTACATAGCTACACATACTAGGGCATCTATGTTGGGAGGGCTAGGGCACTTTCCCCACAAGTTGAAAATAATTTACATAGGTGTACTTCAAAAAAAATACCTTTTTCCCCATAAGAAAAGAGGGGTTGCCCCCATTTTTAATTTTTTTTTAATGTTTGTGCATAATAATAAGAGAAATAAGAAAGAATAACTGGTACTAATTTCATTCTTGTATACTTCTAATTCTTATTGTTTTTGGCTTCTTCTAGCACTAATAAACACATGAAGAGCTTATGTATTTTGTGTTATTGTAGGAGTAGAGGCCCAAAAAAACTTTTACAAAGAAAATAAAGACCTAATTGCTCTCTAAAAAAATGAAATGTACTCATTTGACCATTAAAAGAATTAACTATTAGTCAAGTTGTCTATAAAGATGACTAACATGTCTCTAATTTTTTTTTAAAAGGACTAACTTAACTAATATTTAATGACCAAGTTGATATTTTTTATTTTTTTAAACTAAATAAGTTATTGTTTTTTGTATCGGCTTGTGTATCTACACATTTTTAAATCGTGAGATTGTGTATTTTGTAAATATTTTTTCTAAATAAATATTTTATTACTCTTTCCCCCGACCGTAAAAAGTTTCTAGATCTGGCACTAGCTAAATATATTCAATTTAACAATTTTTTTATACATAACTATTAAGATAATACGTCAATATTCAATCGATGAGTTGATGAAATTCAATATCTATAATGAGATATTACGCAAATTATCTTTACTTTTGGGGTGAGTTTTGTTCATTCGACACATTGCTATCTACCCACAGAGTGTCCCTACGTTTTTAATGAAAGACTAATCTCTACTCGTGCTTAGGACCAAATTTTGCACTGACCAATAGTAAATTTATCCACTGCGAGAATCAAACTCGAGAGCACTGAGTCAATCCCTCGTATCTCAGGATAGATTAAGTCATTGAGCCGACGATAATAGTTATTTTGGGATAAGTTTATCCCCACTCATAAAATCAATGAGTTTAATATTTTATCACTTTCTTTGTATTATTTCATTTATTACATAGATAACGTAAGTCAAAAGGTACTATTGAATTAATAACAAAAAAACATTTTAATATTTATATTTATGCAGATTTTTACTTTTTATTTAATGAAGCAAAACAAAAGAAAGACTATTTTTCTTCAAGGAATTTATGACACTTTCATTTTTTATTTATTGAGAAACATAACTGACGCGGAGTGAGTGAAGAGTAATAATGATGGAAGAAAAAAGGAATCTTATCCTTCCTGAAGCCAAGCCAAGCCAAGCCAAGCCAAGCCAAGTGAAGCCAGAGAAAAGAGGAGTAAGAAAGAGAGAGACTAGAGTTGAAAACTAACGATAGAATTAGACAAGTCAAAAGTTAACATGACCACGGTTAAAGATGTAAAGGTGGGAGTTACATTACAACGTAGAAAGTCTCCGAAGAAAATCAGCTTTGCTGCCAAACACCCATAAATAATGGCACAAATGTATTACTGAGCGCTTGCTTGCTTGCTTGAACCTCTCTCTCTCTCTCTCTAAGTCTGAGCCTTGTTGTTCAGACTCGCTTTCTCTCTTACTCAGTGACTGAGACACTCTTTTCCTGTTCTGTTCTGTCATTAGCTTCTTCTCTCTTTTTTCTTCCATCTCCATTTCTCAGATATGTTTTTGTAAATTGGTTTTCGTTGAGAGGTTAAATCGAAAACATGAGTAAAGAAGAGATTTTGAAGATACAGGTACTCCTTCATATCTTTCTCATTTGAACCGTTACTTTAATGCTTTCATTTATTTTTGTTTTTTGTTCTGGGATTGCTTGTGCATGCAGAAATGTGTTCTCAAAGTGAACATACACTGTGACGGATGCAAGCAGAAAGTCAAGAAAATCTTGCAGAAGATTGATGGTAATTATTATTAATGCATCTATTCACTCTACTAGAACCAAAAAAAAAAAAAATCTGATTTTATTTTACCCCATTTGATTTGATTCATATCTACTCTTAAAAAAGGTTTGTTATTTTTTCTTTCATTATCAAAAGAAAAAAAATCAAAAATCTCATACTAATAGAAATGTTGGTTATTTATTTTAACAGGGGTTTTTACCACTGAGATAGATGCTGAAGAAGGGAAGGTGACCGTTTCTGGGAATGTGGACCCCAACATTCTCATCAAGAAGCTTGCAAAATCAGGAAAACATGCAGAGCTCTGGAATACTCCCAAGGCAAACAACAACAATAACAACAACCAGAACAACATTGCTAACCAGTTGAAGAACATGCAAATTGATAATGGCAAAGGTGGTGGAAACAAGGGTGGTCAAAAGGGTGGAAATAACCAACCAAAAGGTGGTGGCCAACCGCAACAAGGTCAAAATCCCCAACAACAACAACTTCAACAGCAGCTACAACAACATCAGCAGCTTCAGCAACAGCTACAACATCTGCAAAAACTTAAACAGATGAAAGGGTTACAAGATATGAAGATGCCTCAATTTAAGGACATGAAGATGCCTCAATTTAAGGACATGAAGATGCCTCAATTTAAGGACATGAAGATGCCAAATCAAAACAACCCAAACATGAAAGAAGTCAAGTTCAGTTTGCCTGAAGATGATGATGATGATTTGTCTGATGATGAACTAGATGAGATGGATGATGAGGATGAGGATGAGATGCACAATCCTCAACACCCTCTTAACAAAATGAAACTCACTATGGGTAAGGGTGGTAATGGTCCTCACATGATGATGAAGAATGGAAATCATCCACAACAACTTATGAATCCTCAAAAGGGAGGCAATGGCGGTGGCGACGGTAATGGGAAGAAAGGTGGTGGTGGTGGTGGACCTGTGCCGATTCAAGTACTAAATAGGAATGGAGGAAAGAAAGTTGGTGGTAATAATCAAAATCAAGGTGGAGGTAACAAAAACAATGGTGGGATGCCAGAGGATAAAAATGGTGGTGGTGGTGGGATACCAAATGGTAATGGGGATAAAAAGGGAAATGGAATAATGGGTGAAGGTGCTCAAGCTTTGAACAATGGATTTCCAAACATGGGTGGTGGTAATCATCAACATCATCCTAGTATGTCTGGGGCTAATGTGGGCCCCATGGGAAACATGAGCATCCCAATGGGCAACATGCCAATGAACCACCAAATGGGAAACATCTCAGCCGCTCAAGGCCTCCCTACTGCCGCTGTGCACGGTGGTGGAGGCGGCGGCAATGGTGGTGGTTACTTTCCAGGTGCAGCTGGTCCAGATATGATGCATGGAAATCCTTACCAACAACAACAACAACAGCGGTATATGGCTGCTATGATGAACCAACAAAGAGCAATGGGGAATGATAGATTTCAACCAATGATGTATGCAAGACCTCCTGTTCCTGTTAATTATATGTATCCTCCTCCTTATTGCACCTATCCTCCACCTTCAGATCCATATTCCAACAACTATTACAATGATGACAATACTTCAAACTGTAGTGTTATGTGATTTCTTATGCTGACAACAACAAGAGAAGAAAATGATGCAATAGTATACAGCAATAAATAAATGTGTTTATATATCCTGTAAACAGAAATAAAATTTCAAAAAGAAAATTGGAGGAATGTGGTGATGATGAACAGAAAAAGGCTATCTCACTCATTTCTTTCCTTAGTTTTTTTTCCTCACAATCATTATCTTATTTTTTTGCTTGTGCTAATATTATTCTTTATGATTTCTTCTGGCATGCATAGTAATTAAATTAAAGAATGAAGGGTTTGAAACTTTGAATAAGTGGCCCTTGTTTCAATGTGAGGAAATTATGGATGTTTGCGTGGTGGGGTACAAACACACACTGAAGTTTGGCAATTGAAGAATGGACCCAAGAATAGGCCAAAGCAAAATAGTGGTTTTATTATTACTTGGTGGATACATCAGCATAGTCACTATAATTGTGATAAACACCAAATTCCTGTGTCAGGAGTGAGTTTATTTTATAAATGTTGAACAGTAATGCATTCCATCCAATTAATTTATTAATCTCATTTTATTAGAGTATTTTACAGCTAATTGGGAACCTCTTGATAACCCCAGTGCAAATGGGGTACTACTAGGATATTCAAATGAGTTCACTGTTGAACCTGCTCATCTGATATCATCATTCCTCTCACTTTCATTTCATTTACTACTACATATTTACAGACCCCGAATTATTCTTCACGGGATTCTTAAAAAGCTAGTGGGGATTTATCCATTTAACCAAAACTGGTTAAATGGTCATCTTTGTCGTTATAGTCTTTTGGCTGTGTTTAGATTACAAAAATATCTTTAGATGTATTCAAATTACAAAAATATTAGTATCTGTATCTTGAGTGTGTTTTTGTTAGCAGATCAAATTGATTAATATATAGTAGACACATCATCATCATGATTAAATTGACTAACGAAAAATACATTTATGTTTTTTTTTTAATTTTGATACATTTAAAGACTATGATAATATTGTCTCACACATTCAAGCACTACAAATAAAGAATACTAGGGCAAACACCTGTGCTACGCACAGTGCGGTGATTAAACGATGAACATTGAAGAAAGCGTAAAAATAACTTTGGATGTACTACTAAGGATGTTAATAATGTGAGTTGATACTTTTACTGAAAAACTTAAAGTACTGTTTATCGTAAACATCTCCAAATTAGGGGGTACATAAAAGGAGTGTTACATTGTTTTCAAATTGAACCTAACAAAAAAAGAGTAACAGAGATATAAATTTAATAAAAGCGGACAACACTATAAGTACTATTAAGTAACGGGAGATGAAGATGACATGGTACATAGAAAATGGAAATATAGAATGGCAACAATAAGACCTTGTTTCATAAGTGAAGTTGAGAATGCTTGAACTAAGATAAATGCATGGAGCCATATTAATTTATCATCAATGGAAATTTGAGATCCGAAGATCCTAGCCATTATATTTAGTTTTAGTCTACAATGGAATACAATTAAAACTTCTATAGTAAATAACACATGCGCAAGGGTTGCTTATGTGTGCTTCTGAGCTCCGAAGATTGTAGAGCCTTATTTTGAGTGTAGCTTCCTTCAAGTGGAACATTAAAGAAACAACTAAGGTTGGATATTAGTGTAGGCTTGTTTGGTAATATTCCTCCATACTCTTTTTGTTCCCGTAGAAACAGATTGACAGCAAGTGGTAGGACAACATAATAACAATAAGTCCATATTGTGATGTAAAGCTTGATAGTTAATAAATAATAATCTCAAATTTCTCATCAAAGGTAGAAACCAACAATATATAGCAATAAAATATCAATATAACCAAGGAACCTAGTTCAAAATCAATTTTTGAAAGTAACAAACCTAGTTCTTGGAGTATGAAAGAATTCAAAATAAGTTGAAGAAATAGACTCACCAACTAAATTAGTAGAATTCATGTCCTCTCAAAATAATTTTTTTGGAATCCTTAGTGAAGGTACATGAACAACATAACTTTGTCATTTGAAGATGTCACCTTTCCTTAGATAATAGACACTGATAAATACAAAATGAAAAATCCTAGTAAATCAGATCTGTACATGCCACTTCCTGGACATCAATTCTAAACACCTGGTAATCAATATAGAACCCCTATAAGTTATAACAGAAATGAGTATTTAGTAGCATCATCAAACATTAAATTACAAACACAAGACAGTCAATAAGAGAAAAAGAAAAAAAATCAGGGGTTTGTTGATACTTTCACTGAGAGTCTTCATCTTCAAAGAGAGTGAGTAAAAATTAGTGAATAACAAAATCTGAAATAGGAAGCTTATGAAGAAATCAGAGCTAAAAGAATAGAGATAAGGAGCATAAGAAGCCAAAATGAACAAATTGCAAAAACAATGGAACAAACCAGAATTGAATTTCACCCAAACAGAATAGAAATAGAAATTTGAAACAATCAAAAGCTTATTTACCTGAATCGTAGCCTCCGACCACCGTAAATGGTGGTCATATTCTCTTTAGCTGTCGCAGAACCTCCATGGGACAAAGAGTATAATTAAATAAAGGATTATTTGAAAAATAAAGAGAATAGTACTATTTATCTTAGATTATTTGAAAGATAAAGGAATAATTACAAAGAGGAAGCAAATATTCATATTTTTAGCAGCTCACCAACATACTATGGAAATCTGAAGAAACACCTGTACATATAAATTGTTGTTGCCCGTTAGTAAATTGTAATGTAAAAAAGCTCAAGCATAGTTTTGGTATTTACTAACGTAAAATAGCTCAAGCATAGTTTTGGTGCTATGTAATCACGATAGTTTTGGTGCTCCTTCATCAAGTCAATGGAATGTACAAAATCCATCTCCAATAAGAAATTGATACCCATCTAAGATATTCCTTCAAGGTTCCAGCTAAAAATTATTAGAAGAATAAATAAACATTCAATTAGATTATTGAAGTTTGCAATCTAAGATATTCAACCCACATTGTAGTTCAGACCACCCCATAAAATTTCCCCAAATATTTTCTATAGTTTTCTACGGTTCAGTCCATATACTCGATTATTGTTTCCTAGGATGGTTACCGTTGTGCAAGCAGATTTTTGTTTTAATGGTGAAAGGGAAACTTACTATGAAAGTTTGTAAGACTGAAAAAGAAAGAAAGAAAGAAGAATTGAAATAAACCCAGTGCTTTACTCAACAAAATCCTCAAGGTGGAGAACTGTCTCGTTGTTTGCAGCTTGTGGGTGTTCCCTTTCTTCTTCATTGTATTCCCTTTCTTCTTCGTTTCCTTCGAGGCTAACAGCGATTTTTAGGGAATATGTGTTTTTTTGGGTTAACTGGAAATCTGGAACCAAAAAAATTGAAACAAAGTCCCCAAATGGTTTGTAACGGTAAAATAGATTCAAGGTTAGCAAAATGGAGAAGATGAACATACAAACCTGATTTTCGGATCCTTTGTCTTCTTTTCTTCTTTTCGATTTTGCGATCTTTTTTTTCCCCCTTGCGACTTCGTTTCAATTTCTTCTTCTTCCCCCTTTTTAGTTTTCCATTTCATCTTACTTCTCTCTATTCTATCTTTCTTTGAATTTGAATATGGTATTGGATTTCTTCTTTCCCCCCTTTTAGTGTGCTTGAGATTTTAAGCTTGTAGATGAAGATGGGAAATAAAGGTGATGTAGGTTTGTGAGTAGCAGTGGTGGTACTCATAAAGTTAAATACACGGCTAAAATATGTGATGGGAAGTGATGAGTACTATTCATGTAGCGTCTGCAAAATATGGTGAGGTGGAAAGTGATGAATAGTACTCATATACTCGAATACATGGCTAAAAAGTGATGAATAGTACTCAAATACAATGTTTGTTTGTGTAATTGCAGCTAATTTTTTAAAATCGTATTAATTATTATAAATTAGGGTAAAATGTACTTTTAGTACTTTATCTTTTACCAAAATTTCAGTTTGGTCATTTATTTTTTTTCCTCGCATTTTGGCCCCTTACATTTCAAACCTGTGTCAAAGTGATCATTTTTAACATTTTCGTCCATTGACTTTAACAAATACTACGCTGGCTGTCAACAGCTGACGTGGCATATTAGGTGGCATTTCTGATTAGGTATTGGTGTATGGGAAAAAACATAAAATCCAAACTGAAATATTGGTAAAACATAAGGGATCAAAGTGCAATTTTACCAAAAAGCTTCATCTTCATCCCCAAACCCCACTACCATGAACCACCACCCTCTAACTCTCCACTGCGCCATCACCACCACCACTGTGACCCCCTCTCTCTCTCTCTCTCTCTCTTTCTCTCACTGTCCAACTCTCTCCTCCCTTGGTCCCTCTCCTATTTTCTTTTCATCCTCAAATTGAAAAATAAGGGTTTGGAACACAATATTAAAAAGCCCAGAATTATGTTCAAAATCGTAACTTTTCAATTTGGGGATGATGGAAGATGAAAGGGAGGAAGAGAAAAGAGGAGAGGGATCGAAGGATGAGAGAGGGAGAGATCATCGCGTGGGTGATGGTGGAGAGAGTGAGAAGGTGGTGGGTGGTTTTGAGGATGAATATGAAGCTTTTTGACAAAAATGTACTTTGGTATTTTATGTTTCACCAGAAATTCAATTTAGTCGATTGAGTTTGTTTTCCTAATCATCAATGTCAACTAAGAAGTCATGTTAGCTTTTAACGGCCTTGAAGGCTAAGAAGTATAGGCCTGGGGAATGAGCTGGTGTTGTTGTAAGGCCTTGTCGTTTTTGAAGGCTAAGCTTCATGTTCATTCGGGCTTGTAGAAAAGAGCTATGCCCGCCGCTGGTTCAAGTTTGGCCAAGCTAACAAGTAACAACATTATGTTGGATCTTTACTTCATACCCCCTAAATTTGACTCCATAGCCCCAACCCCCACCACAAACATTTTTATCCCATTTTACCCATTTGATTTTTAATTACATTTTTGTGAAATTTCTGAAGTAGAAGATAGTTTTGTCCAAAAATTCGAAATAAAAATTCTTGAAAATTTCAAATTTCTGGATTAGCCACAATCAAACCGTAGCTAATTGTATTTTAAACACGTTAATAAAAAAATATAAATCCTAGATTTTTCTCATTTTGAAATATCTAGTATTCTGGATATTTCAAAATGTGAAAAATCTGGAATGTAATTTTTTTATCGGCAAGGATGGTACCTCAAATAGTTTTAATCAGATATATCCACATCATCCCCTCGAATCCATCAGCAGTCCCGTTCCTAACATTTTATGGCCCTAGGAATTATGAGAAAAGGACCCCCTTACACACCTACTTTTAAATTTGAAAATATTTCAATAAAAGACAAATAAATAACTTATTTCATTTAACATAATATGCCTTAATACATAATAATAGTTTTACAAAATATCAAAAAACTTTTTTTTTCTCGAAAAGTCATAAGAAGCAGTTTCTTCGAGCATTTTGAGATGCAAAATCATTTATAATCTCGTCAACATCAGTGTTCTCCAACATATTCTCCTCAATTGACAAAGTTGCCAAACTACTCAATCTCTCTTGTGACATTGATGATCTCAAGTAGGTTTTAATCAACTTCAATTTTGAAAAGTCTCTCTTCGCCGATGCTATGGTCACAGGCACTCTTAGTAAAACTCTATAAGCAATTCCTACATTCAGATAACAATCTGCAAGTTTGACAAATTTAAGAACATCAATGACAAACATTGTTTAAGTTAGCAAAGTGAGTTGTAACACTTTTAGCAGGAATTGAAAGGTGTATATCAACATAGTCGGTGTAGGTTCTGAGAGTTTTGCAAAGATTTTTCACATTTAAAGGAATTTGACGGTTCCGAGAGTTTTCTCCCCGTGAATTTATTTTTGTAGTATAATTTTTTTGGCCCCCCTACAAACATGAGCCCTAGGCGGTCGCACCCTGGCCTAGGCCTAGGGCCGGCCCTGTCCATCAGTAAATGACATGAAATATCAATTACATAAGCACCCCAAACAACCACTTAAGCATTTTTGTAATTGAGTTATACAAAAACTGTGAAAAAGGTAACGGTGCAACAATTTTAAAACGTAAGGGATCTGTTCGTTACAAATAAACCACCTGATCGTTAACTGAAAATAAGTTAAGGGATCCAGAAGCTATTTTGTCTATCATTTAATTACCACCAAAGCATGGTAATTAAATGTTGATTACAGACATGTTGGTAAAATAAAAACCATGTCAAAGCATGTCGTTTCTCTCATCATCGCCAATTGTGAATATCTGCTTTTTTGGGTGGTTTCAGTAGGGTAAATGTTGATTTCACCAGAGTATTCAGTGTCGGCCAAGTCATTCGAGGGCATGAAGCTTCAGCTTCCTAATATTTTCTCCACCATATGATACTTCTCCAAGATATCTCAAGCATATTTAGTTGTTGTAGCACTTGAGAATTGAGATCATATGTAAAAGTTGGCTTCATCGACACTTTGGTGAATTAGGATTTAGAAACACTGCCTTGCAATCTTTCTTCTTATTTTTCTTG
This sequence comes from Astragalus glycyphyllos, assembly GCA_963573325.1. Lineage (NCBI taxonomy): Eukaryota > Viridiplantae > Streptophyta > Magnoliopsida > Fabales > Fabaceae > Astragalus > Astragalus glycyphyllos. The sequence goes on from OY754311.1 coordinate 8,496,747, forward strand.
TTGAGCCTTGGTTGCACCTTCACCAAGTCCAAAATAACCATTTTTAATGATTTCCATTACTTATCAGAAATTCCATTACTTATCAGAAACAAAACAATGCCCGTAAAACACTCAACCCCTTAAATATATCTCCAATACTAGCTAGTCTCCATAGTTATTGCGATTCTGTGAATGATCCATTGACAGAGAGAGTATTAGCAAAAACACCAGAAAAAGCTAGATGAGAGAGAGAGAGAGAGAGAGAGAGATAAACAGCTTTTACAGCAAGAAAATGGTACACCAAAAACTGCTGTTTGTATTTCATAGTGTTTGGAATCAGTTGATAGGCAAACAAAATGCATCCATGCATATTACCATATATATTGAGAAACAGGATCTTTTCCATTGTCATGAAGTTTATGACAACATTTATGACTTAATATATAACCCTAATTTATAGTAACTTAAGAAGTACTAGTTTTTGTGCATGTCTCTCGCATGCTTCTATTTTATTAACAAACGATTGGAAATCGAGTAACGCTACGTCCTCATCACAGTGCAGTTAACTTCATAGCTTCTGAACAAAAGCTTTGTTGTACTTCCATCGCCAATTCCTCCAAGCTTAGTTGACACCCCAGCTCTATCTGTTGTAACAAAATGAATAAAACGAAATGCCTTATATGAGAATTATTAAGAAAACCAAAGCAAAATGTTGCAATTCATTAGCTTTGGAACCAAATATAACGCTAAGATAATGTCCACTCTCTTAGAAGTTGCTATTTCTTTACTTCACTTTGTTTATGCTGTTAATTTATTCTTTTCAAGCCACCTATGGTCACCCTCTCCTACAAGTTTGCGTACATAATCTGTGGTATTATTCAGTGGTTCATTTATTATATCCATGACACGTAATGCCAGAAGAATACATATGTTGAAGGTTTACGTGGGGATTCACGGGGAAGCTATAAACTAGCCGTACATGGATATATAAATGAGGAAATTCATGTTGGAATAAACATAAATACTGCACAAGGCACCACAATTAGCTTTTCAATAAACTGACTATATATAGAATTTATAAAGAAAGAATGCCACGACATGCAAAAGGATGTACAATCCCATATAATATCATTGCTAAAAAAAGTTGAATTACCAACAGAATAATTTTCTTAATAAAAGCAAATTATGTATATTATTATATTATATGTAATTTGTGAGTTTTTTTTTTATAAGTCAAAATTGTATCGATAAAAGTACAAGGGGTACCTTAACCCGTTTACATCACGATATATTTCATGAGGTTACATTTATGCAGTCGTATGGGCTGCTGCACCAATCTAAAAATACAGTATGTGATGAAGCCCCTCCCCTATTTAAAAACCAACTCAAATAAGCAGAAGATCGACATCAAAGCACCAAACACAAGGAAACACATACAATAATCGGTAAAATTATTTTCACTACTTTCATAGCTAATAATAACATCAAAATTGAAAACTATTTTCACTTTAATTTTCATAATGACTTAACTTATTTAGTAGTCCAAATTTAATTTACCTGTAATGATTTGTTTGTTGATTTTAGTTATACATCTTTCATATCACATGAATTGCACTCCTGCACTTTTTTAGTAATCCGATGTGTTTGTATTTGATTCATCGAGTTGGCTTGAAACCCTAATTCAAGAAGCCTACAAATTCTAATTGCTAGGAGAATGATAAAGCCAAAAAGTTTTATGTTTTACCTTGACAACAAATTGGTATAGCACAGTCTCTTCCATGCTACTAATATTCAGATGAAGAACTTCAAACGAAAGACTTTCCAAAACAGTAATAATCTTTGCAACTTGACCAGGAATTCTGTGAGAAATCACTTTCAAAATCACATTTGGACCAGAGATTTTCACTTCCACATCCGCAATAGAAGAGTTGCAGCTTGCTCCTAGTTCCTTGAAATCATTAGTCCCAATTCCAGATGAGATATCAAATTGATGAAGTTTTGGCTTCATAAGTGTTCTTGGGCTTGGGCCAGGGCTAGGGCTTAAACTCTTTCTTCTTTTTTGTGACTCCAAAGCTTGATGAACTTGGTGCAACTCATTGATGAATTCTATAACTCCCCCTATTATTGATGCTTGGTCTCCCTAATCAAACAACAACAAAAAACACACAAAAGATTACAAAAAGGGATAATTATAAGAGAAAAAAAAAAAGATATGGGTATTATATATAAATAATACCCTTTTTATATAGAAACATGGGGTCAAGGATCTTAGAACTTTGAGATGTTCATTCATTTGTTTTCTCCTGTTCCTTTCAACAGCTATGTGAGACATGATTTTTGGTTCAAGAATAACTATGTTTGAGGGTTTTGTTATTGTTTATCCTTTTGTCTCACACTCTCAACACACACGAATCAAAGTATGGTCTATTTATATGAGCCAAAGTAAGAGTCCTCAAAAAACAGCTAACTTGTTGTATATTTTGGTTTGAAATAAATGCTATAGGTTGCTTTCTCGTGAAGTATTCTTTAACATTGTTTGCACGTAGACACCTATATGAACAAAATATATTACGCTCTCTTTCTCTCTCTTTTCTTGCTTAAAAACATTACGCGTCTCACGTTTATGATCTTGCATCAATTACATGCCCTCGTGAGTTAAAACAGGAAGGGGGTTGGTTATTTTCCCATGCATTTTTTATCTGTTCCCTTAATTTCCATATCATATATTCATGCATGACTTGCTGTGATCTTCATCGCTAGCTCAATGGCTTTATTGTTGTCATATCGTATTATGTATATATATATATGCCGTGAGAATGATCTATTATTTGTTAAAAATACAAAATAATGGAGTTTGCTGTTGTTTTTAGAAAAACTAATTAATTTTCTAAAAAGTTTTGGTGCTACAATGATTTATATACAATTATACATTGGTTGAGGTGTGAGGGAAAAAAGATTACACTCGAAGTGGGACAGCTGAGTATATATGTTGCTAGCAAGGCTTTGTGACTATATGGAAGCAACACTTGTGTTTGATACACTACAAGAAACTAAGTGGAGTGTTAAGTTTTTTTTTTTTTGAAAAGCAAGCATAGACATATATATTAATATAAAATATGGAGCACAAGGGGTACCGATCAACCCAAACAAACAAGACGAAACTGTTATTTTGGTACAAATGAATTTCTCTCTTGATAAATTGTCCATTAGGGAGTTTATATACAAGTCAAAAGAAGCAATGAAAAAGACTAAACTACTCTAAACTAGAAAAATTAAAATACAATAAGACTAACTAACTGAGAATATATACAATAAGTCTAACAATTAACCGAGAGTAAATACAATAAGTCCGACAGAAACCGCCCACACAAAGGAAAAGCAACAAGTGGAATGCTAAGTGTTTGTCTAGTCTATTGGATAGTAGTTATTATTTGTAGACAACCTTTAATTAACAAGTGAGTGTCTTATCTACACTGCTCAAATGCGTCTTTGTTTTTGTTTTTGAATGACAAACATATATTAATCAATTGTAAGGGTACACCAATCCATACAAGTGTCTGAATACATGGAAATGAGTTTGAAATACCAAACCTAAAAAACTTAGATATCTACTTTGAAATACAAAAAAAAAAAAAAAAAAAAAAACTCCACCCACAATTCATAGTAAAGGTAGGCGGCCGGGGCCACTTGTTGCCAAGAAGTCAAGAACCATCTCTAAGACACACCAAGATAATATGGTTGAGTGCATTATGGCAATGTTATATGGTATGTGAAGGAAATAGATGAACACACACGTGCGGGGTGTTATGTAATTTTGTATACATGCAACATGTCGTATCAAGTCCCATGACTATATGCCAGCCTACATTACTACTACATCCGTCCCATTTTATAAGTTGTTTTAGCAAAATCAATTTGTCCTAAATTAATTGTTATTTTACATTTCCAAGAAAACATCTAACATGTTTTTCCACCATTGCCCTTATTAATTATGACAACTTTGTATATTTAATAAATGATTCACGTTTATCTATGTAGAGAGATAAAGGGTTAAATGGTAATTTAGACAACACTTTTTATAAAATCTAGACAACCAATCATTTTTCTTAATATGTGTGCAACAACCTTAAACTGCATATAAAATGGGACGGAGGTAGTACTTCGTATGCATGTTACCATTCTACTACTTTGGAAAACTGACTAGGAGTTCATGTTTATCCTTTGGAAGAAACCACAAATGTGAACAGTTTCTCACCAATCTTGTCTTGATAATGTTGAGTGCCAGTCAGGTTAGCGAAGTCTACTAGCCATCTTATAATTTAGAGCGCAAATAATAAATTCTACATGATTTAATATTAATTTTATTAATTTATTGATTTTTTAGAAAAATAAATTTAAAAATAAATTTTTTCAAAAATAAAAATTGACTGCGCGCGTCAGCCCGACAGGCAGCTTTTTTTGCTCTTGTTGGCGCTCTCGTTGCTGCTCCCATGCGACTCACGAAAAAAGTGGAAGAGATTTAATTATTATTTCTTTTTAAAAAAATAATTTTGGAATTTTGACAATTGGTAGTGGTTAAATTAATTGGGTTTAGTAGTTTGAATAGATTATAATAAATAGTAAGTTCTACATAATTTAATATTAGCGTAATTAATTAATTTAATGTAATTACTGATTTTTTTACCAAAAAACTACCAAGAAAAGATTTTTGGTAGTAGATTGTTTGATTGTGTTGATAGTACAGAGAAGTGGAAAGAGTGAAAGAGAGGAAAGACAAAAGTAGGTTTTAAAGTGAAATAAAAAAATTAAAAGATGATGTGAGAGTGAGACTCACTAATGATAAAAGTGAGTGAGAGAAAATAATTTGAAATGACATTTTTATCTTTAGGATTGAGATAAAAGTGGGGGATAATTTAGTATTTTTAGTAGTGTTGATTGTATATATTGATAGTAGATACCATTAAGGCGCCTTTCCCGCGTTCTTCTTCAATCGCTCCATTCTTAATTTTTCACGTGCTTCACTTACTTGCTCCCAAAGCAAGCATCTTTGCCTCGACCAAGGCATACTCAGCTGCAAATCCTTTGGCTCTCACCTGTTGTCTCCTCAGTTGAGATATCCCCTATACGAGTTGCTTAATACCCAGCAAGTAGAGTCATCTTCTTTGTTTGATGTTTATCATGGTCTTACTTTGATCATTAACAACTCCATCTCTAATGTGCTATGTGAAGTTGATGCTGATGAGGTTGTCCAGCTTGTTAGGAACCAGTAACAACACCACTTCCATGCTTACGCATTACATGTTTTAAGAGATCTAGAGGGTGATGGAGCTGCGGATTATTTAGCCAAGTTCGGTCGAAGCTCATCGTTAGGTGTCTCTTTTTGAGCAGGCCCCATGATTGCGTGTGTGTGTGTTAGAAATAGGTAACATTTTTTTAGAAATAGATAAATAAATTATTAGAATAATAAATTATAAATTTCAAAATTCTAACTTCCAATTATCTTTGTTAGTTTTGTCAAAAAAAAAATATATCTTTGTTAGTTTAATTACCATGAATTTTTATGAATAATAATTTTTAAACATTTTTTTTATATTTTTTATTCATTAAAAAAAATAATTAATCATGTATAAAATATGTGCTTTTATGTCATTTTACTTTGATTAGCTAGTTTAACCGCTAAATTTACCAAACACGTGATTTGCTATCAGCTAGCTTATTCACTATTTACTAGTTTTTTTCTATCTGCTAGCTTATCTGTTATTCAATGCCTAAATAGATTCTAGAAGATATAAAAATGAAGATTTTAGTAGTGAGTATTTTGATTAAATAGATAGTAGATAATTTGAAATGATAATAGGGAGAGAAAATAAAGGAAACCAAAATTTAAAAGGGAGAGAAAAGAATTTTTTGGTGAGTGTACAATGGACCCTATCAAAAGGAGAATACATGTGAAGAATTTTTTGAAATGATTGTTTGATTAAAGAGATAACATATAGATAATAGAATAGATAATAGATAATAGATAAAGAGATAATCCATTGTACTTTTCACAGTTATCAAGAAAAGTTCGTAGAGTAATTAATATGTCAAAATTTTGTATGACTATTATTAAACTACCTGAAACATTTAATGTTAATTTTTCATATATCAACACAATTTAGAAAATGAGCAATAAATGTAACTAAAAAAATTATAAAAGGTCTTATATTTTGAGATAAGTAAAAGTAAAAAAAAGGTTGTTTTTTTTAGTTTGGGGCGGAGGGAATAATAGACGAAGAGATAATAGAATAGATAATATTCCATTCGTCCCATATTATATCTCGTTTAGGTTGTGGCACATGATTTAAGAAAAGTAGTTAATTTTGTATAGAAAAGAGAGATTGGGAGTTAGATTACCAAATTGTCCTTCATTAATGATATTGAAAAAATAAAAAGTAGGATTGTAAGAAAAAATATATTAAATAATAAATGATATGACTGAAAAAAAAATTGATATGGTATTGGTATTCTAAAAAGTCATGTATTATGGGACAAATTTTTTTGGCTAGAAAGTCATATAATATAGGACGGAGGGAGTAGATAGATTTCTTCTCGAACGATGAATTAAATTGTGTCATCAGTCCTATTATCATCACCATAATCATCATATTTGACGTCGTTCTATATACCTCAAGTTTTTTTTTGGTTAAAATATATACTCCATCCGTCCCATATTAGATGTTGTTTAAGGTTGTGGCACATGAATTAAGAAAAATAGTTAATTTTGTATAAAAAAGAGATATTGTAAGTTAGTTTATCAAATTGTCCTTATTAATGACATTGATAACATAAAAAATAGAATTGTAAGAAGAAATATATTAAATAATAAAATGTATGACCGGAAAAGAAAATTGATGTTGCATTAATATTCTAAAAATTTATGTATTATTTGATAAAAAATTTAGGCTAGAAAGTTATATAATATGGGTGGGAGGGAGTACCTCAGTTTTGAAGATACATACCTCGATAAAGTTAAAGAGACAGGTATAATGCATTAACATGCTAAAAAGCTCACCACCAAAAAAAAAGCAGCACCACCAAAAAAAAAACATGCTAAAAAGCTAAGCACATGATAACCATTGTTATTTTCGTAAAACTTTACATTCTTGACAATATTATATTAAACTTTTAAGAACATTGAAAATTTAAAATGGCATAGTTAACATTCTTTTAATAAATAAAAACCCATTCACTAATTTAAAATGAACAACATGCCTTAATTTATTCCTTTAGCGTCGCAAAGAGTCGTCAACAACTAGCCTGTAAGAAAGAGAGCTAAATATTTTTCAAAGAAGACCAAATATAAAATGGCTATTTTCTTGGAGTGAGATAAAGTTACTCCAAGAGTAACTCTTGTAAGAATTACTTCACTTAATATCTCTTCAAACACTTTAAATTTCGTCGATCCAACCGTTAAATTAATAGTTCTAAATGAGTAGATTAAATATGCAAATTTTTTAAAATTTTAAAAATGTTTGATATTTGATCGAATAAGTTCAATTCAACGTATATTATTATTTTAAAAACACAAGTAAAATAGAGACTCTAAGATTCTATAGCTACGGATATTCAATTTCAATAATTTTTAGTATACATGATCATCACCATAATATGAAACTATTCAACGGTTAGATTGATAAAATTTGATGTTTACAAAGAGATATTAAGTAGAGTAACTCTACAAAAGTTACTCTTGGAGTAACTTGAACCTCACTCATTTTCTTGACTGGAATATAAAATGACTATTAATAATTTGGACATGCGAGGATGAGTAAAGAAAAGTAAGATCCAGTTTAATTTATTTTTTAAGTTTTCAATAAAATATACACACCAGTACACACATCGCTAAGGAGATGATATACAAAATGAGATGATATATATAGCCAAGCAGTGATGAATCCATAAATTTTTACTAGTGGGAACAAAAAATAGGTTATAATATTTTCTCAAATTTTTTTTGCAAATTTTAACAAAACAAATGATATCACTATAGAAAAATCTTAAAATACCGAAATTTCTAGAAATTACATAGCGAAAAAGGTAAAATTAATACCAACTTATTATCTTTTGAGAATTTCTATATTTAATTTTAAAAATTATTTTATGGGGTCAATTTTTTTTTAAAACAAAAGAAAGAGATATGGAGTCTCGTTAAAACCTTCTGATACAAAACTAGGGAAAAAGCACCACGAAGGAAAGAGTAATCCCCCTAAATTTATTGATAAAAAGAGAAAAAGTACAGAAAACATGGAGAGACTAAACCAAAACCCATGAGCATAAACAACATTATAACCGGAAAAAAATAAAAGCAAACATGCAAAGGTGTGCAAAAGCATCACTATAACGACTCTCATGCCAACTAGATCGGCACCAAAGTCGCTAACAATCATCTGCAGCACACCAAAAATAGGAGGCAAAAGGAGAACCCAACTCATCAAGGGACAAAAGTAATTAGCAAAACTTGTAGTTAGGCAAACCTACTGTATTCCTGAAAAGTCTTCCGCAATGAAGCTCGGGATGAGATTCCACCAAAATAAAACCACTTGAATTAGTTCCATGACCTGCAAGCTTATCAACACAAGCATTGCATTTCTCTGTAAATGTGGGTGCAAATGAAAATCATCTGTCTAGTCAAGTATAAACAATTGTTTCATCTATTGTGGAGCTTCAAAGGAACAACATTACAGTTCTTAAAGGCTGAGGTGTTTAGGTTTATATATTATATTTAGGTTTAAATATGTTTTTGGTCCCTGCAAATATGAGGTGTTTTGATTTTAGTCACTGTAAAATTTTTTGTTTTAAAAATGTCCCTGTAAAAACACACGTTTTGATTTAAGTCCTTCAGTTACTAACTCCGTTTGTAAAATGCTGATGTGTCTAACTGTACTCCTACGTGGCTTTTTTAGCCTTTTGTATTTATTTTTAAACTGATTATAAGATATCCAACTTGGATTAAACATGACATGTGATCCGTAAATTCCCAAATCCCAAATTCTATTTCAACCTTCAATTCAATGGCACCACCACCTTCGGATCTCAATTCCCTCTCATCAGATGTCTCTTTATTCTAACACTACCATCCACCGAATCAAAGTTTCTACCATTTGAAGAAGAGGAATATGCAATTAAAGAACCACTTTCTGTTGTTGTTTGTTGTTGTTGAGCATTGGAAGCAAGAAGCGGTGGGTTAGAGTGCTTTTATAGAAATCTGTTTGGCATGAAAGCAATAGTGTGAGGGTTGGAAGAGGAGGCAATCTGTTTGAATCTTGAAATTCCCACTGAAAGTGTTGTACGGAAATTTATTTATTTCTCTCAAATCTGAAGAAAAATAAATTTGCGATTTGGGTTTTTTTCACCAAGCAAATGGGTTTTCTTGATTTAGGTTTCCTTCTCCCTCTTTTGTTCAGCAATGGTGTTTCATTTTTTTTTTGAAATTGAAAATGGAGAACTGATAAGTGGGTTTATCTCTCTTTAGTTGGGATTGTGTTTGGTGAAGATGGAGAAGATAGGGATTATGGTGAAGATGAAGAGAAGAGAAGGGTTGTTGGGTACTGGAAATGGGGAAGGAGAAGAGATGGGATGGTGAGTCAGCAATCTAAAATTAATTAAAATAAAAATTAATGAGCCAACTCAGCTTTAAAAAAATTAGAAATGAAAAAAAAAACACACATCAGATTTTTTGTTAGTCAACTCTGATTTTTTGTAACGTTTGACTAACAGAAGGACTTAAATCAAAACGTGTGTTTTTATAGGGACCTTTTTAAAACAAAAAATTTTACAGGGACTAAAATACCTCATATTTGCAAGGACCAAAAACATATTTAAGCCTTATATTTATAAGCAAAATAATTTTTAAAGTGAGGATGAAATGCCCCAGTTACAATAACTTGCATTTGTCCCTATACTATAGCCAAGAAATAAGATATTTGGAAATGGTGAAAATGCTACCAAGTTTATTTCTTCATTTTCAAATATGCTATTACTTCTTGCATTACATATCCTTATTTTACATATCATCTCATTACCTGTGTATATGTTTGAAAACGTAAAATGATATTTCAAAACAAAGTAAACAGGCCGTATGCACGTGATAACAATTGTTTTTTGTTAAACTTTTGACAGAATTTCATTAAAATTTTAAGAACATTGAAAAATGGCACAGTTAACATTTTTTAAATAATACCTAATTGTCTAATTTAAAATGAACCATAGGCCTTAATTTATTTCCTTTAGCATCACAAGGGTCTACAACTATCCAGTGAGACAGAGAGCTTAATATATTTTTTATGTTGGCACGAATATAAAATGACTATTAGCAATTTGGACTACATGCGAGGATGAGAGTCAAGAAAGCTAAGACCCAGTTTAATTTTGCTTTTAAATTTTTATTTGTTGTTTTCAATAAGATATACATGCTAGTAAACACATAGTTAAGGAGAGATAATATACATAGTAAATGAATAATATTTCGAAATGGTGAAAACGTTACCAAATTGTTTTCATCATTTTCAAATATAGGATTGCTTCTTGTCGGTGGCAGACCTACCTTCTAATGAGGAAGGTCAATCGCACATCCTAAAAAAATAAAATTACGCTCGCACTCTATAAAAATATATTTTGTACACCCTGAAAAAAATGATTTGCACTCGAGTCCCTAATTTTGCACCTAGTTTACACCACATCGCACTCACACAATCACTCACATCGATCCATCTCATTCCCGTGTGTATAGAGGACAATTGTGAGTTATCTAATTTATTTAATTAAATATATTAAAGTTTTAATTTTATTATATTTTTAATGATGTGTGATTCTTTTAAAAAAAATCGACCCCGTGACTTAGGGTCTTAAATCCATTACAAACAAGTGGTAACGGGACTTGGATCTCACCCCAAAATCTCGAGTTCGAATCTTGAGTGTGGCAAAAACTCTGTTGAGAGGGGAGAACCACATGGGTCTGCTTGTTGCACTACTAATCCTTACTTTACATATCATCTAATTTTTTATTCGAGACCAGAGTATGCACCGCCGAACGCAGTGAATAATCCCATCGTTGGATTGGAGGCACCTCAAAGGGCAGGACAGCTGACCCAGGAATTTAAAACTGCTCCATACCTAAAGCGATGATCGAACCTCGACACTTAGTTAAGAGAGGATGAGCCCCAACCGTTCAACCACATCCAGTTAATCATCTAATTAACTATGTGTGTACTAGTACGGGTATATTTTTGAAAAGATAAAATGGAAATTTAAAAACAAATAAACAGACACTACGCACGTGATAACCATTGTTCTTTTTTTTGGTTAAACTTTGAAGTTCTGACAATTTCATTAAACTTTTAAGAACATCGAAAACTTATAATGGCACAGTTAGCATTTTTAAATAATAAAGACCCAATTGTCTGATTTAAAAATGAAGCATGGGTCTTAATTCATTCCTTTAATATCACAAGGAATCCTCTACAAGTAGCGAGAGAGACAGAGAGCTTAATATATTTCAACTTGGACAGACAGGAATATAAAATGACTATTAGCAACTTGGACATGAGAGTAAAAGAAAACAATTATACCAGGAATGCATAGCAGAATGAATCTCGACAACTAAAAACTAATAAAAAATGTATCAAATCATCATTTTCTTCACACATCCACTTCTATAAGAAGGAACCTCCGAATGCATCAATCATATCAATTAACCATAGCAGTAAGATTGTGCTAGTACAATGGCTTCTTTTGCTCTCCGTTTCTCCCTCCTCACATTAGCCATTCTCTCATTTTCTCACCTATCACAATCACAAGATAAACCAAAACTCCTCACTTTGCCCATTGTGAAAGACCAAACAACCAATCTGTTCTATACATCAGTTGGCGTAGGAACTCCTCAACACAACTTCGATCTAGTGATTGATCTTGGAGGACCAATCCTATGGTACGACTGCAACAGTAAATACAACTCTTCAACCTACAATCCTCTCTCTTGTGACTCCAAACGTTGCTCTTTAGATGCTGGATGTACTAGCTGTGATGGCCCTTTGAAACCAGGTTGCACAAACAACACTTGTGGTGCCAACATACTCAACCCATTAGCTGATGCTATTTTTGGCGGTGACACGGGTGAGGATGTGTTGTTCATATCTCATTCAATAGTTTCTGGTTTACTTTCTGGATGCACCAACGTTGATGCATTTTCTGGCGACCCTTCTTTACCTTCAGAATTAAACCCTGTACCTCTAAATGGCTTACCAAAATCTGCTAAAGGAATATTAGGCCTTGCAAGAACACAACTTGCATTACCAACGCAGATCTCATCGACTCATAAGCTTCCTCGCAAGTTTGCTCTAAGCTTGCCATCTTCAAACAAGAAAGGACTTGGCAATCTCTTCATTGGTGGGGCACCTCATCGAAATGCTTCTTCCCTACTCACCACTCCTTTGATTGTCAACCCTTTCAGCACTGCTCCAATCTTTACTGAGGGTGATGCCTCTTATGAATACTTCATAGATGTGAAATCAATTAAAGTTGATGGTCAAGTTCTGAACATTAAGTCTTCCCTGCTATCTATTGACAACAAGGGAAACGGTGGAACAAAACTTAGCACCATGAATCCCTTCACCGTGTTACATAGTTCCATATACAAACCCCTTATTAGAGATTTTGTTAAGAAAGCTGCTGATAGGAAAATAAAGAAAGTGGAAGCAGTGGCACCATTTGGAGCATGTTTTGATTTGAGCACCATTGGTAGGACCAGTACTGGACTGGATGTGCCCACTATTGGGTTGGAGCTGCAAGGGGGAGTGGAGTGGACAATTAAAGGTGCCAATTCAATGGTATTGGTGAACAAAAAGGTGGCATGCCTCGGATATGTGGATGGAGGTAAAGAGCCAAGAACAGCTGTTGTTATTGGTGGGCATCAATTGGAGGACAACCTTCTCGAGTTTGACTTAGATTCCTCCAAACTGAACTTCATAATACAAGATGTTCCAACTTCAGAAGCTAATTTCTTTCCCATGTAACTGAGCGTGACGATGAGTTTAACTTCTATCCTTTCACTTTCTGTTTATGCCTGAAGTTAATAAAGGCTCACTTATTGTTGACTAAGAATCAATGGAAAAGTCTTTTTGTAACAGCAAACTATATGTATGAAGTGGAAAACTTAAAGAAGATAACCTCGGAAGTACAAATAGGGAGGAGTAAAAGTCTGCATAATGCCTACGTACAAATAAACACCGTCTCAGTGACGACCCAGATCCTAGGTCGGGGGGTTCAAAAAAAAATTTCATTATGGTTCTTCGGATTGTTAATTTTTTTTCTTCAAATATCCTCACTTAATTTACTAAAACTAAGGAATTAAGATAACTAACTCCACATATATTTAAGAAAAAATCACCAAATTTGTCTCTAAAGTTAACCTCTCATTATCTTTTAAGTCCTAAAGTATGTGAAAATAAGAATTAGTCTGTAAAAAAATGTGATATCGGTAAAATTACTTTCTAAATATTCAACTAAAGAACATGTGGTAAATATTCAACATAATATTAATTACGTGACAAATGTGTCGTTCGAATACAAATTCGACTACACTACAAATTAAATGTTCAACTAAACATTAATCCTGGGGGTTCTATCTTTATAGCCAAAAAATTCATACCAATCAGCGGAATTTTTTGAATTTTGATGTAAAAGATGGAATTAACAATTTGGATAAGATATTCAGATCTATTCCATCTTGACTGAAAGAAATTCCAATGGACCCAATGATAAAGTAAATAATACTAATACTGTGAATAAGGAAATAAGGAACTTGTAAATAGTTGATTTCTTTATATTTGTATTCGGCCCAGGCCCGTTAGGTTTTCACATAGAATAATCTATTTAAACTTATTAGTGTTTGTACTCGAGGACGACAGTTATACAATCAATAAAACGGAACTACAGCTACTCTGTAGTTGCAGACGTAGGCAACGATTGGCCGAACTGCGTGACCAATATGGTATTGATTATGATGAGACATTTGCACCAGTTGCTAAAATGACTACTGTTAGAATGGTGCTCTCTATAGCTGCTTCTCATGGGTGGTCTCTCCACCAAATGGATGTTAAGAATGCATTTCTTCATGGCGACCTGACTAAAGATATTTATATGACTCCCCCTCAGGGCCTATTCTCTTCATCTAACGGGGTGTGCAAGCTCAAACGCTCTCTGTATGGTTTGAAACAGGCGCCTCGAGCATGATATGACAAATTCTGTTCCACTCTACTTGGGTTCTCTTTTACTCAAAGTCAGTATGATTCCTCTTTGTTCATTCACCGCACAACTACGGGCATTGTTCTGCTCCTTCTTTATGTTGATGATATGATCATTACTGGTTCTGATGCAGCATCCATACAGGAAGTTAAACTAAAGCTTCAAGCCTCATTTCAAATGAAAGACCTTGGTCTTTTACATTATTTTCTTGGACTTGAGGTTCATTCTACCTCTAAGGGTATATTTCTCCATCAGCATAAGTATGCCACAGACCTTATTGCTATGGCTGGCCTCCAATCCGCTAATCCTCTTGAAGTTAATGTTAAATACCATCGTGACGAGGGTGAACTTTTGACCGATCCTTTATTGTATCGACAGCTCGTGGGTAGTCTTAACTACTTGACCATCACACGACCCGACATTTCGTTTACTGTTCAGCAAGTAAGTCAGTTCATGCATTCTCCTCGTCATCTTCACTTGGCAGCGGGTCGTCGTATAATTTGCTACTTGAAAGGTACCTCTCAACGAGGCTTATTCTTTCCTAGTGGGACCCCTCTTAAGTTGATTGCCTACAGTGATGCTGATTGGGCTGGGTGTCTTGACACTCGCCGCTCTGTCACTGGTTAGTGCATGTTTCTTGGTTCTTCGTTGATCTCATGGAAAAGTAAGAAGCAAGCAAGAGTCTCTAAGTCCTCAACTGAATCGGAATATCGTGCTATATCTAAGGCATGCTCCGAAATACTTTGGCTTCGTGGTCTGTTGGGTGAACTTGGATTTCCTCAAACTGAGCCGACATCTCTCTATGCTGACAATACAAGTGCCATTCAGATTGTTGCAAATCCGGTTTTTCATGAGCGTACTAAGCATATTGAAGTTGATTGCCATGCTATTCGTGAAGCCTATGATAATCGTGTTATATCCATTCCCCATATCAATACTCAATTTCAGGTTGCAGATATTTTGACCAAAGCTGTTCCTCGTCCGCGCCATCAGTTTCTTGTTAGCAAATTGATGCTCCTTGATGACCCGCATCAATTTGAGGGGGAATGTGAATAAGGAAATAAGGAAGTTGTAAATAGTTGATTTCTTTATATTTGTATTCGGCCCAGGCCCGTTAGGTTTTCACATAGAATAATCTATTTAAACTTATTAGTGTTTGTACTCGAGGACGACAGTTATACAATCAATAAAACGGAACTACAGCTACTCTGTAGTCGCAGACGTAGGCAACGATTGGCCGAACTGTGTGACCAATATCGTGTCTCCTTTTCTGACAAATACAAGGATAGAAAATAGCATAGTATTGTCACATTCATGAGGATAAAAAAAGGGAAGACCTCCACTGTTGGATGCGACCTGTAAATGGTTTGTCCCAATCTCGTGCTATGTCTTCCCTGTTAATACGCCATAACGCATCGGACGAGGGTCATTGGACTATCATCCTTCATAAATACCTACAAAGACAACATAATTATTATGTTAACTAACAGTTTACAATATAGAAATGAATTATAATTTGTGGTTCACATACCTCTACAAAGTGTTTTTGTACATAGCAGATGTTGAACAACGGATGTGCTATCACCCTGAGAATGCCAACTTTTGTAGTGTCTCCTTCAACATCACTCTACCAGCATGATCTGACACTTCAAACCTTCGCTGCAATGCTTCAAATTCAAGACTCAGGTCATCATTTGGGTTCTTAGAGGGTTGCTCAGAAGCCTCATGGGGTATTTTGAAATTCAGTCTCTTCCAGTGAACATGAATCGTGGCTAGCGGAATTGGGATGAAGTCCATCATGTACCTACAAAATAATTATGATTTTTTTTAGAATTTAAATAGACTGCATACAATACTTAATGGGGTCAAATAGAATATTTACCTAGCAAGCTCACACGCACATGGTAGACCGTGCGTGGCTCTGATTGTGCATCCGCATTCAGATGAATCAACACCAATCGTGTTACACCGCTTCAACTCTTTGGCTATATAGTCTATTGCATTAGCAGACACCATTCCCCTAAGGTTATTATATACCGGTCTTATGTGATGAAATTTGACACTACTGAGGCTATCCTCAAAAGACATCTTAAGGTCAATATGTTGTAGCCTAAGTATGTTGTTGACCCCATCCCAGCAGTTACACAAGTCTCCTTTACTGTCGTGCAATAGTCTCTTTAACTGCGAGTGTGCAGACTCAACTCTGTTGGTGGTAGTGTTTCCGAGGTGCATATGACGGTCTATCCAAGCATCAACAAACCTTTCTTTGTGAGGGGTGAGCCAAGTGTTCTTCACATAACTTATCAAGTTGTCAAATGGTGCCGACACATTCTCGAAGTTTTGCAACTCCTTCTCATACTCATCCGTAGTGGTTGCATGGATGACTTTTTGAAATGCATCCATTACGTCCTCAACTCTGTCCATCGGATGCACGCACATCTTGCATTTGGCCCTAACATTCTTTTTGATGTGAAATTGGCACAAGAAGTTGGAAGACGTAAGAAATACCGTATCCACAGCATTTATCATAGCAATATTTGAGTCAGTCACTATAACCTGGGGTAAAGCATCTTGTCTCCTAAATAAACCCTTCAGTTTTTCCAAAACCCACGCAAAGTTGTCCAATTTCTCCACCTCGACATAAGCAAATGCAACGGAGAAAGTCTTCTCCGTAGAGGTTACACCAACTATCTCAACCAAAGGAAACTTATACTGGTTGGTCTTATAAGTGGAGTCAATCAACAATACAATATTGAATGTATTTAGAAGCTCAATGGAGTCCGGATGTGCCCAGAAGATGTCGGTGACAATAGCAGTATCATGTGCAACTCTATGCCAGTGAACATAGTGATCACGTTCCAAAAGATTCATCAACTGTTGAAGCTCAGTCCTACCCTGACGTAGACTCGACAGTAGCCTTGAACGTGCATTGTATATTTGTTTGAGAGTAATGTGGCTATTATTAGGGTTCATAGCTTTGATTTCATCTAGGACGCGATTTGGCGGTATCAAATTCTTGGTCATTCTAGCCACTACTTCCTTCTCTTCCGGTGTTAATCTAGAGGTGTACGGATGACCTTCAGAGTAAGTAATTATTGTGTGGTTATGAGTTCCACACATAACCCTCAATATCCATCCTCCAAGCTTCTTAATAAATTTTCCTTTCAATCTAAACATGCAGCAACATTTTCTAGGAACCAATTTAGCATACTTGTAGGATCCTCCTTTTTCACATGCCAACATGCAGAATTCTTTCCCTGTCTTTCGTCCGTTGTCGGATTTAGATATGATAATCTTTATCCCAAGGGACTTTCCTACAGAACGTACCCATGCCAAAAGCTCGTCACGAGTAGCAAATAACTGGAAAAAAAACAGTCAGTTAGTTACTAATAATTAAATGAACCTAAACAAAAAAATATACTCAATCTATACCTGTTGAGTTGTGAACGCACTAGTATGGTCCACAACTAATGTGTCGTCTGGAACACCATATGTTTGTGAGGTTGTACAATTTTCTTCCATTATACACTCCTAAATCTGTAAAAAAACAGAAAACAGATGTTAAAAATAGTTTCTGCACAATCTGATAAGGTACAATATTATAGCGTCGAACGGGTTCGGTACTATGATATCGGACTTATATTTTAATATAGGTACAATACCATTGTACCGAACTGATTCGGCATCATAATATCGTATCTAATAGTTCACTCAACACCCCCTTCACATTTTAACAAGTGTGGTGTTATGTTGCCAAACTGTTTAGGTGCTATAGTACCGAACCAGACGCGAATGCAGAAAAAAAAATGGATAGACAGTTTCTCAGCAAAAAAAGGAGGATGATGGGTAGAGATGATACCTCAATAAGATTGTCAATGTGGGGAAGACGAGTAGAAGGTGAATGAGGTGGGTAAGGAGAATTGTGTTCGGAGGGGTGTTGAGTGGAGAGATGGGAGGTATGGGGTTTAAGGGGGAGTGTGTAGGAAATGGAGGGGAAGAAGAAGAAAAAAGGAGAGGGGGGAATTTTTTTGGAGTGTTACGGGGTGTTTTGGCATTTTCTTAGGGTAAGGGGGTGTGTGGTCAGGAGAGGGGATGTTTAATAAGTATGGGCCTTTTAAATAGTCCACCAGGCCTACTATTAAAAGGCTAATAAGCCCACCACTAATTAGGCCAATCACGAAAACAATAGGCCAATAAACTAACAAAAAAACAAACAATCATTATAGCATTCAAAAATTACAATAATATTACAAAACTTCTGATTATATGATATAATTTATATGGTGATGTTACAAGACCGCATGCAATTAGCATTAGTAACCATACTCAAATAACTGATGCCAAATGTTTTAAAAAGGAATACTAAACAAGAGTATGTTTGTTCCGGCATATATATAGTACGATTTAACGGTAATGAACATAACTTGAAAACTTACCTTGTGGTTTATATGCCCAAGATCCTGCAAAATATTTTAGACCATAGTTTCATGTCAAATGCCTTGTTAAATGTTTCAGCTAATGTGTTGCTCAAAGATGAGAGTCTTGGATCCATTGGTTGTAATAGTTCATTCCTGGCAGCATACTTTCAGAAAGCCTAATAGCGGGCGCAGCCAATATATATCTGATAAATGTAATTTCATGGTCACAACAAGAAGATAATTTGAAGCATGAACAGCACGCTGCCAACTTCAGGCAGTTCATATGAAATAAATTGTTGGTTGAAATATGAAGCAATGTAATCAACACAAATAACGAGATAACTGAAACTGAAGAAGTTGATTTATGAGTAATAGTGTGAATGAATTTGCAAAATGAACCCACTCTAAATTATTGAAGAAAATAAATTACTATGAAACCTGGTACTTCACTGGAGATACAATTAACATGGGGTGATAGGTTTGTCCCTATTAATTACAATTAGTTAATTAGGTTGAGTTAGGAAGGCATGCTGCCTATAAATAAGAGGAAAGGCTTAGAGAGGGAACTATTTGTATAGACTTGGGGCCTTTTGCCATTAGGAGATTTTGCCCTATTATCGACAATTAACCAGTTGGTTTCTATCAACTGGTTAATAGGAAGGCATGTAGCCTATAAATGACAAGATAGCTCCCTCTTTAAACCTTTCCTCTTATTTATAGGCAACATGCCTTCCTAACTCAGCCTAATTAATTAACTAACTCAACCTAATTAACTAAATGTAACTAACTAACATGGACAAACCTATCATGGGGTTCTACTCTACTATGAATTACTATGAAAGTATGATCTGTTTAAGTGGGAAATACAATTTAAATGAATGGAAATATGCAGAACAATGTAGTACCACTCGACAATTCACTGAACCAGACCATAAGTCTAACCACTAAGGAATGCAAAAAAACATCTCATCCATGATAGCATAGCAGTATACTATTTGATATAAGAGATAGCAATGTTTTCCACTCTTTGACATTAAACTAAACGTTTTTTAAAAAAAACATTCAGCCTCATGTAGATCTTTCGGTAATTTAAGATCAAAGTTTGCATCAAATCCATTAGCACACAAATCATTTATTTCAGGTAAACAGGGCAGTAAATTCTTCAAATATCCATCTATTACTTTCTCTCCGAGAACCAATTAAGACACACAAGTAAATACAATGTGAAAGGAGGCTCCTAAACTCAAAATTCTTATGTAGCATTTTCTCAAACATCTCATATGCATAATTGATCTGCCAATGTTTCATACAAAAATTGACAATAACACCAATTGCAAACAAAATGGACTCAAACCTATTATCCAAAGAACAAAAATCAGGGCTGCATGACCACTTGGCAACAGATTGGTGAGGAAAATTAAAAACTCACATGAGAAGAGGTGCAATCGTGACACCGTCCCTTTACGAAGATGACTCGTGGTTTGGACTTTCACTCTCGTTGGAAGCTTTTGAAGGATAATGCCTTCTGTTACGACGGATATGGAGATGGCACAGCAACAATGGATTCTCACGGCTTCTCAAATCTCAGTGTGTGTTTGTTTCTATCGCGACCAGAAGTGATTCTCATTGATTAGATTTTCCTAAAAACTGAATTTAAATTAACATGATTTATTTTTGGATATATTTAAGAAAAAATGATTTTATCAATTTATGTTATTTAGATAGTTTGCATTAAAATTGTTTGAGTTTAAAATTAAAATTTTCTTTTGACAACTTCAAATTGGAAATACTAATGATATCAAATTTTTAAAAAAAAATAACAAAGATACATACAGGAAAAGAAAATTACGAGAGATGTAAATATAGGGTCTGCTTGTTACGGATTAAAAAATAAGTGATTTTTTGTTAAATAATTTAGAGATTAGTTTTTAGAGATTTTAAAGAAAATGAGAAGTTGTTTTTTGTTTGTGTAACATACTGAAAATCACTTATTTTTAAAATAAAAAAAATCATTTTTAAAAAACTGAATTTTATGAGAAATTACTCAAAACAGCTTCTCTTATGAAGCAGTTTTTAGATTATTTTCAGTTTTTCATTTTTTAAAAATCTGTAACAAATAGACAACATGTCATCATAAATGATTATTTTTTAAAAAAAAAAATAAGCTGTAACAAACAGACTCATACAATGGTAGAATTAATTCCTAATAACTTTAGAAGCTACAATTTCTAGCTTCTAGTAGAATCAATTCCAAATTAAATTGATTCTGGGTGAAAGAGCCAAATATCAATTTAACACATTAAAATCATTTTTAGTCTTCCAAACTCACTTCTACCGCCAATAAGGGTTGGTCCAACTTTCGAGCGATAACTGAGTTCGAATTCCACCCAAAAGCCTTGAGTTCGAATCTTGAGTATGACAAAAACTCTATTAAAAGGGGAGAACCACGTGGACCGGCAAATTCGAGTATACCTGGCTAGTCAGATTCTCCGGCGTAGATTATCAACGGCAAAGTCAGTGATACTGTGCACCAATAACAAGATAAAAAAATTCGCTTCTACCGTCTTTAGAAGTGAAACCAAACATATCGATTCATTTCGTAAACGTAATTTTTAAATCTGAATACACGTGTGTATGCATGGGTATACCGTTAGTTTATGATTAAAATGAGAAGTTGTTTTGGTAACTGCTAAACAAATCTGATTTTTAAATAAACAAATCTGATTTCCCTATTATTAATATTATTATAAATAAAAAGTAAAAACAAACCAACTTTTGCTGCACATAAAAATCTCTAAAACAAACTCTAGATTGCACTCGTATTATTCTTGTCTTTCTTTAGTCTTCCAGAAGCTCCCTGAGCTCTAGGTAATACTTCATCTCTTCTATTTGGGAATCAGAGACTTCTATCACTTCTATAGGTGTCAGATTGATGCTCAAATTTTGTAGGGTTTAAACTACCACCGAGTTATGTTGACCCTCTGTTTTCATACTAGCCAGTTTTGCTAGCAGATCCACTTTAATGTTGTCAGCTCGGGGGATGTGCTCCGTTGTACTTCGAGAAACCTATATTTTATCTCTAGCACCAGTTGACGATAGCGAGCCAAGATCTCGTCTTGGGCTTAATACTCCCTAACCTAGTTTGCCACTAGTTGAGAGTCGGTTTTGACATGTAAATACCGAACTCCAAGTTCTAGTTACAATTGGAATCCGGAAAGTAATGTTGATTATTCCTGGCTTTCAATGTAAGCCTAAGCGCTTGCTCCACTAAAACTTCCATGGGGTTTTCCAAGATTATTCCTACCCCAATTCCTTGGATCTTTTTCTCATTAGTTACGGACAAACATGAATAACGGTTTCAATTTTCATTATATACACAATCAATTGCATTAACTAATACATATGCATAACATAACAAAAAAAGTAAGAAGCCGCACACACACACACACACACACATATATATATATATATATAATATTATTGTTTACCAAAAAAAAGTTATTAATACATCAAGTAATTTAGAAAGATATCCTTCACTTTTTGACACCACTAGCAAGACCTTTCAAAAGATTTGTGCTACCACAAGTGAAGAGAAATCTAGGTAGTGTAACTAAATTCCTAGGATTTGACCCATCAGTTAAATGGATTGCGACAACATCAAGTGCAACCTCACCAACTTCATTGATGTTACTAAGGATGTTGTTTGGCAAAAGTTTGCATGTGTTAAGGTTGCATCCTGGTTTAGATAGAAAGCAATCTCTACAAAATTTGGATCCAGTGATTGAGCATTGGGGTGTGTTGCAATGAGCAGGGTGGTAGGTAGATGAGACATAGTTATCTTCACAATCAACCCAAAGGAATTGACCACTTAGATCTAATGTTAGTTTGATAGGTACAAGAGGAGTTCTTTGGTGAATTTGAGTAATATATTGGTTAGTGGCAGAGTCTTTTGTGATTGGGAGGACTAGGGACTTCGGTTGAATGTGAGTAGAGGCTATTGAGGGAAAGATGAAGGAGATTAGAGTATAGAAGACAAGGAAATTAGAAGCAAGTGCCATGTTTATTTTCTAGAGATTGGGATATCTCTTTCTGTGTGAAGGGGAACGAAAATAGCATCCATGGAATGAATGAGAGTTCATACTATCAATTATTGAGAATGAATCCTTGGAAAGTCAACTATTAAGCAATAGATATTGATGATAATACTTTTATTATTTATATAAATGTATTTTAGTCGAGGTTCTCAACACAAATGAACATGGATCACATGTTCTTCCCATTAAAACACAAGAAAGTGCTGAAAAAACATCAAGAGGGCAGGTTCAAACACGCAATTCTCTACTTTTTTTTCTCTCATTTTTTTCAACATATTATACAAATGACTAAACAAAAACCGAAGAAAAAATTAAATAATATTTTTAAAGTATTTAATAATAAGAAAAAATAACTTAATATTCTTAACTTTAAAACATAAAAAGTAATTACAAGTCAACTTATAACATACATATCAGAGGCGACTGATTGGACTGTACTGAAGGGTTAGTCACAATTGATTATAAAGGCAAGATCCATTATTTGCTCATAATTAAGTAAGGTTCCCATAATCGTAATGGTGTGAAGGTAACATCTTTTGGCCCTAACACACCATTACATTATGGAGACCTTACTTTAGCATCGAAGTAGCTTTGTAAGGACACCTCTCGGCGGCACTACCACATTGGAGATCTACGGAGTCACCATCTTCAACCTATTCCAACACCTCTTGGTATATTTTAATTATCTTCTCTCTCTTTCTTCTAGTCTTATTTTTGTAAAAAGAGGAATGATTTCTCTCTAAACTTTACCCTTTCTCTTAGTTGTCTTTCTATATTTTAATTATCTCTCCTTCCACTCGTATATTTTGTAAGGAGAGGAAGGAGGGAAGTAGATTATCATACACATAAAGTGGCTAGAGGGGGATGGAAATTAGGAATTAAAAAAATTGTTGATGTTTTTTTGGACAATGGAAGTGTTAATTATTATTTGTGCTAGAATATTCTTAATCTTTCTCATGGATAGATTATTTTCTCTTAGATCCAATGTTTGGATCACATTAGAAGAGGTGTCTTTCTATTAACGAATTTGAACGACATAAGATCTATGGGTTAGTACGTCAATGGCAAAAATGATCAGTCATATACATCAGAAGGTGTCTATTTACTAATGGACATTGACTGGGGCCATATTTTTTTCTCTAGTGATCTTTGACCTCTCCAATATCCGGAGAAAGGAACTCTAACTAATCTAGATTCTAGCAGGGAGGAAGGAAAGTTTAATATCTAATAATTATTTCATGTTGAAGATTAAACTTGGGTACTAATCAAATATGTCCATTTAGATGAAGTACGATAATCACTTAACTAATATATCATTTTATTTTATTTTACTTTTTTTATATATGGGGAGAATACTTTGTCCCTACTCCCTACCAACTAGGGGTGGGAATAGGTTAGACCGTCCGATAGGGGCCTACGGCACAGCCTATGTCAGGCACAGGCCAGACAAGACTTTTTTTTTTAAATAGACCAGGCTAAGGCTTTTTAAATAGCCTATTTAGCTAAAAAGGTCAGGCCATCGAAAAAGCCTACTAGGCCGGCCTATTTAAGTAAATATAGAAAATATTTTTATTAATATTATTGTTATTATATTAAATTTAGTATATTGTATTAAATCATAAACTTTCAAATATTTTCTATTAATTTAAACATATCAACATTGTTAGCCTGTAATTTCCACAGACTAAATTAAATGCAGTCAACGGAGTTTGACTTTGGTTTTCTCAGAAGAAGGTGTTGGTTTCGACACATAAGAGTTGTATCAGAAGGCAAATTCGACAAAGCCTTAGACTTAACAAGGATTGAAGGGTGATATTTCGAAGAGGAGAAAGCTGGGATTCAATAACAGGTCAAAATCAAGTGTTGGCTGTCGAAGCTCTGGCAGTTACCCTAGTCGAAGGCTGAAGCAGTTTTCTTTTTTAAATTCTCTGTACAGTTAGTTAGTTTTAGTGTTTTCCCTCCTTGTATAAATAGTAGTTTCTCATAGGAAAAAAGGGTCACAAACTCATTACAGAATTCTCACGCTCTAACTTCCAACACATTACAGAGAAAACGAGTCAGAGAAGAATGTATGATCTGTGTACCAACTCTCTTTTCAATTAATGCATTTTAATTTGCTTTCTTTATTGCTTTTCTGCAATTTTTTCTTTGTTTTCACTTCGTCCCTATCTGAAGAAATTCGACGGTTTCACGTGAAACTGGTAGTTATCTTCATTCTTTTCTTTGAAATCGCAAGAACACGCATAATTCTGGAAAAAACTTTAACACAAATGGTCTTAGGATTTACTAGTTGATCCTGCAAACAGAAGCAATTTCAAACTAGCGGTGTTTACCAAAAACCATGGTAAACAAATTGGCACGCCCGGTGGGACATTTGTGCTAATTTTAAAGTTTTTTCGTTGAATTCTTAAACTTTGTGTTTCTCTGTGCATGCAATTAAGGAGTGGTAAACATCTTTCCAGAGATGGCACGCTCTAGTATAAATAATGCTTCTGCATCAAATGCACAAAGTACACAAGAACAAACTACAGTTAGTGACGTTAACGCTGCAAATGTCGCAGACATAACCGTTGCTATGCCTTCTTCGACAACAATGGGAGTAACTGCTATAACTTCTCCCATAATTACCCCTGTGTCAATGATGACCACTGCAGCATTAACGAATGTTAATACAATGGCTTCTGTGCCACCAATAATAGGACCAACGAGTCCTTTGATGGCAAATCCAATGGTTGGAAACTTGCCATTTACTATGAGTGATAGACCTTACCCATATGGCATGCCAACGGCTTTGATGGCGGGCCTTCAGACAAATTCGTCTACTTTTGCAGAAAATGCAATCGCAGGCTATTCCCCTACTCATAGTTCATCAGAAGGCGTTTTTAGTCGAAATGCCCAACCCAATTTGACTACAACATCTTTGTTGGCATTAAGGCAACAAATGGGTGATAGCAATCATGATATGGTCAGTATGTTAACACAACAAATTGGTACAGTGTTTAATCCTTTGATACAGAACACTAATAGCAGTTACCAAATGTTAGCAGCGCAAATGGGCAGAATTGCTGATTTCTTTGGTACTCCACCAGTCCATAACCAGCAAATTCCCCAAATTCAGAATGTTAGGCCTGTCGAAGTACCTGTTGAAAGGCCTAACAATCCAATACCTATAAATCAGGGAAACCAAGGACAACAATAGGTTGTCGAAGAGGCTATGAGGGTAGAGGCAATCCCTGAAGTTGTGTTAGTAAATAGAAACCAAAATGCAGATGAAGTGGTCAGACAAGTGCAACAAAACAATTTTGGAGCACAAAATAATCTGGCTAATATGGTCGAAACTATTCTAGCCCAGAATGGCCTTAACTTAGGTTTAAATAGGCCTAATTTTGTGTCGCCTTTGTCGGAATACACCTTACAAACGGAGTTGCCTAGGGGATGGAAAATCCCTAAGTTTACAAAATTTGCTGGAGAAACCAGTGAATCTAATGTCGAACACGTGGCTCGCTATTTGACTGAGGCTGGTGATATTGCGCATAACGAGAATTTAAGAATGAAATACTTTCCAAATTCTTTAACTAAGAATGTGTTTACATGGTTCACCACCCTGCCTCCAAATTCCATATTTAATTGGAGTCAGTTAGAGAAGGCCTTTCACGAACAATTCTATATGGGCCAATGTAAAATTAGTCTTAAAGAATTGGCTAGTGTTCGACGCAAGGGGGCAGAATCTATTAATGATTATCTCAATAGATTTAGACTTCTCAAAGCAATGTGCTTTACTCAAGTGCTTAAACACGAGTTAGTCGAAATGGCTGCTGGTGGTCTAGATTACACTATCAGAAAGAAACTAGCTACACTACATTTAAGAGATATGGCACAATTGGCTGATAGAGTTCGACAAGTCGAAAGACTCAAAGCCGGAAAAGCCAGAACAGGTAGATTCCAAAGTAAGAAAGAAAATGTTGTTTATGTTGAAGCTAATGACAGTGACCAAGAATACGACATATCTTATGAAGATGTCGGGGAAGAGGTTAACATTGCAGAACTAAAACCAGGACCTCCTTATACTTGCAAATTGTTGAAACCTTCTAATGGGAAAAATCCTGTTGAGCCTAAGAATGATAAATTTGTTGCAAAAACTTATACTTATGATGTTTCTAAATGTGATGAAATATTTGATCTGTTAGTGGCTGATGGTCAAATTTTAGTGCCTAAAGGCCTGAAAATTCCACCATTGGAACAGCGACAGAAAAGAGGTTTTTGTAAATTTCATGGTTTCTTGGGCCATAACACTTCTCGTTGTGTTATTTTCGGGGATTTGGTGCAGAACGCCCTCAGTGAGGGAAGGCTGAAATTTGGTGACAAATCTAAGCTACCAATGAAGATTGATGCGGATCCTTTGCCAACAGCTGATGCATTGCTTGTTGAAGTCAATCTCAATGTGGTTGAGGTCACAGAGGTTGTTGCTGAAAATGCTAAGGTAGAGAAGGCTGTCGACAAGGTTGATGTCGAAATGGTCACTGAAGACCAGTACGCTGAAAAAATGAAGATAGTGTATCCAAGGGCTGAAGAAGAATTGATTGATTTTCTCAATCGCTGCAAAATCAACAATACTGAAGTTATGCTTAGTCCAAGGTGTAGTTCTGTCTTCGACAAAGAGGCTGCCAAAAATCTGGAGGAATTTAAGCCTCAACTGAAACGTAAAGGAAAGTGGGTCGACAAAAGACCAAAGTTCAGCTACAATAACGGAGGTATTCAATACAAAGTCGCTTCGACAAGAAATCCTCAAAAAGAACAGATCAAAACTTATGTTCCTCCAGCAAAGTCTCCTGTCGAGAAATGGGTGCAATCTGGTGGAAAAAGTACTGGTTATTATCCAGTATATTATGCTGGAAAGAATGTTGGAAATCAACAGAAATAAGCAAAATTGGTTAAGGGTAGCACTAGCGCTACTAGCCAAAACAAGGCATTTGAGTCTAATAAATATGCCTATAATAATAACTACAAAGGGAAGAATCCTATGACAAGAACTCAGTGGCGTAGATATCAACGCCAGAAAAAGGTTGCTACTGCAAGCAAGGTGGAAAATTCCAACAAAGAGAAAGGTAAACAAATACCATCAAAATCTCTTGAAATGGCTAGAAAGCCAGCTACTGAAAGGATATTTCCACCACTTTCAGTGATCAAAGAGGGTCTCAACTTAGACGAAGAAATGGGCTCGGATTTCGCTGATTCTGGGTCAGAATTCGACGTCTTGTGTGGTGTAGTCTCAATTCTCCCAATTGAGTATGATGTGGTTTCTGAAGTGAATGATGTCGAAGAAGATTTCGACGAAGAAACCACTTACAAACCAATTTGTTACTATGTATTGAAAAATGGTTGCGTTGAAGAGCAACACGCTGTGTTTGAAAAACCAGACTATGGAATGATGAACCATCTCAAACCTTTGTATATTCAAGCAAAGGTGAACATTATTGGTGTCAATAAAATTCTAGTTGACGGTGGTGCTGCTGTAAACCTAATGCCACAACATATGCTAAAAAGAATTGGAAAGTGTGAGACTGACTTGAAAACACACAATGTAATTCTTACCAACTATGAAGGCAAAAGTGGCACTTGGAGCCATTGAAGTTGATTTTGCTGTTGGAAGCATCAGGAGACCAACGATGTTCATGGTAATTTCAACAAAAGGCAAATTACAACATGCTGCAGGGAAGAGAATGGATCCATGGTGTGGGAGCAATACCTTCGGCAGTTCACCAGAGGCTCATCATTTGGAGAGAAGATGGTCTAGTAGAAAATATTGAAGGTGATCAGAGTTACTTCAAGGCTGAGGTAAACACTATTACCAAGAAAACCTTTGATAAACAATTGGCGAACATTGCGCCATGTATTTCTTCTGAACTTGGTTATGAAAACCAAAACAATGTTAGATCTTCAGTGATACTTCATCCCAATTATGGATTCATTTGGGATAGAGAGGTTATAGATGAAGACAACTACCCACAAGGCTCTGTTAAGCCTACAGGGTGGGAAGGCCCATAAATAGTTATTTATGGATAAGCCCACTGCATGGGATAGAATTACGGCCTACGTGGCCGAGAATAAGCAAAAAGCGGTTTTAGAAGCTGAATTACAACAACAATTAGTTGCTGAAGCCGTTGAGGACAAAAATAGAGACAATGTTGTCGAAAACCAGAGGCTTGATTGTGTCTATGATGACGAGCCTTTAGGTTTTGAAAAAGATCCAATGGGTTCGACCAAAAGGATCCAAGCACAAGATCCCTTAGAAGAAATCGATTTGGGAGATGGCTCCTTGAAAAAGCCAACATATATAAGTGCTAAGATTGATCAAGCATTGAAGGTGCAGATTGTCGAATTGCTAAAGGAGTACAAAGACTGCTTTGCATGGGATTATAATGAAATGCCGGGGTTGAGTCGTGACGTTGTTGAGATAAGACTACCAATTCGACCAGGAAAGAAGCCAGTGAAGCAGACACCAAGAAGATTTGCACCAGAAATTCTGTTGAAGATCAAAGTAGAGATAGAAAGGTTACTAAAGAGCAAGTTCATCAGAACTGCCAGGTATGTCGAATGGCTTGCTAATATAGTTGCTGTAATTAAGAAAAATGGCACGCTTAGAGTGTGTATAGATTTTAGAGATTTAAATAATGCTACACCTAAGGATGAATATGCCATGCCAGTGGCAGAAATGCTAGTGGATTCAGCAGCAGGTTATGAATACCTATGTATGCTTGATGGTTATTCTGGATATAACCAAATATATATTGCTGAAGAAGATACGTCGAAAACAGCATTCCGATGCCCAGGGGCATTAGGTGTCTATGAATGGGTTGTAATGCCATTTGGCCTAAAAAATGCTGGTGCAACTTACCAAAGAGATTAAAGCATACCTGATGAAGCCACCAATTTTGTTACCACCTATTAGGAATAAAGTAATGAAATTGTATATAGCAGCTTCAGAATTTTCTATAGGAAGCATGTTAGCTCAAGAAGATGAAAATGGTGTCGAAAGAGCCATTTATTACCTCAGTAGAATTCTAAATGATGCAGAAACTAGGTATCATCCTATAGAAAAATTGTGTTTATGCTTGTATTTCTCTTGTACAAAATTGAAGCAATACATAAAGCCTGTTGATGTGTATGTTTATTCGCATTATGATATTATTAAACATATGCTGTCGAAACCAATTTTACATAGTAGAATAGGTAAATGGGCTTTGGCTCTTTCTGAATTCTCTTTGACTTATCGGCCATTAAAAGCAATAAAAGGTCAAACAGTGGCTGACTTCATAGTTGACCATCCAGTGGTTGAAAAAACAATAAACTTAGTGGAAACCCAACCATGGAAGTTATACTTCGACGGTTCAAGCCACAAAAATGGTGTTGGAATTGGTGTATTAATAATTTCACCAACAAAGATACCAACAAAGTATAAGTTTAAAATTGAAGGGACATGCTCCAACAACGAGGCAGAATACGAAGCCTTAATAGCAGGACTTCAAATCTTGTTAGAATTGGGGGCAAAACATGTCGAAATCAAAGGAGATTCAGAACTAATTGTGAAACAGTTAACAAAAGAATAAAAATAGCATCAGGATACAAAGTTTCAAAAGAAAAGCTATTAGAGCTAATAGAAATCAAACACAAACAGATTTCGACAGATTCATCCAATGCCCAATTGTCAACGACAAAACTTGAGGGGGCAGAGATGTTAAATCTGGTGGAAAATTTTAAAACTTTTGAAAATTTTAAAGTTGAAATTTTTGCCATTGACAATATGTCGAATGATGATTGGCAAACGCGAATTGTCGAATACTTGGAAAATCCAACAGGAGTGACTGATAGGAAAACCAAGTATAGAGCTTTAAGCTATGTTATTATTGGGAATGAGTTATTTAAAAAGACTCCTGAAGGAGTATTATTGAAATGTCTTAATGAAAGTGAGGCATATTTAGAAATTTCCAATACTCATAGTGGAGCTTGTGGATCTCATCAAGCAGGTCACAAAATGAAGTGGCTTTTATTTCGACAAGGAGTATATTGGCTGACTATGCTGAAAGATTGCATAGATTTCGCCAAGGGTTGTCAAGAATGCCAAAAACACGCAGGAATACAACATGTGCCTGCAAGTGAATTGCATTCAATAGTAAAACCACGGTCCTTTAGAGGTTGGGCTTTAGATTTGATTGGTGAAATCAAACCAAATTCGTCGAAAGGGCATCGTTTTATGTTAGTTGGGATATATTATTTTACTAAGTGGGTAGAACCTATTCCTTTAATTAATGTTAATCAAGAGGCAGTAATCAATTTTATTCAAAACCATATTTTATATAGGTTTGGAATTCCAGAAACCATCACTACAGACCAAGGTACAGTTTTTATTGGTCAAAAAATGGTGGATTTTGCCTCTAAAACTGGTTTCAAGTTACTGACTTCGACACCATACTATGCCCAAGCTAATGGTCAAGTAGAAGCGGCCAACAAAATTATTATCAATTTGATTAAGAAACACATTGGGCGGAAGCCTAAAAATTGGCACAAAACGCTTGATCAAGTGTTGTGGGCATGTCGAAATTCTCCTAGAGAATCAATTAACACTACTCCTTATAGACTCACATTTGGACACGACCCAGTCTTGCCAGTCGAAATTTGTTTACAGTCAGCTAGAATTCAAAGGCAATTTGAAATTCCATCAGATTCTTATTGGGATATGATGTTAGATGAGTTGGTTGATTTAGACGAAGAAAGACTAAATGCGTTAGATGTTCTTATAAGGCAAAAAGAAAGAGTGGCTAAAGCTTATAATAAAAAGGTTAAGTCAAAAACATTTGCCTTGGGAGATTGAGTGTGGAAAGTCATATTACCCATGGATAAAAAAGATAGAGTTTTGGGTAAATGGTCACCAAATTGGGAAGGACCATTTCGCATTTTACAAGTATTTACTAACGGTGTTTACGAAGTTGAAGAATTAGGTGCTGATGGTCGAATTTTGCAAATAAATGGCAAGTATTTAAAGAAATATAAGCCAATATTACAAGAAGTTAAAATAATACAAGACTAAATAGTATAAAGAATTCAAACATGGCATTCAAAAGTCTTTGCCAGAACATTGTCGAAATTACAAAAAAAAAAAACAAAACTGGAAAATAAAGAAAGTTACAATCTAAAGTTGGAGATTGGCTTTTAGCTTTTCAAAAACAGCTTTGGAGTGTTCTAGTCTCATGGCAGTGAGGGCTTCGTCTTCAACCAATCTTTGAACCTCTGCCTCATGTGTGCTAAATTTTTCCAAGTGTTTAATTGCTAAGGCTGCTTCTGCGTTAATAATAGATTCCAAAGAACCTAGAATTCTCTTGCGAATTGAAGCTTTCTTCTTTTCCTCTGCCTTAATTTTCAATTGCAGGTTTTTGATCTGTTCTTGATATTTCAAAATGGCATCATCACAGGCAGCCATTCTTGAGCGTTGTTTGCTGCTTGAGTTTCCCAAGAAGTGATCTTGGCTCGAGAGGATTCGACAGCCACCCATTCTTCCTATTGGAGTTTGGTTTCACGTGCTTTATGTACAGCAGTGTTTTTCCTCTTTTGGATGTCTAAAGTGATTTGCTCTAGGAGAGGCTCAAATTCAACAATAAAGCCAATGAGACCTTTGCCTGATGTCGAATTATTGAGTTTTCGCAACAAAGCTTTAATTTCAAAGGTAGTCATGTGGTCGTGCTCAATAGCTTGAAATAAGTCAGCTTCAAGAACTTTAGCTTGAAATTCCTTGAGGAGGTCTTCCTTGGAATTATCAGATGCTTCGCCCATAGAAGTGGTTGAAGAGCTTTGTCTAGTCGAAGATTTCCTACTACTCAACATAAGGTTCAAAGCTTCAAGAGGATTCTTACTTTTCAGTTCACTCAAAGCATCGTCACTGACAGTATTGCTGTTTGAATGAGCTACTTTAGAAGAGCTGTCATCCTTTGGTGATGCATCGACTTGTTCAAGGTTTTCTTCAGATCCCTCCTTTTCAGAATTAATAGCATCATCATTCCCTTTCTTTTGTTCATCATTGTCATCCTGGTTTGTGTCTTATTCGTCACTATTACTTGAATTATGAGTTGAAGCCAAGATATTCTGCTCAGTTTCGACACCAGTAACTTCGACCATCTCTAAGTCGTGTTTTTCTGGATCTTTGTTGAGAATTCCTATTCCAAGGGTTTGGCTGTCAAAAGAAGGCTCATTAGTTTCCTCCGTAGTTGCCTCTTTGTTGTCTTACGATTTTTCGACGAGAACCACTAGAGTGAGAGTTTTAGGAGCATCCTGAGAATGTTTCGTCTTCTTTTCTTTTTCGGTTTGAGTTGAAGTGGGAGTTTTAAGAGTCTCTTGGGAATGTTTCTTTTTCTTCTCTTTTTCAACTTGAACTGCAGAAATCTTGATTTGCTTCGGGCTACATGTTTGATCGTCAGGCTGGAAGTTTAATGTTCATGGTTAGTAATGAAAAGAAAAATGGATAAATGTTAGCAGGAGTAAACAGGTAAGAATATTAGATCTTTGAAATACCACTCACAGGTTGCACTTCAATTTTCTTCGACTTTTTAGCAGAAACGTCAGTAGTAGGACTGCTCCATCTTTTTCGACACTGCAAAACGAAGATCAGTCAAGTGTTGGATTTAAAGTGTAAATGTGATGTTACAAAGACCTCATGGAAGTAGTTACCTCTTGTTTCTTGGTTTGCTGAGATTGGTGTTGTTTTGGAACGATGGAAACCTTCTTCTTGGTATTTTTCTTCGGCGTCTTAGTGGTGCTAGTGGTTGTTGGAACAGCTACAAAAATATTCGACGAGGTTAGTTGGGAAAATCCCAGAAATTGTTCGACCTAAACAGCTGAATAATGTACCATTTTGAAGAGGCTTTGGAGAATCTAGAGTGTATTGAATTTGCGTACCTTGATTTTTGGGAAAAGCAGAGAGTAAGTTAGGCAACAAGGTGGATTCTTCGACAGCAGCCAATTTAGGTGCATAATAGCTTGACCACCATTGGAGAAATTCCTTAGTACAAGCGAAAAGTGGGTTGTATTTCAAAGGAATGAAGGTAGGAATGCACTGAGCAGCCATGGTAAGTCAATGCCAGTAGTCCCTTTCATTATCTAGGGATATCAAAGATTTTTTCGACTTGTAAAAAGAGGCTGGTCGAGGTGGGCACAGTCCGAATAGCCTCGCCACGAGATTTGGCTGGTATCCTGTCAGTCCATAGTGAGTCGAACCTTTGCTTGGCGAAATCCTAAGTGATAACCAGCAAGGAGTCAAATAGGCTCGCCAAATTTCATGGAGTTCGTCATCGGAGTCGATGGGTGTTGCAGGAAATTTTTTGAGGAACCAATGAGGTCCATGGTTTCTGTGTACAAATGGTGCCATTGAAGGAGTGAAAGACTTGCAATTCAATAGCATATCAAAAGTATCAGAGAATTGGTCCTCACTTGATTGACCAATTTCCCTAGGTTTTAGGAGAGCAAGTCTTATCCCTTCGACGCTTCTTCTTTCGACCATCCGGATTTGGTCTTTGGGACAGATCAATTGGAGTCTCGATTCAAAAGTGGCAAGAAACCACATTTGAAACAACCCAGATAGGCCCAGAAATCAGTAAAGAGGATTGAGGCTTAGAGTTTTTCATTTCAAGGGCCCCATCTCCTAAAGCTTCGTAAAGAGACCCTAGGATAAGTTTGCTAAGACAGATATTTCGACCATTATGAATCTAAGTAGCCAAATTGATATACATCTTTGCAACTTGAAGTGACGAAGAGCAGAAATATAATGCATGGGACAACCATAAGGTAAGAAAAGCTATGTGTTCCTTATCAGAAACCTCATCACTGTCGAAGACGTGTTGATCTTCGATATACCCAGCAAAAGTGGCACGCTGGAAAGTGAAATTGTAAGTATCTGAAGCTCTGTCGGGTTCGAAGATCTCGCCCGTTGGTCGAAGTCCAGTGATAGCAGCCACGTCTAATAAGGTGGGAGTGAGCATACCACATTTCAGATGAAGGCTGTTGGTAGTAACCTCCCAAAAGTGAAGTGCTGCGATGAGCATAGAACTTTGATATTTAGGGCCATATCTTGACAACTGGACGAGGTCGAAAATACCTTGAGTCTTTCAGAAGTCACCTTTCTTCGACTCGATTTTGTTGAGCCAATTAATATAAGCTTCGTGTCCTACATGAGGTGCAGATCTGAAAACTCGTGTAGCCATGAAACTCATTTCATAAGGACCTTCGTGGAAGATTCTAGGGCTATAATGATGATAGCTAGGAAAAATCTCCTAGATTTTTTGTGGTTCTGGAAGAAAATCAGGAAGAGGACCAAGAAAAGCATGTGTGTAATTTTCATGACCAGGGATGATCACTTGTGACTTCCAATTTTGAGCTCGCGGATCTTCAAGGTCAGGTTCAGCGACACAAAAATGTTTTCCAGAAGAGTAGGTGTGTGAGATTGACACAGGATCTTGGGCTTGAGCAGATTCAGCAATGAGTTGTTGCTTGCCAGTAGCGGTTGCAGAAGTTCGAGCTTGAGACGAAGACGCCATTGATGAGCATTGCAAGATACTAAGTGAGTTCTGAGTTTCTGAGTTTCTGAGTTTAGAAAGCGCAGGTATGTTCTCGCGAAGAAGAGAAGAGAAGAGAAGAGAAGGGATTGCAAAGGTTTCAGAAAAGAGTAAAATGGAGAGAACATGATAGTTTATATAGCTGTTGAGTGTAAAGGGTTTGAAACCTTTGAGTTTTTTCTTTAACAAGGATTGAAGGGTGATATTTCGAAGAGGAGAAAGCTGGGATTCAATAACAGGTCAAAATCAAGTGCTCGCTGTCGAAGCTCTGGCAGTTACCCTAGTCGAAGGCTGAAGCAGTTTTCTTTTTTAAATTCTCTGTACAGTTAGTTAGTTTTAGTGTTTTCCCTCCTTGTATAAATAGTAGTTTCTCATAGGAAAAAAGGGTCACAAACTCATTACAGAATTCTCACGCTCTAACTTCCAACACATTACAGAGAAAACGAGTCAGAGAAGAATGTATGATCTGTGTACCAACTCTCTTTTCAATTAATGCATTTTAATTTGCTTTCTTTATTGCTTTTCTGCAATTTTTTCTTTGTTTTCACTTCGTCCCTATCTGAAGAAATTCGACGGTTTCACGTGAAACTGGTAGTTATCTTCATTCTTTTCTTTGAAATCGCAAGAACACGCATAATTCTGGAAAAAACTTTAACACAAATGGTCTTAGGATTTACTAGTTGATCCTGCAAACAGAAGCAATTTCAAACTAGCGGTGTTTACCAAAAAACACAGTAAACAAACATACATCAATTTTTTGACACATTTAAAGTTATAATATAAAATATAATTTAAATTGGATGTCATATAAAATAGAACTTCTTCACCAAAAAAAAATAGATCTTAATTTCACTGACATATTAGTAGGGGTGGCAATTTCTACCCACAAGTGGGGATCCCCGCGGGGATTGCCCCGTTTGGGGCCCCGTGGGCGGGGAATTTTTCCCCGTGGGGACGGGGATGGAGGAGAAAATCCACCCGCAGTCAATTTGGGGATGGGACGGGGTCCATATCCCCCCCCGGCGCAGACCCCACCCCGAATATATTACATTAAAGTACTTATTATAGATATACATTGTATTCTAAGTAATAGATTTTTTACACTTTTAATATATGTTTTTAAATAAAAATATTAATAAAATATTTAATTGTGATAATTTTTATATTTTTATTCTTACCTCTATACTTTTTAAATTTTAAAATATCAAAGTAAGACTAAATTTTTTATTTTTTTATATTTAATGTTAAACTTATGTTTTTTAGTCTTACTTTTATACATTTTTTCAATTTTATTATATTTTAATTTTAATTTTTGCTAATTTTGAATAAATTCTTGGGGTCCCCGCGGGGACCATGGGGATCCGCGGGGATGGGGATGGGGGAGGAAAACTCCCCGAAGCGGGAAATGAGGATGGGGGACAAAATGGGAGGCGGGGACGGAGAGCGGGGAAGCACTCCCCCCCATTGCCATCCCTACATATTAGCTTCTTAGTCTATTTACAAGAGCATACATCAGTCAAATGGCGTAGGCTTTTTATAAAAAATGGTGAAATAAGCTTTTAAACAGGCTTTCAGGCCTTAGCAGACTTTCAATAAGGCCAGTGCAGACCAGACCTAAAAAATGAGCCTACGATAAGCCACAGGTCAGACTCAGGCCTAACACTTTCAACACAAGTCAATCCCAGGCCATGCAAAGCCTAACTCAACTCAGCCTATTCCCACTCCTACTACAAACTCAACACCAATAGTTGTCTCGCGAGTCACGGCCTCGTCGTCTCGTAGCAAGTCATAGTTTACCTTTGTGTGAGGTAATGTTAGAGAGAGTAGCTTCATTGGAATATACCATAGACAATTAGACATAATGACCCACACACATTTCTAAAGAGTAGATAAGCACGTTTGCATCACATACAGAGTGTTATCGAGTCAGCAACCCCAAAAACTTATTGAAAAAGTAGATATAGACATCACAATAATAAAACAAACAAACAACTTACAATTCCTAACCCTTATCCATTCATTTCATTCCATCCTTTGCCAAACAAATATAAATACACAAACCGCGGCGATCCACCGTCGAAAACCCTCACTTCTCTTCTTCAACTACCAACCAACAAAACCAACTCTTCTTCCCACTCTCTTTCCTTTCCATGGCTTCCTTCTCTCTCTTTCTTCTGTCTCTCCTCTCCCTTATTTCCTCTTCCTCCCAAAACCCCTTCCTCCTCCCAATCACAAAAGATACCTCAACACTCCAATATTCAACCACCATTTCTCACGGCACCCCTCTTATTCCCACCACCCTTATTCTAGATCTCGGTGGTTCACTCCCTTGGGTTCATTGTTCTTCTACTTACACCCCCTCTTCTTCTCTCCGCACCATCCCTCACCGTTCTCTTCATTGCCTCACTGCAAATAGCCACCATATCCAACAAACATGGCTTTCAAAGTCAAACCCCATAGATCAAGACTATCCATGTCGAATTCTTCCACAAAACACCATCACAGAGAAATTGGCCACTGAAGGTGAACTTGTACAAGACCTTGTAACACTTCAATCAAAGAAAGATTCAATTTTGGAATTACTCTTCACTTGTTCACCAAACACCTTTCTCTTGAATGGTTTATCAATTGGTGCTAAAGGGATTCTAGGTTTAGGTAAATCTCGCAGTTCTTTCTCATCACAGTTGTTTAATTCGATCAATTCACAGAGAAAAATCACTCTTTGTCTCTCTTCTTCTTCTTCTGGGGTTCTCTTACTTGGTAACACAGTTACAGAAACAGCCTCTGAAAATGAAATCCTCAGATCTTTAACTTTCACACCCCTTGTAACCAACCAAGACCAAGAATATTTCATCAACGTTAATTCAATCAAAATTGGTGGAAAAAAGGTTTCTTTTAACACCCCATCAATTTCTCAAGATGAGGGTTATGGAGGGACTAAATTGAGCACAATTGTTCCTTACACAACCATGCAGAGTTCAATTTATACTAATTTCAAAAGTGCTTTTTTGAAAGCAGCTTTGTCTTTGAACATGACTAGAGTTTCTTCTGTGGCTCCCTTTGAACTTTGTTTTGGTGGGTCCCATATTGGGGTGCCGGTTATTGAGTTTGTGTTGCAAAGTGAGATGGTGAAATGGAGAATTTATGAGAGGAATTCAATGGTGAAGGTGAGTGATGATGTTATGTGTTTGGGAATTTTAGATGGTGTGAAACAAAGGAATCCTATTGTTATTGGTGGGTATCAAATGGAAGATGTTTTGGTTCAATTTGATTTGGATACTAATATGGTTGGATTTAGTTCGAGGGGAACTTCTTGTTCTAATTTCAGATTTGGTTCCAATTTACCTGCACAATCAATTTGAATTATCATCATTCTGATTGTTATAACATATAAATAGAGGAGGCATAACACGTAGTTTTGTTCTTAGATTATGGTGAATTCTGAGCAATTTTTTCAGTTTTGTAATCACCCTTCTAGTTTATTTTTATTTGTATATGTTCCTAGAACTTCCATATGGCGATGGCATTTTTGGTTCGGTTTAGTGCTTGCTTTTAGATATTGGAATACTTTTTCCTTGTATGAAATGAGAAGAAGTTTGATATTATTGATGAGTTATCCTGTTGTTGAAAGTATCTGATTGGCTGATTAGTTTTTGCTGTCTTATTTGGTTGGTTTGATAAGAAATGCACGTTTTTTACATTAGAGGGGAATATGGATAATGGAAAAGCATATGCTTATTATATTAAGGCAAAAAATGTCAAATAAAAAAAAAACAATATATGACACAATATTCTCTTTTATTCATTGCATATAAATAATACAGGAATTAAAAAAAGTAAATTCTAGGTTTAAAATATGGGCCATTTACTTATATAGGATGTGATACTAATAAAATTAGCTATTTTTTTTTAAAAAAATCTGAAATCAACTATCTTTGTTAATTAAAATATATTTATATATTTTAGTGAGTCACATGGTTGACTTGTATATTTGTACCTAAAATTCGAACTTGAGACCTTAAGGTGAGATCCAAGTTCAGTTACCAATTGGACCAACCCTTATTGGTAGATTATGTTGATGTTGATACTGAATTAATGATATATATATATATATATATATATATATATATGTCAAACTCTGAGAAGCACAAGTAAATTTAGATAAATAGACATATTTTTCAAATTGCCTAAAAAAATATAATACAGGAAGGACATATTGCATAGGAATATATTTTTATAATAAGGCTTCCTAGAACCATTTTAATTTTTCATGTCGAAGTCCAAGTCAATTCAATTAATCAAATCAGGTTCACACAAGACTGTCGGTGGAATAGATTTTTTTTTTTTTTTTTTATATATTTGTAGGGTTCTTGTGTCCTTAATAATTCAAATTTTAAGTTGTTTTCTTGTTTTGTAAATAAATTTTATTTTAATACTTTTTTTTTGAATACTAAATAAATTTTAAGTAGTTTAAATAAAACAAAAATTTAAGTAAGCAAAATAAAGTTGACGCTTGGGCTTAATATTATCTACGTGCTTGTTTTTTTTACATTTTGTATTGTGGTTTATTGGGAAGATATTTTATGCGTTTCATAATAATATATCTTATAATTTGGTCAAAAATAATAATATATCTTATAATAGTATCTAAATTTTACGTAATTATTATTAATCCATTCCAAAAAATACAATTTTTTTAAGACAAAAAATACAAAAATAATACAATTACTAGTAATTTATTTAATTATGCAACTTATTTAAATGTATTTAATTTATACCTTTAGAAAATATTATTTTTTGTTATAATTTATAAAAAATTATTATGTTATAAAATAAGCCAAAAAGTAGAAGGAGAGAACCACACGGACCGGCAAAGTCGAATACACGTAGCACATTTTCCATATAAGTTTTTTGATGTAAACAAATTCATTCTCTAAATGCTAAATTTGTAATTCGAAACAAAAAAAAATTCTTTCCTAAGTCTTTAGTTCATGTTGAACTCTTTAAGCAATTTATAGCTTTTTGAAGCTCTTCAAGAGTTCCAATAATATTTAAGTCATCACATAAACAATAATCATAGAAAATTCGTTTCCAAATATTTTCATGAAAGTACATGGACAAATGGGTCATTTTATATCATTATTTTAACAAACATTCACCGAGACAATTATATCACATGCATCAAAATTGCTTTAGTCCATGGAGAGACTTATTCAATTTTATTGAGTAACTTCTCGAGAGCTTAAATTGTTTTCCTGGGAAAGTTAAATCCTTAAGAGAGTTTCATATAAATGTCACTATAAAGTGAACCCTATAAATAAGTCGTAACAACATTCATCATAGATAAATTTATCCCTTCATGTGCTACTAGGCTAATTAAGCATCAAAAAGTACTTGCATCCACTACAAGTCAATATGTCTATTCAAAATCAAGTTCAGGTCTTTGCGAGAATCTTTGAGCAACAAGTCGAGCTTTTTATCTCAGAGTTTCACCATTCTCATTTGTTTTTGCACAAAAACTCATTTTTATCCAACTAGCTTCACACATTCAACTATTTAGACTTCACTTCCAAAAATGATTCGGTTACAAAGCGAGTTTAATTCCGCTACAATTGTGCCTTTCCCTTTTGTCTAATAATTTCTTTGTCTACAATCCTCAATATACTTTTGTTCATGATTTTGATTGTCATTTATCACATTTAGCACTATATCATATGAAAAAACATCGTTAACGTTGACTTCGTTTCGTTCCATCTTACTCCATTCATGACATAATTTATTGAGATCTCTACATTTCTAAAAATTTCAAGTACATGATCAGCTGCTCGCATTGTGGACCAAAAGCGAGGAAGTGAAGCTGAGTTTGGAGGAAGCAAGATCAAACACCAAAAGATTATCCTCAAACTGATGTCCACCAATAACAACTGATGCTCTTCTTTGCTCTCTAATCCCTCCATCAACAAATCCAAGACACACTACATTTTTCTTCACCATAACCATTGAATTAGCTCCATGAATACTCCATTCCACACCCCCTTCTTAAGGAACTTATTAACAAAGTCTTATAAACAGAACTTTGCAACTCAGTGAAAGAAGACATAGTGCTAATTTTGGTGCCTCCAGTTCCTTCATTATCAATAGACAACAAAGAAACTGGACTTGTGGAAACTGGATTCACAATCAATGGTGTTGTTTGAACAAATTTAGTACCCTCTGATGATTCAACAAGCAAGTTGGTGAATCCTTGTTTATTTGAAGAGGGCAAACAAAGAGAAAACTTGGGTGGAACCTTGTTTTTCAATGCAAGCTGGTTTGGTATTGAAAGGTTTGACCTTGATAAGCCAATAATTCCTGTACTACTTTTGGGTAAGCCATTTAGTGCAGAGTCATTTCCAGTGAATGATGAAAATCCATCGACTTCAATGCAGCCAGAAAGCAAGCCAGAGAGAGACTTTTTGTTGAGAAATGAAGATGATATCCTCACCGAGGTCACCACTAAAAATGTAATTAGCAAATGCGTTAAGTGTATACATTGAAGGGTAGTTAGCAAAAGCATCAGAGTCATACCAGAGACTTTCTCCAGAAAGACCAATGATTAGATTGAAGTTTTTTCGAGGAGTTCCAATGCCGACTGAGGTATAGAATACGTTGGTTGAAGGATCTTTCTTTATGGGAAGGAAGATAAAAGGGTGTGGTTTTGTGTTTGGAGCTGATAAGCAGCAAACTGAGAAAAGGGATGATAAGAGAAAAAGGAAGAAGCCACTTTCTTTAGTTTTCTGTCAGAAGCCTTTTTGAGGAATTCACGAATAAAAGGCTTATAAACAGAGCTTTTTAACTCGGTGAAAGGAACAATGGTGCTAATTTTGGTGCCACCATTTCCATCAACACTTTTCACAGACACAGCACCCGTAGAAACTGGATTCACAATCAGCAGTAGTACCTCGGATGATTAAGCAAGCAAGTTAGTAAATGACAAGTTTAGACATTTATTATGTCACAAATATTTAAACTAACCAGTGCATCGCACGAGGTATACGACTAGTTTTATGACTTCCAAATTGGTACACAATCGAAAGGTGAGGCAAAAAGGACCTATTCGACTGATCTCATTGTGGCAGAGATGAGGTTGGTGCTAGAGGCATAAATTGGGGGTCTGAATCTTCTCCTTTCATTTATCTCTGTATCTCCTTATATTCTCTCTATCTCTCTCTTAATAATTTTACTTGAATGGAAGTGGAAGCAAAA
Organism: Astragalus glycyphyllos; assembly: GCA_963573325.1. Lineage (NCBI taxonomy): Eukaryota > Viridiplantae > Streptophyta > Magnoliopsida > Fabales > Fabaceae > Astragalus > Astragalus glycyphyllos. The sequence goes on from OY754311.1 coordinate 8,539,362, forward strand.
ATTTCTAATCTAGCACCATAATATCAGAGATTGAACTGAATGTAAATGATACTCATTTATTAATTGTGAATACGAAGGGCGGGTTCCTTTATAAATGGAACCAAGAAATCCAAGAGAGGGAAAGAAAACCAAGACTATATCCTAGGTCCCAACATATACAACTCAGTTTATCAACAGAAAATATAAAACAAAGCATCTAACAATTAACTAAAACCAAAAGCCTATTTTAATTCCAGTAAAACCGAATATCGGTAGGGAAGAAAGAACTTAAGTTTCGGAGAAACCCGGTGAACAATCACTAATCAGTAGCAATAACGGTATTCCGGTGGGCTTAAGAAACTAATTATCATCATCCACATGAAACTAATAACACAGAAAATAAAAAGTTTTTTCTGCATATCCTTGCATGTGAGTTCTAACTTTTCGTTGCTCGCAGTACATGGGCCATTCACCTCCTTAGAACACCGGCAAGAACCAACAGGTGCATCACGCACTTCCACCAAACACCGGCAAGAAGAACCAGCAGGTGCATCACGCACCACCTTGTAACACTGGCGACGACATCCAGAAGGATTGCGCACGTTTGAACCCTGGCAAGAAAAACCAACAGGTGAATCACACACCACATTGGAACACTGGCAACAACATTCAGATAGACGCATGTTTGAACACCTGCAAGAAGAACCAACAGGGGGGTCACACACCACCTTCGAACATCCGCAACATCCAGACAGATCACGACCCTGCTTCGAACACTGGCAAGAGGAGCCAACAAGTTGAACATGCAGCACCTCCGAACACACACAACAACATCTAGACGGACCATGCACCTCCTTCAAACATGGGCAAAAAGCAATAGATGCTTCCTGATCATTTTTCAATATTTCATCGACCATGCTTTCGGAATCATAACCAGTCCTCCTCTGTAATATAGAAAATAAAAACGTAGGTATTAACGACAAGAGTATGTTGTAAATAAAATGGACATGGACGTAATTCGTAAGAGACATTCATTCACAAATTGAAGTACCAAATTGCAACTATTGAAAATAGAGAGACCAAAGTGGTATTCATTAAATCATAACTTCATAAGGAACAAAAATAAAACAATGTCTCTGTCAAAATATTTATACGTACTCTTTTATGTTTGGAGGAAGCAGTCTGTGGCCTCATACCTCGTACAGAGCTCCCTGGACTGTTTTCCTATAAAATCATTGAAGCCAGTGCAATAATGATTATTGGTTCACTATAAGAAACTATAATTAAGATTTTCTTCATCTTCAGGAAGTAAATGCATGAACATGTCCCAGAAGAAACAGAAAATAAAAACACAAGTCATAACCTCTAACGTGTAAATCCAACTTTTTTTGGAGAAACTTTTACTTCTAAGTTTTTAAAAAAAGTCGAAAAAGGCATTCCGGTTTCTAGTAGAAAAACTAATGAATGAAGTATCTTTCTAGTTTCTACCCGCATGAGGCTAAAAGAATACAAAAAAGGAACGTGTATATTGGGTTTGTAACCACCGGGAGAAGTAGCCACATACTTTTGACGTTGGCAAACATCACACTCTCACAAATTTCTGAATTTGCTTCTTCATACGAAACCAAAATAAATTGGCAGCTATGCGTCGGTGGTTGATTTGTTGGAAAGGCAAACCCGTCGAAGAGACGACTTGGGAAAATGAGTTCACTGTGAAAAGCCAATTTCCAGACCTCAGACTTGAGGACAAGTCTGCTGATCAAGGAGGGGGTATTAATACGATCCCTATAGTGAGTCAACAAGGGGTGGAGGCATGGGAGCTGGGGCTAAGGAGTGGAGAATTTATGTTAGGAGAAATAAGAAGTGAGGGGTGTTGGCTAAGTTGGCAGTGAGTGAGAGAAATTGTAATGGCTAATGGGTGGTTATTTGAGAGTGAGAGAAATTGTAATGGGTGGTCATATGGTGTGTGTGTGTGTGTGTGTGTGTGTGTGTTGTGGGGGTAGGCAGTTACGTATTTTGTTCTTGGCAGAGAATTGTATCTTCTCTGAGATAGAGCTTAGCTCTAGGGCAATTGGGTTTTCCCTTTTGCAGTGTTTTCCTCTTTCAGTATCCATCAATAATATATATACATTCCACCATTTATTCTCTTAAATTGCTATCTTATCTTTCACTGACTCTGATAGAAACCTAGCCTATCCACACAATCAAAAGGGGACTAAAGGATAGAAAAATGGAGTAGAAAAGGAAGAGTCTTTATTGAATCTTTTGGGGGATACAAAGGATAGGGTGGTGGCTTAACCCACCTATTAGAAACCTTGGCCTAACCCAAAGGAATTCTAAACTACAACTCAAATGTGTAATTCCAAAAGATAACTCCAAAAGGGGGGGAAAGTCCATATATATAGGCTGCCAATTACAAAGGGGTAGAAGGGAGTTAATCTAACTACCAACTAACTACCCAACCAAAAATAACAAACTCCCCCAACAACCAAACTAACTAGAACAATTTCCCCAACAACCAAAAAACTAATTAAACAACTAAAACTAACTTATAATTTACAAGGGCCTATAACTTACAACTAAAACTAACTGTTGTTGGGTTTTTAACATATTACAATATGGGGAAATATAAATAAAAAAAAAAGAGGTACAAATAACATGTAAAACTCTCTAGGTCTGATAATGGACAAAAAAATTTTACCAACCAAGTAAACAGATAAACAAAGACAGACCTGTCGAAGCCCTGCGCCCATTATCGTATTCTTCTGTGTTAACATCTCAAGCATTCCTGGACCACCTATAGGTCCCTCTTCCATATTTAAAACCGCTTTTCCCTGAAATGGTTAACATCATAGAGAATCAGATAAAATTTACATTTGGCTTCCTTTTCCACAACTCATTTAGCTGCCTTTGACAGTGGTTATATGATTATATCTGTATAACATGTAAAACCCTGATTTTTCGGAGTTCTTTGTGTGTCTTTTCAAAACTATAGGTTATATTATTACTATTATTATTATAAGTGATTAGTTGTTTACCTTGCTACTATATATATGTGTGTATTTATTTTAAGTGATAATGTTCTTGCTTGTATTTTCAGTATTAAATCAGGATAGTGTAATCGGTTTGGTGCAGTAGAGATTCCATCCTTGAACAGATAGTTCAAGATAAGTTCACCTTAAGGCTTATCATAATCTTTAGAATGTCAAATAGATAAGAATTGGGTTTAATAGCAGTTTTAAGAGTATCTCCAATGCCATGTCATTTTTAAGCAACTCACTTTATTTTTACTCCAATGGTGAAATCTCATACTTAAAGTGGACTCCACAACTTATCCCACTTTTACATTTTTTTTATCTAACTCATTCCACAATTTCTCTTGGTCCCACTTTTTCCATTCATAAACTGAATTTTTCGTCTTAAATAATTTTAAGGACCCAGATCTTTCCCACAATCTCTGGTTCATTACTCAGTCTATGGATCCATTCCACCCAGCACCTGTGAAGCACGAACACTTATTGAGAGTGTTATGTCGTGTGACCATGTCGGACACCGACACCAGGCGTCGGACACCCCTCTACAGTGTCACATTTAAAAAAAATTATTTTGACTTGGACACTTCTTAGACACCTCTCGAACACTCCTATCATAATTGTTTTTTTTAAAAAAATCAACTTCTTATAATTCTTAAGTGTTTATACTTATTCTTAGGATATAAAACCTTTTATACTCAACAAACCTAGTAAACTTACCAACTTTGTTTTAAAACCTGAATAGATAAACTTTAATCCTCAATTTAAATTTTGGTCATGTTGATAAGATGAGTGTGTTGTTTATTGATTTAATTATCTTAAGGGGTGGTGTCTCAATGTATGTCTTCGTGTCGTGTTGTGTGTCTGTGTCGTAGTCAGTGCTTCATAGCCCGACACACTCCAACCGTGAACAAAGGAAAAAATGGTTCTTAAAAGATACAAACTGGCGAACTGTCAAAATGAACCCACTGTTGTAGATGGCCTAAGTAAGATGGGAGAATCCTTTCCTCAATCATCTCTAAAGATCTTATCTTAATATTTTAAGGATCATCTCAAGAAACAATCATTATTTCTATCTCTAAACTTTAATCACATTTTTGAACCGTTTAGAATCCGAATTAGAATGCTTGTATTACAAAGATGTCTTAGGATGATAAATACCTAAGGATAGAAAGTTTAAGGGTTAACGTTAAGATTAGAAGAACCTTATGATAGGCCATTCTGTTTATGGTTGTGAGAGTCTTTTTTTTTAGATTCGGTTGTGAGAGTCTTAGGACGTATAATTCTAAGTGTGTAAGACTGGTTAGCATACCTTTAGGATGGTGTGAGAAAAGTAATGAGTTTAATGGTTGGTGTCATGTCTCTAAGTATATGTAATTCAAATTAAATAATTCGCAAGGGAAAGGTCGTGATGAAATAGTGACACTTAGGTCGCCTAATTTAAATTATGAATTGATTTAGTTGATAACCACAAGAATTGATTTTTGACTTGGCGTCTTGAGAGGACTATCTTAAGAATAATGCAAGTTGGATGACCCGAGTGATTATGCAATTCTAGAGTTAACCGACGAGAATTCCTTAGAGAATGAGTCGCCGTAGTTACACCCTTTTGTTGTTAGTAACTAGTTAGATTTTAGTTAGGAGGTGTTTGCGAAATCATCTGTAGTTGTTGATAGTTAGGTGTTTAAAGGAAAATTGATTGAAGTATAAGGCAAGGCCGCAGTATGGGTGAGAAGTGTAACGAAAGGAGACACGATATTGGTCACGCAGTTCGGCCAATCGTTGCCTACGTCTGCGACTACAGAGCAGATGTAGTTCCGTTTTATTGATTGTATAATCGTGTGATCGAGTACAAACACTAATGCGTTTAAATAGACTATTCTCTGTGAGAACCTAACAGGCCTGGACCGAATACATATATAAATAAATCAACTATTTACAACTTCCTTATTTCCTTATTCACATCCCCCCTCAAATTGATGCGGGTCATCAAGGAGCATCAATTTGCTAACAAGAAACTGATGGCGCGGACGAGGAACAGCTTTGGTCAAAATATCTGCAACCTGAAATTGAGTATTGGTATGGGGAATGGATATAACACGATTATCATAGGCTTCATGAATAGCATGACAATCAACTTCAATATGTTTAGTACGCTCGTGAAAAACCGGATTTGTAACAATTTGAATGGCACTTGTATTGTCAGCATAGAGAGATGTCGGCTCAGTTTGAGGAAATCCAAGTTCACCCAACAGACCACGAAGCCAAAGTATTTCAGAGCATGCCGTAGACATAGCACGATATTCCGATTCAGTTGAGGACTTAGAGACTCTTGCTTGCTTATTACTTTTCCATGAGATCAACGAAGAACCAAGAAACATGCACCAACCAGTGACAAAGCGGCGAGTGTCAGGACACCCAGCCCAATCAGTATCACTGTAGGCAATCAACTTAAGAGGGGTCCCACTAGGAAAGAATAAGCCCCGTTGAGATGTACCTTTCAAGTAGCGAATTATACGACGAACCGCTGCCAAGTGAAGATGACGAGGAGAATGCATGAACTGACTTACTTGCTGAACAGCAAACGAAATGTCGGCTCGTGTATGGTCAAGTAGTTAAGACTACCCACGAGCTGCCGATACAATAAAGGATCGGTCAAAAGTTCACCCTCGTCACGGTGGTATTTAACATTAACTTCAAGAGGAGTATCCACAGGATTAGCGGATTGGAGGCCAGCCATAGCAATAAGGTCTGTGGCATACTTATGCTGTTGGAGAAATATACCCTTAGAGGTAGAATGAACCTCAAGTCCAAGAAAATAATGTAAAAGGCCAAGGTCTTTCATTTGAAATGAGGCTTGAAGCTTTTGTTTAACTTCCTGTATGGATGCTGCATCAGAACCAGTAATGATCATATCATCAACATAAAGAATGAGCAGAACAATGCCCGTAGTTGTGCGGTGAATAAACAAAGAGGAATCATACTGACTTTGAGTAAAAGAGAACCCAAGTAGAGTGGAACGGAATTTGTCATATCATGCTCTAGGCGCCTGTTTTAAACCATATAGAGAGCGTTTGAGCTTGCACACCCCCTTAGATGAAGAGAATAGGCCCTGAGGGGGAGTCATATAAATATCTTTAGTCAGGTCGCCATGAAGAAATGCATTCTTAACATCCATTTGATGGAGAGACCACCCATGAGAAGCATCTATAGAGAGCACTATTCTAACAGTAGTCATTTTAGCAACCGGTGCAAATGTCTCATCATAATCAATACCATATTCCTGCTTGTTGCCTAAAGCAACCAATCGAGCCTTGTATCGATTGAGAGATCCATCAGAATTCAGTTTCACAGAATAAACCCATTTACCGCCTATGGGTTTGATATCTGGAGGGCAAGGAACAATATCCCAAGTGAAATTGTCTTGAAGGGTCTGAAGTTCGTCATTCATGGCATTCACCCAACGCACATCTTTAACAGCCTGCGATTAACAAGTAGGAATAGGTGTGCTAGAGAGAGCAGTTAAAGCAATATGTGAGGAATCAAACTTGTCTGGTGAATATCTATCAGGTGTTCGGGACGTTCTACTAGAACGCCGTGGTGCAACTGGTGCAGGATCAGGATCAGGTGGCGGATCAACGTCGGAAGGGGGAGTGGGAACCTGCACACTGTGTTTCCTGACATATATGAGTCCTGGTTTAAAACGTTCTATAGGTGAACGTGGGGTAGAAAATTGGGGAATTATAGCAATATCATTCAGACCAGGAGAAGGGCAAGGAAACATAAACTGTTTATCAAAAAAAGTCACATTCCTAGAAATGCGAAACGATGGTTAGAGACATCATAACACACAAAACCCTTATGAGAATGACTATACCCCATAAATGCACATTGGACAGATTGTGCTCCAAGCTTATGTCTTTCAGTGGATGGTAGGTGAACAAAACATACACACCCAAAAGTGTAAACCCAATCACCGTGGAAGGAAGACGGTTGATCAAAAATACAGTTGTGGAAAGAGCCTCCACCCAAAATTTGGATGAAACAGAAGCCTGGAGAAGTAAGGTACGTGTCACATCCAACAAGTGACGATTCTTACGTTCTGCAACACCATTTTACTAAGGGGTGTTGGGACAAGATCGTTGAGACAACACACATTTTTGCTGTAAAAACTTCTGAAACTCATGAGACAGATACTCACCACCAGAATCAGACCGAAGAATTTTAATACTGGTTTGAAATTGATTTTCAACACACATCAGAAATTTCTTAAACATAGAAAACACTTCAGATTTAGATTTAAGAAAATAAATCCAAGTAAAACGACTATAATCATCGATAAAGGTGACAATATTTATAGTAAGCATGAGAAGCGACAGGTGAGATTCCCCAAACATCACTATGAATCATCTCAAAACAAGTACAAGCACGATGAGCACCAGATGGAAAGGGAAGTGTTTTACTTTTAGCTAATTTGCAAACAGAACATGAAATAGAGGCACTAGAATCCATACGTTTAGTACCTAACAAGCCAGTCTTAAATAAGTGAGACAAAACAACAGAGTTTGGATGACCCAATTTCCTATGTCAATCCTCACATACATTCAAAACACAAGTACAAGCAAGAGATAAATGATTTGGAATAAACTGGAGTGAGAACACTCTCCCAACTTTAGGCCCCTTCGTGATCACCTTCCCCGACACCCGCTCCTGCACAAGACAACTGTCACGACCCGATTTGGGATATGACCGGCGCACAGACTACTAACATAATCTGGCAAGCCTTGACAGAATCTAGTCGACCTATAGAACAATGATCAAATCAAAACTTAGAATAGGTCTATATTTTAAACAAATGTCTAACAAAAATTTGACAGAATCTCCTCTGAAATATGGACATTCCAAAATCACATATAACAAGTCCTGTCAAAAAAAAAAATACCAGCTAATATAGGTCCTCCAAAAGGCCAACATAGTCACATCTAACGTTAATAGACAAATGAATGATGTAACAGAGCCACTACAGATTTTTTTCCCAAGATACAAATACAAGAGGACACCAAGAAAAACCCAAGTAATGTCACTAGCGGCCTCCGAATCAAAAGGGAACATCCCCTAGAAATAAGATACTAAACTCTCGCGGGAGTGCACGTTTCACACGAGCCTGAGAATCTGAAACAAAAGGGAACATCGCCTACAAATAAGATTAACAACACAACCTTCATCCACTAATTGACCAGCAGACAATAAATTTGAGGCAAGCCCAGGTGCTACCAGCACATTTCGAAAGGTAGAATTATGTCACCAACATTAGTTATAGGAAGGGTACTACCATCAGCAATTTGAATTTTTTGATTACCAATATAAGAAAGTAAATTATGCAAGAGTTTAGAGGAACCCGTCATGTGATTCGATGCACCAGAGTCAAGTAACCATGAGATGAAAGAAGACATACCAGTAATGCCCAAGGCAGAAAGAGCAGATAGTACCGCTTGTTGAATTAAGTCAAGCTGTAGAGCACCACCATTAGAGGCACCAGGTGGAAGGAGCAGCAGCAGAGCTAGATGCACTAGTGGTGGAAGGACCAGCTGCAGAGCCGGTAGTGGCATGGAATGCCTGCACCGGACGCTTAGTCGGACGCGGAGGACATGCAGAGATGATATGACCCTGCTGCTTGCAGTAATTGCAAAATTTCTTAGGACAACTACGAGAAACATGTCCAAATTGTTTACAAGAGAAGCATTGAGTCTGCCGCATATCACAGCCTCTAATTTGCGCAGCATATGCAATTGTCACAGGTTCAGAAAGGACGAGATCATGAGCCATGGTTCCTTGAGTATGGAGACGTTGTTCTTCCCTGAGCAGTTCACCAACACAGATATCCAAGGAAGGAACAGAGTTTCTATTCAGCAGAGCTCCTCGAACAGCCTCAAATTCAGGACGAAGTTTCATGAGGAATTCATCTCATTTACTACTATCATAAACATCTTGCACGACTGAAAGTGACTGCTTGGAAACAGCAACATAGATAATAGCAGAGTGGTTTGTCCATAAATTCAGAAAACCAGAATAATATTCTTGAATTGACAAATTACCTTGTTTGTAATTGGCGAGTTCTAACTCCAATTGAAAACGCTTGGCCGTATTGTCCTGGTTGTAAATACGCTTCAAATAATTCCACATTTCTTGAGCAGTTGAAAATGATCGCAAATTATTGATCATCTGAGGATCAATAGTGCTGAGGATCCAGGAAATAATCTGAGCATCTTTGACTTCCCATGCGTCTAAGGCAGTTTTATCTTCCGGTGCCTTAGAAATCCCATCAAGGTGATTCCATAATCATTTCCTTTTGACATACATCTTGAATTGAAATTCCCAAGTAGCATAATTCTTGCCGGTAAAGCGAACACAAAAACTATCCTTTTCTCTTTTAGCAGCCATTAAAATAGCCAATAGAAACCAACAACACGAGTAATATTCTTCAATAAAAAAGAAGTGTGACTCCAATAGCAAGAAGCAACCAGGACCAACAAATAGTCTTCAATAATAATAAAAACTGACCCAGGGGAGCAAATACTCTTCAACAAATACTATTCCATAATACTGTTCGATAATAATAAAAAAACTAACCAGAAGGCAGAAGCGTACGAATTCTTCAATAATACTCTTCAATCAAACGAAGCCAAGCAACCGGAAGGCAAAAGCGTACAAAAGGCAGCAAGGCAGAGGCGTAGGAAGCCAGGAACCAGAACCAATCAACCGAAGCCAGGAACCAACAATAGACGCAAATACGAACGAAGCCAAAAGCGTACGAATCAAACGATGCAGGAACCAGGAAGGCAGCAGCGAGCAGTACAAGACGCACCGACCTGGAAACGAAAGTCAAGAATAGCGAAGCAGAACTCGCTACTGGAAGGAGATGAAGTCACAGCAAGGCTCGCACCACACACCAGGGAACACGCATAGGAGAAAGACGGAGAGGGGCTCGCACGAGAGAACACCGATGGGACCAAGAGAACACGCACAGGAGAACGTGTCGATAGACGAAGAAACGAGGTAACCCTAAGCTGATACCATGTAACGAAAGGAGACACGATATTGGTCACGCAGTTCGGCCAATTGTTGCCTACGTCTGCGACTACAGAGCAGCTGTAGTTCTGTTTTATTGATTGTATAATCGTGTAATCGAGTACAAACACTAATGCGTTTAAATAGACTATTCTCTGTGAAAACCTAACGGGTCTGGACCGAATACATATATAAATAAATCAACTATTTACAACTTCCTTATTTCCTTATCACAAGAAGCACCTTGTTATCTACGATTGCATAATGCAATTGTTGAGTGAAGGCCATCTCTAAAGAGACCATTTATGGGTACTCTTTTGTGAATGAATGAGATAGGCTCAGCTCTGTAAGGACAATTTATAGGACTGGCGTTAACCTGTTCAAAATCTCAATTCCAGATACTTCATCCAAACAACAGTTTTGAGTCTATGAACAACCCTACAAGAAGCAGTGTCCCTACTATGCATTGAGTTCTACGTAAATAAAGAAATACCTTAAAACTTGAAGGATCCTTTAAAAAGGCAGCACGCATTTGCTCCTCTCCTTCAAAATCACGTGCAGTAGTACCTGTTGAATAATCTCGGTTGTGAATAAGTTGTAGTATGGACAATTATGATCGAAGTAAATTTTTTTACAACTCCCAGAAAACAGCACAAGAAAGTTCACCAAAGAAGTCTTGCCGCTCTTTGCCAGTTGGAATAGCAACAGAATGTGATGCAACGTCGATGTGAGCTTCCTTCCTGATGTGATCTTTTAGCCTCATCGGTTCCTGAATCACATATCAAAGCTAATTTGTAAGTTTTCATATGATCAATCAATCAACTGTCACTTGCAATTGGGGAGCATTAGAATATGATAAAATATACAGAAACAACATCATGCTCAAACCTGCCCAGGCTTCCATTCAGTCGAAGGTTGGAAACGTTCTGCATTTTCAGCTTGGGACTTTACATGGACTAGAAAAAAAAGTATATGCATGTTAGCAATGTGTATGTTTTTTTTTTAAATGAATACTCTGTCCTAAAATACAAAGGCAAGTAGACATACCCATCGTACAGCGGACGACAAAACCGCCTGGCTCAAGAACGGCATTGAAAGCGGCAGGGGGGGCTTTCATCTATCAAAAAAAAAGAAATAAGGATGTCTAAGCATTACTAGTAATAATAAAATCGCATAAACATCCATAACCAAACTGTATAGAATAAAAAAAAAGTGTTACACAGAAGAGGATACAAAAACAAAAACAAAAAAAGGATAGACCATCCTCCTATTTCTTTTCTTTTTTATTGTTGTTACAAAATACCACTTTCTTTTTTCCTTTCTTCAAAGTTTTGAACAGGGGGACACAAATGAATCACTTAATAATAACAGTTTTCATTTTTCATCATTTCCTGGAATTAGATGAGTTTGATTTAATAGGAGTCCTATCTGTAAGCAACCATCAGTTCTATCTATGAACTTTAATCACATTTTTTACCCCTTTAAAGTTTAAAGTCCGATTTAGAATTTGCTTGTGAGACACGGTCGTGTAGATGTTTTTCTAATCTTTCCAACACCGCAAAATAAGCCCCAATCAAACATCCATAGCTCAAGTTACATCAAGAACCTTGAAACAATGTCACATCCTATACAATAAGCTTATAAAAAAAACATCCTATACAATAATTCTTTTACGCGTTTTGACGTTTTTGACCTTTGGTCTTGGCTCAAGAGCCCAAATCCAACTTAAAATTATGAGGGACATATTACATACCTAAACCCCTAGTTATCACGCTCTTAACTCATCCCTAATATCTTGAGCAAAACCTTGATCTCAGTACACCATTCTCCATTGTTTTTTATTGCTCTCCTTCGTTACTTGCCTGAATTCATCGTCGTTCAAAGTGTCGTGATCAAAGAATGATCCTCTACATTACTATCTCATTCCCATTACGTTCTAGAGAAGAAAATTTTGTGGCAAACACCATTCCTTTTCTGCTTTGAATTCGATCACATAATTAGAGATCCACTAACCATTTTTTTTACCGTTCTTCGTCGATTCTAATCAAAATTCATCATGTTTGAAGCATTGTGACCGTATCTGATCCCCTGTGCTAAAGTCTCATTATTCTTCTGATCCTTTGTGCTAAAGTCCCGTTATTCTTCTGTTTTAATCATAATATGTTTGTGTTGTCGTTGGCTCTCTAATATTGTTTTTGGAATTCTATGCGTTGCAATTGTGATGATGAACGATATGGTCCATAATCGATTGTGGTGTATGATAAGGGACTAATTCGGAAGAATTAGAGACCTCGATTTATGCCCTAAGGGCGTCATGCACATCCATGTGCTTCAGTTTTGTAAGATAAACCATTTTTGCGTGTAAGTAAAAAGATGATGCCCTAAGTGCGGGTTGGGTAATCTTTTCTTGGTTTAGATCACCTTTGAGTAGGCATTGGGAGTTGCCACTGAGTTTTGGAGGATTAGTTGAACTATTGAATAGTGACCTTAGTCTAGGTGTAGAGCGTATTAATAAGATGTCCTACGGTGATAAAGACTAATGGATAGAACATTTAAATTTGAAGAATCTTATGATACGTCATTGAGTTTATGGTTGTGAGAGCCTTAGGAATAGGATGTGATTTTAAGTGTTTGAATGGTTTGCATACCTTTGTGACGGCCTGAGTAAAGTGATGAGTTGTATGGTTTGGTGTCATAGCTATAAGTATTAGTAACTTGAATTAAATAATTCATAGTGAAAGGTCGCGGTGAATCAGTGATGCTTAGGTGTCCGAAGTTGTAATTAATGACATGAGTAAGTTGATAATCACAAGAGTTGATTCTTGAGAGGACTATAGTTTTGAGTCTATGAAGAACCCTACAAGAAGCAGTGTCCTTATGCATTGAGTTCTACATAAATAAAGAAATACCTTAAGACTGGAACGATGCGAGTCTTCTCCAGTAACAGAAGCTTGTGGTGCAAGGTTGATGTGATCTTCTGGGGTAATCGTTTCCTGAATCATATATCAAAAAGCTAACTTGTAAGTTTTTACATGATCAATCAATTCACTGTCAATTGAAATTGGGGAGCATTAGAATATGATAAAATATAACAGAAACAACATCATGCTCAAACCTGCAAAGGCTGCCATTCAGTCAAAGCTAGGAAGCGTTCTGCATATTCAGGGACTAGATGAAAGGTATATGCATGTTAGCAATGTGTATATTTTTTTTGAAATGAACACACTATTCTTTAAGCACAGAGCAAGTAGACATACCGATCGGACTGGGGACAGCTAAATAAGTAGACATTCCGATCGTAAAGGGGACAACTAAACAACCTGGCTCAAGAGGGACACGGGGGTCTCTAATGGATCCAAAAAAGAAAAGAAATAGGGAGGTGATTAGTAACAATAAAAAAGCATAACACCATAAGCAAGGTGTAAAGAAAAGAAAACTATATATATTACTCAAAGAAGACGAGAATACAAAAAAGGATATCCTTTATTTATTTCTATTTTCACTTTTTGTTTCCTTTTTTCAAAGGAGCCCACAAATGAAGCGTCAAAGCAGAAAGTGACATTTTTTGTAATTAAACTGAAAACAGAAAATGTTATCTAAAATCAAAAAGTTTCTCTTACAAATACATCTCTTTCAAGTTTAAGATCTTTAGCTATTCCAATACAGCAAAAAAATAGAGAGAAAAAAATCTTACATATTATTGGTCAGTGATGGCTCCGGCCACGCATTCTTTGACGGTGTTTCGCTGGTCCGGGATGGATAAAGAACAAAATTCCCATACTTCATTGACTCTAAGGATGGCCTCCAGTGTGACGGGGAATTAGAGGTTCTGAGTCGGCGGTGAGAATGAGAGTGGGGTTGTTGTGAGCTGAATTGTAAAAATTCCGACTTGGGAGTCGTGAGGGCTCTGCTAGTGAAGGTGGGTTGAGAATGGGAAGAGGTGGCGGTGGAGGGGAAGACATTCGAAGACATTGTTTCTGTGTTTGCGGATAGCGGCGGATAACAAGGGGTTTAAGTGTGTATATATATTGTCTGTGTTGAGTACCCGCTCAAAGGGCAAAAAAACCATCTTATCAAGGTGTTCTACAACACAGGTCAGTTCAATTCAAGGCGCATGCCCCTAACCTGGAAGCTCTAGGCCTCCTCAAAAAAGAAGGAAAAACTAAAGGGAAGAACATTACATAGTATCGTTTTTTATGGCCAAAAAAATTACTCCTTTGTAACAAGTTGCTCTATTTTCTTACCAACTAAGCTTTTTAAGTTACTTAACGTTCTGTTGACATTTTTGTCTAATTCTCATTTAACACTGTTAAAAATGTCTATGTGGCAGTTAAGTGCTTATGTGGCTATTCATGTGGCGGTTCAATTCCTTTAAGTATGATGATTATGATTTCCAATTATGTAATTGATTGATGTTTTTTTTAATGAATGACGATAGCGGATAAGTTAGTTTATAGGGAAGTTAATAGCGGATAAGTTAGTGGATTAAATTTAAATTATTTAAAATTTAATAAAATTAGCAATTGAACTAACTTTTTTTTACAAGAGCAATTGAACTAACTTATAAATATACGGCTTAAATATGTTTTTCATCCATGCAAATATAGCGATTTTTTAAATAAGTCCCTAAAAAATTTATAAAAAAAAAATACCTTTCTGTTAAGTTTTTTGTTACTCATTTGCTAACGTGGCTAATGGAGCTCCATTTTGGTATATTTGACTTTTAAAAAAGTCTCTGCAAAATAACTTTTTAAATTGCTGACTTAGATATATTTCCCTATTTTACCCTCACTCTCTCTTCCTCCCTATTTGTCCCTCTGATCTTTGTTTCTCTCGAAGAGGAGTCTGCATTGTGGTGTGGGTATAGAGATATTTTTTTTTTGACAAAATGAGTCTAATTCATTTCATTAGCAATAGTAGAAAAGATACATGCTAGGTTGTGTGGATAAAATAGCAAAGGTTGTTCACTAAAAACTTTGATAATGGACCATCTATTTCTTTTGCGAAACAAAGGGCAGAAACAAATCAAGAGTTTCCTGTTTATACAACAAAGTAAACATAATTTATTTTCATTCAAAGTATAGAAGCTGCAACATTCAAAGTTGCAGGCTAATCCAAAAGCTTAACAATAAGATTATCCTCCTGTTGATGTTCACCAATAACAATTGAAGCTTTCACTAACGACATTTTTGGCTCTATCCCTCAATCAACAAATGCAAGACAAGCTACATTTTTCTTCACCATAACCATTGAATTAGCTCCATGAATACTCCATGCTACACCCCCTTGCAACACTAGATCACAATACTCTTCGCAACTAGTCCACCTGCAAAATTTCCAATAGAGGTTGTATCATAACATGCCTCAAAAGGTGCCACCGGAGCCACTCTCTTTAGTTTTCTATCAAAAGCCTTCTTGATAAATTCACGAATAAAAGGCTTATAGACAGAGCTTTGTAACTCAGTGAAAGGAACCATGGTACTAATTTTGGTTCCCCCATTTCCCTTATTATCAATACGCAAGCGCCCCCTTCCACCAGCATCGCCATCATCCACCATCGCGAGCACCTCACGCATCCACATCAGGATCCACTCTCTTGTCTAGTTCCCACCAAAATGAAAACATAATGGATATAAACACATTGAACAATCGATGGAACAACACTCCAAAACCTAACCACAGAACAGTAGGAAATGATGTAGGTGGCATCCAACGAAACCAACCATCTTGGGAACATTTGAAAATGATATGGGTGGCAATGTTATGGAATGACATGCATTGCTAATCAAGACTACCATCTTGGGAACATTTGAAAATGATATGGGTGGCAATGTTATGGAATGACATGCATTGCTAATCAAGACTACGCAAAAGTTGAGAGCTAAACACACGACAACACACAATATATATGTGAATCGCTAGCAACATAACGCATAAAGGTGAAGAACAATGAAAAATAAAACCATCTAAACAAATTGCAACATGTAAGATATATCATAGTTGAAGAATGGCGCAAATGAAATAAACACACAGAACAATTTATGGAACAGCACTACGAAACCTAACCACGGAACAATAGGAAATGATGTAGGTGGCATCCAACGAAACCAACCATCTCGGGAACAGTTGAAAATTATGGAATGATATGCATTGCTAATCAAGAATTAGCAAAAAAAATAAGAGCTAAAGACATGCAAGACAATATAGATATGTGAATCACTGGCAACATAACACATAAAGGTGAAGAACAATGAAAAATAAACCATCTAAACAAATTGCAGCACGTAATATATATCATAGTTGACGAATGGCGCCAACTTTAACTGAAGACTATCACAGTATTATAGTGCTGATGTGGTCCCTCTTTTCTCTTATTTTGCAAAAAGAAAGACATGTTTAGTAATTTTAGCGACAGAACCCCGTGGTGCAAAGTTAATATCAACTTTCTTCTTGATGCGATTTGGCCTTATTATTTCCTGAATCACATACCAGAGCTATCTTGTAAGTTTTCACAAGATCAATTTATCGATCGTCAGTTGCAATAGGGGTGCATTAGCATATGATAAAATTTAACAGAAACAACATAATGCTCATTAAGAGGCTCTGACCGCGCCGCAAGAATGGGAGTTCCGATGAGCTGTAAATCGTAATTGTTGTGTGTGGATAGTGGTGAGGGAGACCTGACGACGATAGATGGAAATATCTAATTAAACTGTTGAATCCTGATAATATTTCTTTCCAAAAACATGTACATAAAACTGGCGTGATATTGTCTCATTAAGAGTCATTTTACCACACCTCGCCACTGTAATAAGAACCAAAAACCCACAAGGTTTTAAAAAATTCCTATTCCGGCACAAAAACTCTTAAGAATTACGATTCATGTGTAAATAAGTGATATGCATCACAAACCATGTAACTGATGTCCAGTTTTCCATTCAGAAACTAATGTAGACACAGATACAGTGACAAGAAAGTCCTTGGAACCATGCTCACTAAAAAACTTAGTAACACGATAGAAACCCCCAAATAAAGTGAAATCAGTTTCGCGGATGGTATTCAGGTAAGATATATAGATACCAGATATCCAATAGCTTGGTTAATATATGTTTAAGCTCATCCTAGGCTGAACCTGCATGCTGCATTTAATAGCAGGGTAGTGCACCTCATCTGTTTCCTTACAATACCAATGATCCAATTCAGCCAAACCAGATGAGGTGCACAACTTCACACTGCTATTAATTTTATAGTTTTTTCAATAATGTATTAATAGATACTAACGCCACGTCCCCACCCTCTCCCCTCCACGACTTACACTTATTCTCCTCTTAGTCCTCTCTTACTAAATAAACAGCACACCCATCTTAAAAGAGGACTATAAGAAAAAATGAGGGATGACAAAAATGAAGATTTTGATCAAAAACATGAAAAGAAAAACAAACAAACAACCAAACAAACCTATTGAAAAGTTGGACAAAGGAGAAATAATTTTTTTAATTGTAATCTACTTTACTCCATTCGCTGCAACCATTTTAGTTATAATCTGCAGATTCATAAAAATCAAAATCATTAGTGATGCACAATTTTATACTACTTTTAACAAAACAAGCATGCGATGTATAGCAAGATATAAGTGAAGAGATGCACAACCAATGGTGTAGTAAGCTAAAGAACCAAGTCTCTCTTCCAGGAGTATGAAATTCCAGGAGTATGAAACTTTAAATCTGGAAAAAGACATTTTGGTTTCCATCTCCTTCTTATCATAATCTGTGCATATTTCATTTAATTGAAAGAGATGGTCAAATTCAAGACTGAAATCATAAATTATATCCAAGAGATCGCAAGAGGTGCAATCAGTTTAGTCAAAGCGACATCATCGAAGAAATCTACTAAGGCATAGAAGCAATGTAAGCCAGAAGTTTTCCACAGAGATGAAATCTATTTACCAACACTAAAAACCTTAACTGATCAGCCGGATACTTTAGACACCGAGAAGCCTACATTAAAAGGCAAGAATAACATATAGCAGACCTATTAACACATGCACTACTTCCTTCAAACCAATAAGGTGGACGAAGTAGCTTTATTGATAAGTAATATACTTTAGAGCCAAGAAGTCTACATTAAAAGGCAAGAATAGCATATAGCTCTAAACATTTCAGTTGATCCTGAATTATTCAAAAGTGGACCACACACTACCATCAAATAATTGGAGACCTACTAATTCATGCACTTCCTTCAAACCAATAAGTGGATCAAGCACCACCTTCGAACACCGCCATTCACCTCCAGACGAACCTCACACCTTCGAACACCGGCAAGAACCAACAAGCTGATAATGTACTTCTTTCGAACACCGGCAACAACCTCCAGACGGAACCTCCTTAGGAAACCAGCATCAACCAGCAAGTGGAATGTACACCTCCTTTGAACACCACCAACAACCGCTAGATAGGTCATGACCCTCCGTCGAACACCGGCAACAACCTCTAGATAGGTCATCAACTTCCTCCGAAGACCGGCAAGAATGAATGAGTGGTTCATGCCAGGAACAACTCCAGATGGATCATCCACTGGCCTTATTGTTTCCTGAATCACACATATCATAGCTAACTTGTAATTTTTCACTAGAGAAATTTATCAACTGTCAGTTGCAATGCAACTGGGGAGCATTGGAATAAAATATAACAAACAACATCATGCTCAAGATCTGCAAGAAAAGGAACAAAAATAATAAATGCATACCTTGTGAACATCTTCCATAACATATTTCCTACTAGGCTTAAGATCTGCAAGAAAAGGAACCTTATCGATAGCCTTCCGAAAATCTCCAAGAGTCAAAATAATGCCAAAACACCTGCGAAAATCATTACATGAGATTTCTCTGAGGGTTATTTTATTATATCAAAAGGCTCTTTGGAACTAAAGTTTCACTCACTTGGCAATAGCAATTATGAAAAACACAGCGTCGGTAGATACACCAAGTGCCGCAAAGCTTATAGCTGCAAGCATATCTTTATGTAGTGATTTAAGAATCATTCTATCACTTGACTTAATGTCCATCTTCAATAACTCAAAAGGATATCTCCATGGTAAACTAGACAAATACGACTTTATTGGATTTGGATCCTCGACAGGGGTAAATGAGCTACATAAAAAGCATATAAAGATAAGCACACTCATAAGGAAAGATAAGACAAGTAGGAGAATCTACACATACACTTACCTGGAAGGAGGAGACGTTCCCATGTCTGTACACATTCCATCGGGGCAGGAGTTGCAGATATCATTTTGTCTATGGTCATCATCACCAGTGGAGCTACTTACATATTCTCCAGAGCACTAATGGAAAGACAAAAGATAATTAAACACGAATAATATGAGTTGCTTAACCTCGATAGTGTAATTGTTCAACCATCAATGTTCAGGGAAAACAAATTCATATTATAGATTATAGTATTTCAATAAGAACAATAATCATTATTATTTTCTTTAGAAAAGAGAGTTGCATTACTCAAATGAAGTATTCAATAATTGTTTTTTATTTTCACACCATTTTTCCTATACGAAACTTAAAAATAACCAAAGTGAAAGAAAGAGACAATTTTGTAATTAAACTGAAAACAGAAAATGTCATGTAAAATCAAACAGGCCCAAAAAGTTTCTCTTACAAAATCTCCAAATAATATTTATAAAATAAAGCGTTTATGATCTTTACCTATCCTCAGTTTTTTAATTGTTCCAATAGTGTTTCTCTCACACTCCTCCATTGTTTCTTCAGTTTGAATGAGCACAAAAAAAAATAAAACAGTGATCAAATAAATAACAAAATTGCAAAAAAGGAGTGACAGTAGAACAAAATCAAAACACGCACAGCAAAACTTTAAAGAGAGAGAGAGAGAGAGAGAGAGAGAGAGGAAAAAATCTTACATCGTGTCCAGCGAGGAAGACCTTCTCAGTAGAGGCTCTGACCCTATAGGAAGAATGAGGGTAAGGTTTGGGAGAACTGTAACTGTTAAGAGTGGAATTTGGTGAGGAAGACCTGACGGTGACAGAGACTCTTCCGTCTCTGAGAATGGACGGAGAAATGGAGCGTGGTGGAGTTAAGCGGAGGCTAATATCTCGGAAACAGGTGGGGATGACGGCATGCGCCATTGTTTGTGACTGGAATTGGGAGGTAGGTGGAGGCTGGAACAACCTCTGAAGAAGAGACGCGAAACGAATTTGTGTATGCGCGCTACCAAGGGCAGGAGGCAACTTATAGCATTGACAAAATTTTGCCTAACATTTTAAATTCAACAATAGATCAATACCGTTGGGTACCTATTAGTAATATTTTAAATTTAACGGTTAAGATTGAGTGACTGGTCACCGGGCAATACCGTCTTACTAAAGTAGACGATCCTCTAGCTGCCTTCACAATTTCAGCGATATGAGTGTGTTGGCTTTTGAGTTCAAACTCGGATGTAGGTTGTGATAGTGTGTGATGCTTATGTGTCATTTCATTTAATTAGACCAAAAAATTTATTCCAAAAATTCTTTGTACAAATGAGGTCATTTTTTGTATCATTTTGTTAACAAATATTCACTAAGACGACCACATGCATCTAGGTTGTTTTAGTCCCTAGAGAGACTTATTTGATTTGATTGACTAATCTTCTCGAGAGCTTAAATTGTTTGCCTCGAGAAAATTAAAGAGTTTCATATAAATGTCACTATCAAGTAAATCATACAAATAAGTCCTAAGAGCTTCAATCATCCATCATATTTAAATTTAGCACACTTCATGTGCTACTAGACTAATTAAACATCAAAAAATACTTGCATTTACTACATGTTGAACTTTGTATCTCATCTCGTTTTCACCCGAAAAATCATTTTTATCCAACTGACTTCACATCTCTAGTTTGTTCGGACTACATGTTCAAAAAAAATTCGCTTACAAAGTGAGTTTATTTTCACTTCAATTGCGTCATTTCACTTTATCAATTCATTTCTTTGTCCATCGCGATTGATAGCTTTTGGTTCGTGATCCTCATTGCAATTATCATAAATATATATATATATATATATATATATATATATATATATGTGGGTGTGTGCAAAAAATATTGTCAATGTTGACTTCATTTCAGTTCCATCTCACTTCATTCATAACCTAATTTATTGAGATCTCTTCATTTCCACAAATATCAAGCACCTTATCTGTTTCTTCTAGAACTAAAAAAATCAACTATTGGAGTTTCTATGCGCTCACTTGGGCTTTTTAGCTTCTTTCCTTGTTCAAGAGGATTTTTATCTTTGAAATCGACAACTATAAAAACTTGTTACAATTATAAATTGTTCAATAGGGACACCAGTTTTGATTGGAGCATTAGCAGCTGCTAATTAGTTTCCTAAACTTTGTAAATGAAGTATCTTTTGAACTTCTTGTTCACATGATTTGTATGAGGATCAAGATGAGATAAAAAAAATGTTTTATTCCAAGTAATACTCATTTCCAACTGCTTATTCTCTCCCTCTAATATTGGGAAAACTAATTATCAAATGATAATCAGCAAACTGAACTATAAACAAGTCTTTGATTGTTGGCTCAAGATACTTTATCGTTGATGGAGATTCATTTTTTTTACCAACATTGATTGAGATTCATATATGTTCCCAACATTCTTTGAGGTTCATCTTAGTGCATAGTAGTGGTGTAATGTGAACATGCACAACATATCTAAAAGTTCTTAAATGAAAGATATTTGATTATTGACCGAAAATCAATCGTAAATGGGAGAACTTACATATGATAATTTATTGGATTAATGTGGATCAATGTCTCACGACGTCCAATGAATGGTTCTTCAAGACCATTTTATGAATGAATATATGCTACATGATGTTCAATATCAATCCTAGCAGACATACAATAGTCATCACATGCTTCTAAATAATACAGGAAAATCAGTACTTAGTGACTAGCACGTGGTCAACGACGGTGCTCCGGCGGTCAGCGCGGTGGTTGACCAAAATAATTTAATATATTATACATACATATATATACTAGCCCCATGACCCGTGCGATGCACCGGGTTGACTAAGTTCTAGCGTATACTCGAGTAATTAAATCTTTTCAAAAGACTAATATCTCATCGTGCTTGAAAGCAAATTTTGCACTGGCCAACACCGAGTTTGTCAACTGTTAGAATCGGGCACAGGATCGACTCCCGTGCCTCAGGATAGCCTATGCCATTGGGCAAATGGTTTTAGTATGCAAAATATAAAATCTAATAACTTTGAATAAAAATTAAATATAAATATAAATTAAATAAAAAGATTATCAATTTTAAAAGGAACATTAATAAAGGCACACATCCTCCCTAGATAAAATAAGAAGAAAAAGTCTAAAGAATTTTAATAACATAATCCACATTCATCAAATGCAAATATGAAATTAACTCATAATTAGAAATAAAAGAAGACAACACAGTTAAAAAGTGAAACACGCTGGGTATCATGCATGCATGGTTGAAGGAAAACCCATGATAAAATAGGAGCAGTTATACAAAGTTGAAAAAGATTACAGAGGTTTTCTTGTAAATGTGGCTGAAGTTCCCGTTGAAATAAGATCATGAAGGTTCTATTGCAAATGTCCTCAAGTTCTCACGGGAATCAATGTAGCAACGTTGTACTCGAATATTAAAGAAAGATAAAAATACAAACACCAGTTAAAGAACGATTTTATTACCCATTGGGTGAAATGACCAATATACAAAAGAAAACACAAATAGAAAGTGAAATACATGGTATCGTGCAGGGTTGGATGGAAATTACCAATAAAATAGAAGCACCTATAAATAGTTGAAAGAGTGCGGCTGAGGGATATTGTAAATGTGACTGAATTTTTCAAAATAGAAATTAAATTAATACTATAAATTAAATAAGAATATTATAAAATTAAAAAGAAAAGGTTATTGAGGAACGAACTTCGCGTATTTGAACATCTAAAAATTTTTCGGTACAATAAAGTACCCCAAAATACATTGTCAGCATTGCACTTTACAAACTTTTTCACAAACTTATTAATATTTTTTACCAAACCAGTTATTTACGAAAAAACTTTTGGTATTTGAAGAGTCAAATTTTTTTCGAATCCCAAAGTACCTCAAAACACGATACTTAACATCTCACTTTACACATTTTGTTACAAAATTATTTTGTTACCACCAAATACGCCAAAACACACTTTTTAACATCTCACTTTACGTATTTTTTTTCATGAAATTAATTATCTTTTCACTTAATCGATTATTGAAGAACAAAATTTGCATATTTAAACATCTAAAAATTTTCGAGACCATAAAGTACTCATTTAAATATAAAAGAAGAAAAAATTTGAAGCAAAAACAAAAATGAAACAAAAAAATTGAAAAAAAAAAGAAAGAAGAAGAGAAAAAAACAACAAAATAAAAACTGAAAAGCAAAAAAAAAAAGTAAATAAAAAAAAATGGAAGTTGGCGCGCGGACATGACAAGCCGCATTAGAGTCTTAGACTAGCCCTATTACCGGTGCGATGCACGGGGTTGGCTAGATAGCTTTGCGTACATAAGAACTAATATTTTTATGCGTTTATTATGAAGTCTCTTTATAAAGAATAAATCTTTAAGTGATTTAGTATTAGAAATCAGTCGACTAAATTTAAGAAACATAGTCATAGATTACAACAACACGATGAAGTTAAATACTTGCCCTTTACTTCCTTTTGATGTGAACTGTGTGTGATACTAACTGTATATACATCAAGTACAGTGCACGAATAGGATGCATAAATATCGTCAAAGAATTCTAAATTTATTGAACGAAAATTATATGCTAAGACACACTCTAAAACATCAACCAATAAAAGCATCATAAGGTCGTAAACAAACCAACACAAACGCTTTAGAAACTCGAATAAGTCATACCAAAACAAACAGTATAGGAATCAAACCGAATATATCAAAAACACATTACAAAATAAAACATGATTAATTATGTATTAACATACAAATGGCGCTCTTTCCACTCATCTAGCCGAAACACCCATTTCACATAACCCAATAACCCAAACTATCCCTCATTGGAAGCATCGTACAGACCTCAATTTGTTGGTTCTTGAGCCTTTCTCTTGGATGTTTTTGAATGATTGAAGAATTAATAACAACAGATCACCACTCCATCATTGATGACATGCAAATACTAATATTGTTGCTACAAATGAAAGTTTTGGCACATGATACTTACTGCAGATGCAATTCTTGGAGACTCTCCTTGAAATATCAAAATGGGTTCGGTGAAGATGTATGTATGATAGTAAAAACAAGGCTGGTGAGAAGTACTATTTATCTTTGCAAAAATATCCCTAACATGTCATACTTTTTGCACCAAATGCGTGTTCACATAGTATTAACATTTGAGAGACTTCAAGGAAAAGGAATGAAAACAATTTCATTATTGAAGAAGAAAAGTTGATTGATTACAATGAGTTTGATCTTATATATAGATCCAATCTCACCTAACTAATCTATAACAAATTAGTAACTAAAAAAACTAACTCTAACCAAATTATAACTACTAACAACTTTTCTTAACTACTTAACCAACTAACTATAATATTTCTAATACATAGTGTCTCAACAACACTCCCCATACCTAACTGATCATCAAATTAAATCAGCAATTATACAACCATGGCAATTAATTTTAAGTTGATCATAGACAATAGCTCACAGCCTCACAGGGTTTTAAAAAAGAAACTGTTAAGCACTATTATTCCGAGTAAAAAAGAAGCATTATTATTAAATATAGCAATGTCTATGTTGTCCATCCATTATAACATGTGATGTAAATTAAATTTTTATTTAATTTTAAAATGATCCTATTTTTATTATTGAATAGCTAATCAAATATTTATTAAATTGTGATTAGAAAACAATTAATAATGCACACAATGAAGTGCACCTAAATTTTGTTTTTAAAATAGAAAATCATTGCAAGTACGATATAAAAGCTTGCAAGCTCACCCCAAAAGAATTGTCTTTCTCATATCAGAATGGCATAATATTTTCATAGACATTTGAGGAGAACTTGTGGTACAAAATTATAGTAAAATATAAAACTTTTCTAGACAAATAGCAATAGGAAAAAAGTGAAGAACTGGTTGATTGCTAATTTCATTTATATTTGTATGATTGAATATTTGGACCACTTGTATATGGAACACATGTTCTAGAACAAAAACGAAACGAAACAGAGTGAGTACCATGAGGCCAAAAGCAAAGACTCGGATACAATGTTTCCAAGGGAAGAAGCAACAACCTCCAAGTTACCAAGGTGTCCTGAAAATAGTTGTGTGGATATAGACATGACATAGTTGATAAGGTAAACGATATCAGCAGGAGCTGCAACTATATCCTGAATTTCTCACTATATCCTTAATTTCTCACTATGAAGATTGACTATATTGTAAGCATCGTACTGCAACTATTTACTTAAATAAAGTGATTGCAAAATTGATAAGTTTAGGAGGTACACCAAAATAATGTAAAGATTTCATAAGCTAATTTTTTTTAATCCAAATGGAATCAAATATATTTAGATTAAAATCCAAATAAAGTAAAAAGAAGGTATTACGCACACAAACATACACCCTTTACCATGTGTAAAACTTAATAATCAAAATCTTTCAAATCCTACAATAACAGCAAGCCCTTTGAATCACCTGGAAAAAATGGGATGCAAAAGGTATCAAGTGGATAGAAGCTGCATTGATTATCTTTCTCTCAAGACGAAAACATGTATCCAACATTTAAAAAAAATCTGCAAGTAAATGGAGAAGATAGGTTATAGGTGAAGCTTTAAAAGAGTCTACTCATTAGAAGAGTCGACTCATTAGAAGAAAAAAAGAATGAAGAAATGAAAGTGAAATTAATTTGGAGTTTGGACAAAAATTGTAAAATAGATAGGAGCTCCATATTTTGTTTCAAAGGTTACTATTTGCTTCTTGCTTTTTTTAGCCCTTTGATTATCCCTTCTTTCTTATTTCCTACCTTGCATGATTTCACCCTTGGCCCCATTACAACCCATGAAACCCCATCTTTTGCATGCATGTGAACTATTTAGTGGAGATTTGGTCAAATTACAAGCTTATGGTAATGTGCATTTTGTGGAAACTTGAGTGTATATTTTTCTTAGTCCCTAAACACTTAGAGAGATTGTGAGCGAGTGCCCTTGTTCACAGAAATATATTCTTCAGGGACATGAGCCTCTAATTGGGCAACCTCTTGACACCTCATATGTGCTATATTATCAGTTGCTTGTCATTGTGCTTCTAATTTTGGGTCCCTTATTTGGCTGTCTCTATTACTTATTTGAAAATTTTATTGAGCCAGGAAATTTGCTTGAGGACAAGCAAAGGTCAAGTGTGGGGGAGTTGATAAACTCCAATTTAGTGCACTTTTAGATACACTTTTGGATCACTTTTAGAGCAATTATTAGTACTTATATAAATCATTGGCTTAAATTTGCTTTTTATTTTGCAGAAATAAAAATAGTATAAAAAGGAATAATATTCCAAATTAGAGATATATATATATATATATCTTGCCTTACAAGGGAGGCGCTGGATAAAAGAGAAGAGTAGGAAAGGGCATGGCCCAATTGCAATTGGATTGAAAAAGCCCAAGGCCAAGTTGAAATACACGGATGAATTAAGAGAAAAGAAAGGAAGCTTTGTGTGTTGAATTATAAAAGAGGAAAGGGATTGCCGTGAAGAGAAAGAAAGGCAGCTCACGTGATCACCAAGAGATTTTGCACAAAACCCTAGGAAAGTAATATAAAAGGAAGATAGCACAACAATAAACGGGGGCTGGACAAAAAGAATTGAGACGGCTGAGAATTTAGAGAGAGAAGAAGCACTACTGACGCACCAGACGCTAACAACAGCACTTTGGGAGTTTCCGGTACCCCTTCTTGACATCGTGAGAGAGCTTTGGAGCAGAATACAGACAGGATCAGAATTTACTCAATCTCCGGGTTATTTTCATATTCTGTAATTCATGACTTTTAATTTTAATCCAATGTTCTTGAACACTATGGATAGCTAAATCCTCTTCTAGGGTCTTAGGTAGATCTTGCTTGATTAGAGACCTTTTTATGTTTTAATTTATATTTTGAATTCCCAATTTTTATTTCAATTAATATTATCTTATTGTTTTATTACATAATTAGGACTGACAACCCTTTGCATGTTTATAATCAATTAGTTGATTAGCGACCGTACTACAACTAGTTGGTGGACCTATAGGATAATTGAGACTATAATTAATGAATGACCAAACTTTAATTTAGTCTTCCAATCATTCAACCTTTTTGTACTTCATGCTTTTCTTAAATTTAAATTCTAGCATGACCAAACTAGGATTAATTTAGGGAAAAGAATATTAATCACGAATGACCAAACGGATTAATAGGTTTAGTAAAGGGATTGGTAATTGAATAAAATAAGGGAATTCAGGTAGAATTAGACATAGAAGAATCGAAGCTAGCAAGTGAAACCGAGACCCTAGGCTTCTCTCCATTGATCGAACTTTACAATTTTAATTCTTGCTATTTACTTCGTCTTATTTTAGTTTCTACAATCACCAACATTCGTTAGTCTAAATAATAATTAATCTTAAGTAGTTTGGTGCTTATTAATTTATCCCTGTGGAGACGATATTTTTTATACTACTTCTGCAAGAGAGTACACTTGCTCTCAAGTGTGTTTTTAACGCAACAAGCAACTATACCAATCTTTTTTTAAGCAATTATACCAATCGTTTAAATAAGATAGAGTAAATAATAACATTGAAGATACTGTCAAGTAAAAAGGAAAACTTGGAATAAAAGAATTTTGAAATGATCAAATCTAACACACAATCAGTTGGCAATATCATGAATCTAATTGCTATCAAAAAGCAAGTTTGAAGCAAACCACATTATGACCTCAAAGAAAACAAAACTAAAATTCGTCTTATCTATCTTAATCACAATGAGAGCACATCATAAGTCATTCTTCACTCAAAGAAAGCAAAACAAAAAATCATTTTATAAATCTATCTTAACCAAAACTTTGATACCATCTTCAATCTTTTGCAATTCACTACAACATGTTTCTTTCAGTCTTCATCTCATTATGTTTGAATTCCCACGAAATTCACCCCCCATATAATTGTGAGCCAATATTATTCATAATAAACTATTGTAGTTGAGAGAAGCCATTTAAAAAAGATATTGTGCAAATTTACTGACCTTCACAATTTTAATAGGTTAATTAGAGATCTTGGCGAAAAGTAAGCATTGAATAGTTGCTGGGTTCTTAATATTCATATATTGTTAAAGTGTTTACCTTGGCTATTTTTAAACTCCTTACTTGTTTACTGATTTGTTTTCAAAAGAAACAAATAGTTAATACATGTCAAGTCTACTCATTAATTTGTTGTCCTCATCCTCTAAACAATCTAACAACAATAAGTAAGCATAAAAAATGTAATTATGGATGAAAACAATATAGTTTCTTAATGAAGAATTTATGTTGCCAACCTTAAGAATGGATGAAATAAGTATAAACTTACAACCCATTTTTTCTAACTTGTGTAAAAAAGGTATAAATGGAATTTATATATCATCTAATTGTACAAAAGTCTTTGGAGAACATTTATTGTTGTTGACCCCAGCTTATTCAACTTCTGCACTACACATTAATTCCATTTCCATTTGATTTACTTGAAAACAATCTGACCTGACTTGTCAAATCCTATAGAGTATGTATGTATTCCAAGGCTAGCTATCCTATACAAACAACCACACTACCTCTGTTATCAACAAATAGTCATCAAGAGTGAGGCTTATGTTATGTACTTGACAGTGATGACTCATATTACCATATAATGGTTCAAAGCAAAAACATATTCTTCTGGGGCAAAAATGTGTAATAATATCAATTCAATGGGGTTTGTTCTAGGCCATCCTGTTATTATCTCTTTGCTTGACCTCATAACAGGAATCATTCAATATAATAATTCAGGTATATAACAAACAATCACAGGTTAAAAACTGGAAACAACAATGCATCCACTTCTCCATTATAATCAGGGGTCATGCACTCATGCCTATAAAAATAGATATGTTACAGGTATATAACAAACAATTACATAAAAAAAATATTATCATTTAACAGACACAACAAAATAAATATTACCAAAAATTAATCCATTGATGAATTATGTTTTATTAGTGAAGGAAAGAAAGGAAAGGAAAAAACCATGTTTCATATATCAACTCAATAAACTCATTCTTTACTCCAGGCTTGCTTACAAAATTTGCCCAGCAATAGTTTCAATATTTATGCAAAAGACAAAAAGAATAACATAAAAAAATGAGTATTACACAATACTAACATGTCTATAGTTAGTAATTTAATAGGTTACCTTTGAAGAGGTAAGAGCATTTGTCTAAAATATACTCTTGACTTATGCATTTTATAAAAACCTATGTTGATTAGTTGAGAGCATTGCAATGCCTGACTGATCCTTTGACTTGAGAGTTCCAAGGTTCCACTTTCATTAAGGCTGCTATGAACATTTATGACTATTCATTATAAAAAAAATATTGATACTCATAATAAAAAAGTGTAGACAATTAGGTAGCTAAAGGGTATCAACAACTGTTGAAAGTTATGAATAATAATAACTAAAAAGCACCACAGAACAAAAATTTGGGAAAAGTTCCTAGATTTGGAAGTAGAATTTCACCAAAATCAAAGTCTCCAGCTTTTTTAATTGGGCCATTAAGCTATATTCTTCTTTGGTCGATAAAAAAAATATAATAATTCCAAGCTAAGTAAAATGTATTGTTTTGTTTATGACTCAAATTCTTTATAATGAAGCATGGATAACTTATAACCTCATTCAAAACCCAGTAAAATCAGAGGAAGAGCAAGCTTTCAATTTCAGTTATCAGCCACATGCATCGACTAACTTGGATGAATCAGTGAATAAAAGTAAAAATCTAACCTTCCAATCGAAAATAGTACCTTCAGATAAGAGAAGAAGATGAAGGAGGGTTGGTAAGATGGAAACTGTAACAACTCCAAAAAAAAATCCAAAATTTGAATTAATAAAACAAAGAAAAACAACCCAGAAATGATCTGTTGGAGAATCAATGTTGTAAGAATGTTTAGGGATTTACTTTGAGACCCACAAATTTGAAGCTTGTCATGCTAAACCTTGATTCTTCTCTTCCTCTAGTTCCCTTGCTCTTCCTCAGTTTCTAGTGGCTAATGTGAGTCGGATCATGTTGCCGAAACCTCAGCTGCCGCCGCGTTATCCAGAAGGCGATCCCTCGTCAACGGTGGTGTCGCCGATGTCGGCAAAAGACAAGCTTTTCTAAATCACTCTAACTGCGAGATAGAGGGAGAGGATGAAGGAAGAGAGTCTATTCATTGATTTATGAAACTGATGGAAAAGCTATTGAAAAGTTGAAATGTAACGGGGAATTAAGAACAAAAAAGATGAAACGGGATGAAAATGGATCAGATAAAGAATGAAAGAAAGAAAGATACCGCGTGAGGAAGATGAAAATACTGTCTCTGTAAATTAACAATGAAAAGAAATAAAAGCCAAATGAAAATGAAGAGTCACGCAAGAAATACTGAAGGAAGTTTTTTGGGGAAAGTTGCGCAAAAAAAAAACCTGCATTTCCCGCGCTCAGCGACAAGCGCATAGGAGATGTAGATAATATGTTTCTTATTTATTTTGTGAACAATGTCAATATTAATCGTAACCAAATTTCTTTTGCATATCAAATAGTGGGGAAATATTTTATTGTATCATAATGAAATAAAGGACGCCACACACACTTGTTTTCAAAAGTTTTAGTGGATTTGGTTAATAATAGGTATAGAGATTCAACGTCACCACACACACTTGTTTGGAGGATTCGTAGTGAGCTTCTTAAGAACTGGGAGGTGCGTGTGACTCATATTTATTGGGAAGCTAATCAGTGTGCGGACTGGCTAGCGAATCATAGCTTTGGAAACAACCTTATTGGATTGCAAATCACTCATACTCCTCATAGGGAGCTGCTCCAATTGATGGCTGAGGATAACTTTGGGTTTTCTATATCTCGGACAATTAGAGCATCTCCAATGGAGAGTTCTTACCCATTGTGGAGAATCAAAAATGGGTACCTATTGAGAATGAACTCTTAAATAGGAAACCCTCTATCTCTCCTTTGATATGAGGACCCACAACCTTATTTTTGATTAAAAACTAATAAAAAATTATAACTACTATGAAAGTAGGACCCATTTAGTAATTTTTGTTTGGAGTTTTGAATTGGAGAGATGAAGTTCTTATCCAATACTATTAATAAAAATCTATAAAAGAATGATGTGTATACGTAGGACCCATTTAAGTACTTAAATTAGAGTTTCTCTATTGTGGATGCTCTAGCAGTAGCTAGTTTTCTTTCTTTTTCGCGCATTAGCCCTCTCTTGTACCAAAAATAAAATAAAATAAAGGACGCCACTCAATAAATAACGAAATAAAGAAGTTTAAACAATGATCAATTGGGAACTTTTTTTTGTTGCTATTTGGTCCATGGTCCTGTGGAACAATGTTTACATTTTTTATCAAACAAATATAATCACTTTTCCGTACGTACAGAACGCCAATTTACTAATTTTAACGAAATAAATTTAGTTTACACAGTTAACAACAAACAAAGAATTTTATTCTGCAAAATAAAATTTATTTCCAAATTAATTGAATGACAAAAATCTAAATTAATGGGTTTAGTTTCAAGATTGAGCACGTTTTTTTATTCTGCAAAATAATTTTAGATATTGTTGTTCACAGTGGAGTTGATACACAGTGGAGTGTGATGCATACTATTGCTCTAAAGTGACATCAAGATATGTGTCACTTTATTTGCTTAATTATGAGTAGCTGTGGACTTGTGGCTTTTGATTTTGTTGTTTTTACATTTAATGAAAAGCTGTGTTGCTATTAAAAAAAAATTGTTCCACGAGCTTTCCGATTTTTCGTTGCCTTTATTAACACCAACACAACAAAACCCAGATGAAAAGGTTAAAGCGTGGGCTATAAATAAAAGGGGCGTATTTCGAAACTATGAAGATGAAAAATTATTAGCAAAAAAAAAAATGAAGGGGACATCTAGTTTCAGGGACAGCTTGCAATGAGAAAAACAAACCTCTCTGCAAATTGTGGAGACGAAAATGAAGGTAACCCAGTGATGGATTTTTATATTGAAATAAAATAGTTGGATGAGGGAGTTCCACAGAAAAACAAAGTTTCTAAAAAGTGAAAGTAGATGTTGGTATGCATAGGGGAACACGTGTAGAAAAAGGGAGAGGGATGCAAATAAGTGGGATGGAGCAGAATTTTAATTTGCTGAAATTATAGTCTCAATGCATTGGCATGGCAACCGAATGGAAAAAATATGCAACGACACATCGCCAACACGTGGAAACGATGGAGATAAATAGAAGATTTTAATGTTTTAGTAACACGTGGATAACAGATAGAAAATAAAAATTTTAAATCAGAAGACTAATAAAAGTCCAGAACCAATGACACGTACAACAACGAAAACAGACTCAGCAAAAAACACATTTTTTTGGCAAGGTTGATGAAATGAAAAAAAAAATGGGCAAGTTCCCGCCCAAGTGACAAGCAGCTTAGGTTTATGTAGATTAGATTATATATATATTTAATATATTATTCTATATTCTTTTTGTGTTTTAATTTTGAAATGTTTAAAAGAAAATTATTTTCTTGAATTTTTTAAAAAATATTCTTTTATAATTATTCAATAGATTTTCATTTTCTAGTTCTTGTAATCCATTGGGTTTAAAAAATTTAATGGATGGATCACAAACCATGTACAAATCAAATGGATGGATCCGATCCAATCCATCGTTATTTCTTTTTGTAACGGACGGATTGGAAAGATTTTGTTGTGGACGGATCGGATATCCGACAGACAAATGGATACTTTTGACACTCCTTAATGTGACTAAGTCAAAAACACCTTCAGAGATGTGTTATAGTAATGATCAATCTTTAATATTTTCCGAGTCATTTCTCACTGGCTAACAAATAAACCCTGCCTATTATATCACAAAGATAATGTTGAGAATTCATGTGTGAGTGGTTAGTCTCACATCGGCTATGAATAAGCTTGATGAAGAGGATATAAGAGGAGGGGACCCATATACTCAAAGCCTTAAGATTTTGAATGGAGATGTGACATCCAATTCTCTTAGTTGTTCAGATCATTAGCTTGGTGTTGCTCCCGGTGCACTCCAGACTCCATATTACTGTGTTTGGGATAACTAAAGATATTATTTAAAAAATAGCATATTGTTCGCATTAAACAACAATTTTCATTTATTCGGATTACATCATATGTGGGCGTCCAACAAAGGAAAGAAACAAATCAAGTGTTTCCTCTTTTATACAACAAAGTAAACATAATTTATTTATTGTGCTTCATAATAATTAATAAACCTGTGACGCTAGATTTAGGAACAGCTCGTATTGTGGAGCAAAAGTGAGGAACTGAAGCTCAACTTGGAAGAAGCAAGATCAAACACCAATAGATTATCCTCCAATTGATGTCCACCAATAACAATTGAAGCTTTCGCAAAAGACATTCTTGGCTCTGTCCCTCCATCAACAAATGCTAAACAAGCTACATTTTTCTTCACAATAACCATTGAATTAGCTCCATGAATTCTCCATTCCACACCTCCTTGTAACACTAGATCAATACTTGGCACAACAAGTCCAGTGACAGAATTTCCAATAGAACTTGTTTCATAACATGCCTCAAAAGGTGCCACTGAAGCCACTTTCTTTAATTTTCTATCTGAAGCCTTCTTGATAAATTCACGAATAAAAGGCTTATAAACAGAACTTTGTAACTCAGTGAAAGGAACCATGGTACTAATTTTGGTTCCACCATTTCCCTTATTATCAATAGACAACAAAGAAGGTTTCAAGTTAAGAACATTTCCATCAATCTTAACAGATTTCACATCAATGAAATATTCTATAGAAGCAACACCTGCAACAGAAACAGCACCTGTAGAAACTGGATTCACAATCAATGGTGTTGTTTGAACAAATTTAGTAGTACCCTCTGATGATTCAACAAGCAAGTTAGTAAATCCTTGTTTATTATCAGAAGGTAAACAAAGAGAAAACTTGGGTTGAACCTTATTTTTCATTGCAAGTTGTGTTGGTAGTGAAAGATTTGATCTTGCTAGACCAATAATTCCTTGACTATTTTTAGGTAGGCCATTTAATGCTGAGTCATTGCCAGTGAATGATGGATAACCATCAGTGTCAATGCAAGTAGAAAGTAAGCCAGAAATTTTTTGTTGAGAAATGAAGATGAGATCTTCACCAAGACCACCACCAAAAATGAAATTGGCTAATGGATTAATTGTATTAGAAGAACATGTGTTGTTTGTACAACCTGGTTTGAAAGGTCCACTGCAAC
Organism: Astragalus glycyphyllos; assembly: GCA_963573325.1. Lineage (NCBI taxonomy): Eukaryota > Viridiplantae > Streptophyta > Magnoliopsida > Fabales > Fabaceae > Astragalus > Astragalus glycyphyllos. The sequence goes on from OY754311.1 coordinate 8,574,038, forward strand.
CTATACATGATGCAAAATCAGGGCATCTTTTTGAACCACATGCAATAGGAGTGTATGATGAAGAGTTGTAGTTTGTGTTACAATCATACCAGAGATTTTCTCCTGAAAGATCAATGGCTAGATTGAAATCTTTTCTAGGAGTTCCTATGCCAACTGAAGTGTAGAATAGGTTGGTTGATGGATCTTTTTTTATGGGAAGGATGAAAGAGTGTGGTTTTGTGTTTCGAGCTAATGAGCAGGAAAATGAGAAAAGAGCTGATGAGAGGAGGAGGAAATAAATGGTGGAAGAGGAAGAAGCCATTGTGATTATGTGAATTGGTGTGTTGAGTTATGAGGGTGGAGGTTTACTTTTATAGCAGCAGAAAAGAAGACAAGGTGGTACCGTACGGGAGATGGTTTATGACTCTTTGACCAAAAACGTGTTAGGTCAAAAAGGATGGGTAAATTAATGTGGATAACTATAAAACAATTAGCAATGAAAATAATTGTCCTTTCTTTTAGCCTTATGGAAACCAAAAGAAGGCGGCGGCATCTAAAACTTACAGCTAGAAAGAACTAAGAACTAATGTATGTCAATACTCAATATACTGATTTTGTCAATTGTATTAGGCTTTACAGATATATACAACGCTGTCTCTGGCACACAGCTTGTCGTGCTCAATTGTTTCAAACTGGTTGATGTGCATACTATTTTTTTGGATAAACAAAACCATGCAGCTATTGTTTTGGTTGCCATTATTGACATTTCGTACATGATACATCTGTCCCTCCAGAGACTAAAATTGCTAGAAATGCACAATCATCGATGCCCTTGGTAATGAATGTGTTGGGCCCTTCTAGAATACGAAGCTTCTTCAAGTAGCCTTGCCATGGCTACTTGGTAGATTCTGGTAGCCATCTTATCACTCAGAACGGATCACTACCAGGTCGCTATACTAAGCTATATTATCTGAAGAATAGTTGTGAGTTGGTACCATTTTTTTCCAACCCAAATGCTCTTCGCTATTCATTTCATTGAGCTGTTTCCCATTTCCAACCCAAACACGCTTTTGTTTGGTTCTCTAATTTCAAATTTTTTTGGCAAAATGGATTGTGTATATTTTTGCAGCAATCCAATTATTAAAAAGAAAAAAAATAAATGAAGAATACAACAAGAATTTGCTCGTGTTTGAGCTCACAATACCAACTTAAAGCAGCAAAGAATGGTACAATATGCTTTCCATCAAACACATCATAAAACCTCTCTATATGAAGAATGTTTAAAGAGATGAGGACAAATTCACAACTTGGAGAACCAAATTGTAATTCATTAAACCATAAAGAGCAAAAAGTAACACTATCTCTGTAAAAATATATAACCATACTCTTTTTGTCTGGAAGGGGACTTAGGTTTCGTACCTTGTACAAAGCTCCTTGGTTAGCTTTATATGGAGGAGCAGTCCATCTTTTCCTGCGTGCCTCCATCTCTTCATCTGATATCAAAGTATCAATTCTCCTGTTCTTAATATCAACGTTGATAATGTCTCCGTTTTGAATCAAACCAATTGGGCCACCTTCCTATAAAATCAACGAAGCCAATAAAAGTATCATTGGTGTGCTACAAGAAACTATGATTACAATTTTCTTCATCTTCATAAAGTAAATGCATAAACATGTCCCAGAAGAAATAGAAAATAAAAGCACGACTACTTGACAAGTCATAACTGTTGAGAAGTCACTACAACAGAATTGTTTAAAAAGAACGCAACATTAGTAGCGCTTTATAGGTGAGCGCTCCTTATTCCCAACACGCACATACAATAAGTAGCGCTTTGTACACGAGCGCTCCCTATAGCTAAACACGGAGGTTGAATAAGTAGCGTTTTGTACAAGAGCGCTCCCTATAGCTAAACACGGAGGTTCAATAAGTAGCGCTTGGTATGCGAGCGCTCCCTATGATTAAACACGGAGGTTGAAAAAGTAGCGCTTCATTAGTGAGCGCTCCCTTTGATCAAAATGCGTTCTCCAATGTGGAGCGCTTTTTTACGCGAGCGCTCCCTTTGATCAAAATTTCTAAAATTAATTTCCTCGCACGTACTCTTAATTCTTCCCGTACGTTGAAACACTCACTACTCAAACTGCAGAAACACTCTCAGTACCCTCTCAACGTTCCAGAATCTGATCTCAACCACGCCGTTATCTCAACTCATCCTTTTTAACGCCGCTGAAGGTCCGTGAACGCCGCTGAAGGACCACCATCTCGTTTTGAACGCCGTTGAAGGTCTTAACCACGCCGTTATCGATCTCAACTACCTCATCGATTGACAGGTTCGTTCCTTGTTTTCTTTCCTCCTTCGTTTTTCACTTCCCTCTCTACTGTTCATCTCCTTCTTTTGTGATTCTGCAAACCCTATGTGCAACTGCGAACATCACCAAACCTAAATCCCTAATACGTTGTTTCTTCTATTGTAAAAGGTAGGATATTGCGAAGCGTAGGTAAAGTGTTTGTCGAAATTACTCAGTGAAATGCCTGTTCATATTTTCATATTATGAAATTTGGTTTCCAGTTTTTCTGTTTTATAGATTTTGTTTAAATGAATGATTGATATAATGTGAATGTGTTAGTGACCATATTGGGTACAATACTTTATTAGTTAATGATGATAACTCTTTGCTGTTATTGGAGAATATTTTATTCAATTTCTCCACTAGCCATGTTGTTGAATGTGGAATTGTATAATACTAGTTTACGGTTCTCATTGTTCTAAACTACCGTTTAAACTCTGTATCCATTTATTGTTTATTACATATGGTACAATTATGCTTTACTAATCTGCAGAATGACAAATTTCAGATTGGAAGAAATATTTACTTTATTGTCCATTTGTAATTGAACTAGCAATTTAGTAACAAGTTCTGATTTTCTTTGATGGAAATAGATATCTTTATTATGCTCAGAAGAAATTGCTGCTTCTATACGTGAAGGACATCCCCCACTTGCTGAAGGTATGAGAGTTTCTCCTTGTACCCCAAACTATTCTAATAATTTGTTTTTCTTTGTTCTTCTAGAGTTCTACATGTCTGACTCTGACTATAACTCCATTGTCCATTCTAAGAGCTCTCTTTATAGATCCTGCTGTGTGAGATTAAAATGGCATGTGCTAAATGTGAGTGAGATTTAGAATGCAAAGTTTTAACAATACAAGACAATAAAGAATTATAAATGCTAAAGGCGCAAAAGACAAACTATCCTTGATACTAATATATCATACTATCTAACAGTTGAAACATGATGCTTTAACTAATACTTGCTGCATTGAAATTGTCCTTTATCTTATGAGCATATTGTTATGTGAAGATAGGCTGGTCCATTTTAGTAAAATTATAGTAGGTTATTTCTCTGTTTAGCATAAGCTTGATTCCTTGTATACTAATATGTCTAAGTATTTAATTTTTTAATCGGGTAAAGAAATTTGACTAATACTAATATAAGGATCAAGCTCACAAACTAGCCAGTCTCTTGATTAATTATGTATTGTTGGATCTTTTCTTACTAATATTCCTTAATTATTTATGTATTGGTGGGTCTTTTCTTGCTTACTGTTGATTAGATCTTTGTGGTGTACTTAGAGAGTCATGTTGTTTTATATATTTAGAATATGCTTCACATATTTTATCTTTTTGAGAAAACTTATTTTAAAATGTTATGAATCTTTAAATTGATACAGATTGTTCTCGCTGATTGTTATATCTGGTTCGAGTCCTTTTTGCCGGAGCTTCGCGTTCATTCTGGTTCGAGTTCACATCCTGTTGTTGCTTCCCCGAGTTCACATCTTGTAGTACCTCGTATTGTTATATCTGGTTCGAGTCCTTTTTGTTATTTATAAGGTCATTGTGGCCCATTTACTTCAACTTTACTCATAGACAAAGTTGTAATTTTCATGGTCTTGGCTTGTCTTAAGCCTTTACTTAAATTCGTTAATAAAAGTCCTATTTAATTTTTTTAATATATGTATTTTTTTAAAATTTATTTTGGTAGTAATGGTGTAAATATTGCATTTAAATGCAGTATTGCTGTAATGTAAAATAGAGAATATACAAAAAAAAAAAAATTAAAAAATAGGGAATAAGGAGCGCTTATAATAGAAAGCGCTACCTATACTTAAGACAATAAGTAGCGCTTTTTGCTGCAAGCGCTCCTTATTGTCGTAGCGCATCTGGGAATAAGGAGCGCTTGAAGTAAAAAGCGCTACTTTTTCCTAACTATTAGGAGCGCTTTTTGAGCGCTCCTGTAGGGGGTTTGGCAACAGGAGCGCAGGCTTTAGGAGCGCCCGAAAGCGCTACTGATGGCCTAAAAAAAGCGCTCCCAATCCCCAAATCTGTTGTAGTGAGTGATGCATATTTTTAGATCTTTCTAGAGTACACTAGTAACTTATAGAATAAGTATTAATATTAGCTTATGATGCACATGTCTAGACTTTTCTAGAATATTTGAGTAGATCATAGAATAAATAATACAACACTTGTATTAGGAAGTATCATGAAGATTCTAGAAAGAATCTTCTAGAGTATCTTCAACACCTATAAATATGCAACCATAGCTCATTTGTAAGCAAGTCACTTATATGACATTTGAGAGCAATACAATCTATTCCTTTGCTCCAAACATCACACTACTAACTACTATTATCTTCCAACTATCAACTAAAGTATTCTCAACAATCCAACTATTTTCAAAACTAACATTACTACCCCAAATACTAACAGTGGTACCAGAGCTACGTTCGGTCATTTACTGGGCGTAGATAAACTATCCAATTACCTACTAAAAATCACTACCGACACTCTACATTACTTTCATAATTTTCTTAGCCAATGGCTAACAACACTCAATCATCATCTAATATTCAAGTCCCTACTTTTTCCGGTGAAAACTATGATTTTTGGAGCATTAAAATGAAGACATTTTTTTGCTCTCAAGATCTATGGGAAGTTGTAGAGGAAGGATTTACCGTTCCTGCCGATACTTCAACTCTTTCTGCAGCTCAAAAGAAGGAGTTGAAGGAAAATAGGCAAAAAGATTCAAAGGCATTATACTTTTTGCAACAAGCTGTGGGTGACTCTATTTTCCCGAGGATAATGGGAGCTACTAGTGCCAAGGAAGCAAGGAGTACACTACAGGAGGAGTTTCAAGGAACTGCCAAGGTACGTGCCGTCAAACTCCAAAGTCTAAGGCGTAAGTTTGAATTATTAAATATGAAGGAGTCTGAGACCGTACAAGACTACTATACTAAGATAAAAGAAATTGTTTCTCAAATGAGAGCCTACGGGGAAAATATTCTCGACAAAAGAATAGTTGAGAAAATTCTAATTTCTATTCCCCGTAAGTATGACCCAATCGTGACGACGATTGAGCAAACTAAGAATTTGTCTATTTTATCGGTGACTGAACTAATGGGCTCTCTTGAAGCTTATGAGCAAAGATTAAGTAGGCATGATGATGACTCTGTAGAAAATGCCTTTCAATCTAAGCTCAAATTACGGTCTCAAAATAAAGGATATGGAGGAAACGAGAGTAATGGAGAAAATTCTAGAAACAAAGAGAATTCTAGAAATTTCTCAAAGAAAAAACAAGAAGAGTATCCTCCATGTGGCATCTGCAAGAGGACGAATCATGCCGAGAAACACTGTCGATGGCGTGGAAAACCACAATGTCGATACTGTAAGAAATTTGGGCACGTGGAGAAGAATTGCTACAGTAAAAATAAGCATCATGCTAATTTCGTCGAAGAACATGAGAGTGTCCAGAATAAGCATGATGGTGAAGAACATCTCTTCTATGCTACCCAAGATACCAACGATGACAAAGAAGGAACCTGGTACTTAGATAGTGGTTGTAGTAATCACGTGGCTAAAGACGAGAGCATCTTCAAGCAAATTGATGACTCTGTCAAATCGAAGGTCCGACTAGGGAATGGTACTACCGTGGAATCGAAAGGCAAAGGCACTGTCATGGTGGAGACAAAGAAAGGTACGCGACTCATCAAAGATGTCTTACTAGTTCCCAATCTTAAAGAAAATATCTTGAGCATCGGTCAAATGATAGAGAAAGGCTATGTCCTTCACTTTGAAGGAGATAAATGCATAATCTATGATAACACTAATAAAAGGGTCGAGATAGCTCAAGTAAAGATGGAGACGAGGAACAGAAGCTTCCCGATAAATTTTAAATATACTACCAACATTGCCATGAAGGTGCAAGCTGATGATTCATGGCTATGGCATCGAAGATTTGGCCACCTCAACTCTAAATCCTTAAAGTTGTTATATCAGAAGAATATGATGAGAGATCTACCATGCCTAAAAGAAGATGATGGAGCATGTGAAGGATGTCTTCTCGGAAAGCAGCATAGATTACCATTTTCAACAAGCAATTCATGGAGAGCTAAAGATGTGCTAGAGCTCATCCACACTGATGTTTGTGGACCGATGAGGACGCCATCACTCGACAACAACAGGTATTTCATCCTTTTCATCGATGACTTTTCTAGAATGACTTGGGTCTATTTCATCAAAGCAAAATCAGAAGTCTTTGGAATATTCAAGAAGTTCAAAGCCCTTGTCGAAAAGCAAAGTGGTAAACACATAAAGAGGCTTAGGAGTGATCGCGGAAAAGGGTATAACTCCCATGAGTTTGATAAATTCTGTGAGGATGAAGGCATCGAGCGACAACTTACAGTCGCATATTCTCCTCAACAAAATGGAGTAGTATCCGAAAGAAGAAATCGCACGGTCATGGAGATGGCTAGATCAATGCTAAAGGAAAAAGGACTACCAAACACTTTTTGGGCTGAAGCAGTTTACACGGCTGTTTACATTATCAATAGATGTCCAACTCAAGCAGTCCAAGACAAGACTCCTATTGAAGCCTGGAGTGGGCAGAAACCATCCGCTAAACATCTAAGGGTCTTTGGATCAAAATGCTACATTCATGTCCCAGAACAAAAGAGGCACAAGTTAGAAGACAAGACAGTTCGAGGCATCTTCTTGGGATATAGTACACAATCAAAAGGCTATCGAGTTTACAACTTACAAACAAAGAAACTCATTATTAGTCGAGATGTTGAAGTTGATGAAGCTGCCGCTTGGAATTGGGATACAGAAAAAATTGAGAGAAGCAGCATTTCCCTTCCAGCACAACAACCTCAAGAAGAAGTTGAAGAAGTAACAGAAGACTCAGGTATGCCTCCTTCTCCTTCTCAACAAGATTCCTCACCAGAATCTACTCCGAGACGAGTTAGATCTCTGGCAGATATATATGAAACTTGCAATTTGGCCATACTTGAGCCTGAAAACTATGAAGTAGCATCAAGGCAAGAAGTATGGGTCAAAGTAATGGAGGACGAGATTAAATAAATTGAGAAGAATAACACATGGGAGCTAGTAGACTGTCCAAAATATAAAGATATCATAGGAGTCAAATGGGTTTATAAGACAAAGCTGAACCCTGATGGTTCAATACAAAAGCACAAGGCTAGGCTTGTAGCAAAAGGCTACTCTCAGCAACCTGAAGTCGACTACAATGAGATATTTGCTCCAGTTGCACATCTAGATACAATAAGAGCTATATCAGAGAAGCATAGGCGACAAAACAAAATCACCTCAAGTATTACACTACAGAAGACCAGGTTGCAAACATATTCACGAAGGCGTTACTACCAAGACCAAGATTTGATTAACCACGGATGATGCTTGGAGTTACTGAAATATGCATCAAGGAGGAGTGTTGAGAAGTGATGCATATTTTTAGATCTTTCTAGAGTACACTAGTAACTTATAGAATAAGTATTAATATTAGCTTATGATGCACATGTCTAGACTTTTCTAGAATATTTGAGTAGATCATAGAATAAATAATACAACACTTGTATTAGGAAGTATCATGAAGATTCTAGAAAGAATCTTCTAGAGTATCTTCAACACCTATAAATATGCAACCATAGCTCATTTGTAAGCAAGTCACTTATATGACATTTGAGAGCAATACAATCTATTCCTTTGCTCCAAACATCACACTACTAACTACTATTATCTTCCAACTATCAACTAAAGTATTCTCAACAATCCAACTATTTTCAAAACTAACATTACTACCCCAAATACTAACAATAACTTATCCAGCATGCTAAAGTGTAAGTCCAATTTTCTTGGTGAAAACCTGGGCTTTTTTTTACATCTGTAGTACCTTTTGATTATTAAATTAATGTGTTAGTGCGATAAAATTAGGCTTTGAGGGACAAAATTAGGAATTACATGTAAAAAGTATTTAAAAAAATAAGGGTAAAGTTGTAGGTGAAGCCTCTACCACTTGTGTAGTTAAAAAAAATGCACTAAGACCGTAATTTAATGGCCAAAATGCACTACAAATGTAAAAAGGAGTTAACATTTACATGACTCTTGTAATGCATGGTGGCCTTATCTTCAACAGTACCAAACTGGTATACTACTCTCACACAGTCACACCCACTCTAAAAGAACAGCTTCAACGAAGAAAAATGCATTCAACTATTTGAGTAATTTGCAAATAAAAAGGTTTAATCCCAACAAGGACAAGGCCAGGATAGTTTTAAAAGTATACATGGCCACAACCACTTCTATGTACTAATTTCAAAAGGATAAAAAAAATCCAAAACTTGCACAACCCACTATTCCACTCCCTTTAAAATAGGGTATCCAACTATATATTGTTAAGGCATATTTCTTTCCAACTCCAGCTTCTTGAGTTCTATCTTTAACCCATTTCCTGTAATCATTAAGTTCACACCCCAACACCATTGCTAAAATTTTCAAGAACGGGCAGCCATTTAGGCCACCTCTAGGTTGCTAGAAAATAACCAAACCAGGTGCTTCTAAGAAAACTGACACCAACAGTACTCCATGAGATTGGAGAAAGTTTTCAAAAAACCTTGTAGTCAATTCGAAAAAACAAAAACACACATTTTGACGAAACATTCCTTTACATTATTTAAATGTAAACCCCATTATCATATGATCAAATTTTAAATATTACAGTTTGATGCATCTAAATATTTTAAGTCTATTATAGAAGTACTAAAATGATTACAAAGCATAATTAATTTACCTGTGTTTCGGGGCAGATATGACCAACGACAAACCCATGTGAACCTCCTGAAAATCTTCCATCGGTTAACAATGCAACATCCTGCAGCATTGAAGACAATATCCATAAGAAAGATGATTACTGAGTTTGTATTACAATATGGAAAAAATACAACAATAAAAGTATAAATAAAACGTAAAACTTTTTAGGTCAGTTAATAGTTAGAATGGACATTCGACAAAACACTTTTACAAACTAAGTAAACAGATAAACATGGAGAAACAGGAATACAAAATAAGACAGACCTTTCCAAGTCCTGCACCCATTATTGCACTTGTTGGTGTTAACATCTCAGGCATTCCCGGACCACCTTTAGGCCCCTCTCCCCTAATTACAACAACTTTCCCCTGAAATGGTTCATATCATACACAGGAAACCATATAAGATATTCATTTAGCTGCCATTGACTGTCGTTATATCTGTGTATAACTAAATCAATACTCTCACAAAGCTGTGAAATGGCGACAATTTCAACCAGATTCAGGATAAGTATAGCTCAACAATTTTGTTACAACAATCACTAGAATCAGAACAAAAACAAAAACTATATATATGATACTCAATTAGTCAATTGTAAGCAAGACAGACTCTTTTCTCTAGTCTACTAAAAAATCTCCCGAGGGAGTAGGAAGCCCTTATATGTATATTTTAAATTAACAAAAACCGCGTGTAAGTATTTTATATTCCTCCAATATCTTTAATAGTCTTTGCAGTTTCATTCTAAATTTCTACTTAGCTAACTTCCAAAGTTTCCCACCCTACCAAGTGGTGTCTATGCCGTTTTGCTACAACAATACCCAGCTCCATTTCTCATTCCACCGTGCTTCCATCCAGTGCTATTAAGCATCTTAGTAACTTAGATCTAACAACTTGACTTTAATATGGGTTGATTACTTTATCAGCACTTGTGAGCAAGTAAACATTTTCAAAATCTGAAGTTCTGATACTTCATGTGAATTGTGAACAACACTACAACAGTCTGAGTTTAATCTCTATTAACATTTGAGAGACTTCAAGGAAAAGGAATGAAAACAATTTCATTATTGAAGAAGAAAAGTTATTGATTACATTGAGTTTGACCTTATATATTAAAAGAGAAATTGAGAGAGAATTGAGAGAAATGATTCAACAGAATTTCATTGTTACTCAATCTGAGTTTCATACATGCAGCTACTTTATTTATACCACAGTGAATCTAACTAACTGTATGAAATCTAACTGAATCAGTTTTTGTATCTAAAACTAACTCTGAACTAACTTTTCAAGAGTCATTGCTCTTGTGTTCCAGCTTTTGATCATTCTCAGCTGAAGCTTGCTGACTTGGCATGCTTTCTTGACTAGCTGACTTGGCTTGCTGACTTGGCACAGCTTCACTTGACTTTTTGCTGACTTGCTGTGTCATATACTCTATTACTCCCCGGTCAAGCTCAAGCAGGCTTTTGACCTTGAGCTTGTCTCTTAGTTGCTGGAATGCAGTGATGCCCAGAGGCTTTGTGAGAATGTCTGCAATTTGCTGAGAAGCAGGAACATGTTTAACTGTGAGTGTTTTGGAAGCAATTTTCTCTCTGACAAAGTGTATATCTAGTTCAATGTGTTTGGTTCTTGAGTGTAGGATTGGGTTGTGGGCAAGTAGGACTGCTGAGAGATTATCACAGAGTAGGTTGGGTGTTTGGTGAGGTACATGAAGTTCTGTGAGTAAGGATTGTATCCACATTAGTTCAGCAGTTGCATGAGCCATTGCCCTGTACTCTGCTTCAGCACTGGAACGAGCTACCAGTGACTGCTTTTTGGCACTCCAAGTGACTAAGTTAGGACCAAAATAGACACACAGTCCAGTGGTAGATCTCCTGTCATCCACATCACTGCCCCAGTCACTGTCACAGTAGACATTGACTGAGAACTTGTGATCTGGAGTACCTAGTTGAAGTAGAAGCCCATGGTGTAATGTACCACTTAGATACCTCAATAATCTTTTTGTGGCTTTCCAGTGTGACTCAAGTGGCTGAGATAAAAACTGACAGAGCTTGTTAACTGTGTATGCAATTTCTGGCCTTGTTAGAGTGATGTACTGTAATGCTCCAATAACTGACCTGTATTGATGAGGGTCATACAGCAGATCAGAGCCTTGCTTGCTGAGCTTTGGGTGAGTTACCATTGGAGTTGGCATGCTGTTGCATTCTGCCATATTCACCTTATGCAACAGGTCCAGAATGTATTTGGACTGAGTTATCAACATTGAGCCATTCTTCAGTGACTTGAGTTCTAACCCCAGAAAGTATTCAGGCTTGCCCAGTTCTTTTAATGCAAAGGTGTTATTCAGTTTGAGTATTAAATCATGAATTAGTTTGCTGGATGTGCCTGTGATGATTGTATCATCTACATAGACCAGAGTGTACAGTGTTGTGTCATTTGCAGAGTACACAAGTAGAGAAGGGTCACATTTACTGGGCCTGAATCCAAACTGAATGAGGACTTGAGTAAGTCTCTCATACCAGGCTCTAGGGGCCTGTTTGAGACCATAGAGGGATCTATTGAGGCGACAAACTTGACTTTTATCATCAGATTCAAAGCCAGGGGGTTGTTTCATGTGGATTTCTTCTTTGAGGAATCACTACAAAAAAAACGCTTATTTGCGAGGGACATTAGCGAGGGAATAACATTCCCTCGCTAAAACTGACTTTAGCGAGGGAATTAGCGAGGGAATGTGATTCCCTCGCTAAAACTGACATTAGCGAGGGAATTAGCGAGGGAATTTGAAAATTTGACCGTTAGCGAGGGATTTAGCGAGGGAATTTGAAAAATTTCCGTCGCTAATTGTTTGGAGGGAAAATTCAGTCAAATTCACGCGAATCAAGGAAATTAGCGACGGAATTAGCGAGGGAATTAAAATCCCTCGCTAATTAAAGTGGTTTTTAGCGACGGAATTTGAGTTCCCTCGCTAATTAAAGTGGTTTTTAGCGACGGAAATTAGTTCCCTCGCTAATTTTTTTAATTTTTTTTACTTAAATCTGTCACTCACTCACTCACTCACTCACTCTTCTTTCTCACTCTTCTTCTCTCCTCTTCACCCTTCCTCTTCCCTTCCTCTACTCTCCACCACCACCACCATCACCACCACACAACCAACCAACCACCCTCACTCTTCTTCTCTCCTCTTCACCCTTCCCTTCCTCTTCCTCTACTCTATCTCTCTCACCTATAAACCCTAACCCACCACCACACAACAACAACCACCACCACACAACCACCACACAACAACCACCACCACACAACAACCACCACTCGCGACACCACCACCACCACCACCACCTTCTTTCCTCTTCCTCTCTTCTCTCTCTCTCTCTCTCTCTCTCTCTCTCTCTCTCTTACACAATTTCCACTTTCACTCTTCTTCTCTCCACCTTCTTCCACCACCACCACACCACCACCACCCACGAGACCACCACCACCACCCACGAGACCACCACCACCACCACCACCTACGAATTTCTTTCCTCTTTCTCTCCACCTTTCACCACCACCACCACCACCACAACAACAACCACAAAATTAATAATATAATATAATAAAAAACTGATTTTAAAAATAATATAATAATAAATATAAAAAACAAACCATTTAAATTAAGACACGTGTCAGTCAGAATTTGAAAATTTGCACAAATTTTGAGGCAACATTAGCGAGGGAATTAGCGAGGGAAATGTCCCTCGCTAATTAGCGAGGGAGTCAAATTCCCTCGCTAATTTCATTAGCGAGGAAGGTATTAGCGAGGGAACCGGTCCCTCGCTAATTCCCTCGCAAATGACCATTAGCGAGGGATTTTGGTCAGTTTGCGAGGGAAATTTCCCTCGCTAATCCCTGATTTTTTTGTAGTGAATCCATTGATGAAAGCATTGTTTATATCTATCTGCCGTAATTCCCATTTGTAGGTGAGAGCCAAGGTGAGAATTATCCTGATGGTAGCTGGTTTAACTACAGGAGAGAATGTTTCTCCAAAATCTTTTCCTTGGACTTGGTGAAAGCCTTTGGCTACTAGCCTGGCTTTGTACTTATTCAGTGATCCATCATGATTTTGTTTAGTCCTGAAGACCCACTTGCATCCTATTGCTTGTCTGTGAGAGACCACGTATCATTCTTGATCAGTGCTTCATATTCACTCTTCATAGCTTCATGCCATTTAGGATCTTGCAATGCTTGTTTGACTGTGCTAGGTTCAGCAATTGTCATGAATATTTTTGGTTTGAGGTTTCCTGTCTTGGACCTTGTTATCATATGGTGGGTGGCTTGAGTATTAGTTGGTGCTGGTTGTGGTGGTGGCAGGTTGGCAGTGTCATGAAGTTGCTGTGGTTGCAAAGTCTGTGAAGGAGGTGAGATATCTGGTTGAGTGGAAGTTGGTGGTGTTTGTGTTTGAGTTATTATGTTAGTGGGGGGGTTTGTATCTGAGGATTGAGGTTGGGAGGGCAGAGGCAGTAGGAGAGTGGTTTTGTCAGGTGGTGTGAGTGAAGTTGTTGGTTGGGACTTTTGTTCTTTGAATAAGTCAAGATATGGCATAATTGTTTCATCAAAAAGAACATCCTTGGAGATGTAGATTCTACCTTCTGCACTGAGACATTTGTAGCCTCTGTGTTGAGGTGAAATTCCTAAGTTTACACACTGAGTGCTTCTGAATTGTAACTTGTGTTTGTTGTAGGGCCTCAAGTGTGGGTAGCAGGCACAACCAAAGATTCTGAGCAGCTTGTAATTTGGTGTTTTGTTGTGTCATATACTCTATTATATATAGATCCAATCTCACCTAACTAATCTATAACAAACTAGTAACTAAAAAAACTAACTCTAACTGAATTATAACTACTAACAACTTTTCTTAACTACTTAACAAACTAACTATAATATTTCTAATAGTCCCCCGCAAGCTAGAAGTTATTCTCAATACTTCTAGCTTGGAATGAACAATACAAAGTTACAACAAATCAAAAGAAAATTACATCGAGAGATGTCAAAAATAGATTGGTAGAATTCAAAACAAAGAATTAATCGAACCATAACACTAGCAAAACACATGCTTGTAAGACGGTACATAACTATGAAGATTGTGGCATCTTTCTTTAATTGCTGAACACTCAAGCCCATTGTAGGTACCATATTGTTGTGTCACTTTGATGGCCATGATCATATCAGTACCCTTTTTCATCCCTCATATTCTTGATCTCAGGTGAAGATCCAATTTCACAGAAAGAATCCATGTACCAATCCCTAACCTTTATGGCAACAGGTTTTTTTGAGACAAACCATAAGGTAGATTCTCAAGTTCAACAGCTCTTCTAGCAATTCTAATGGCAAGTTCCTTATGAAAAAACTGTGCAGAAATCAACAAATTATTTTATGTAGGTTCGGAACCAAACTCCATCATATACCGAAAACTTACACTAGTTTGTTTCAAACAACTCCATTTATGAACTTCCTCAATCAAACTCTTTGAGAATGACTCAATGGCCTTTTTGGCCACCATGACTCACAAGTAGAAGAATCTGAGGACATTGAAATGGAAAACAATTGCAATAAGAGCTTAGAATCAAAAACTGACATAGAGAAAATGAAAACCATCAAGTGTTTAAAAAAAATGCCAGAACGAAAATGAGGAGATCACAAATCCTCCAAGACAAACGACAAAAGCCAAAATTTAAGAACATTCAAGATCGAAAACTAAATCAAAACTCGATCCAAAACGAAATCAGAACTCCACTTCAGATCACAATCATTGGAAATCAAAATGAAAGGAGGACAATGAAGCGGAATGCAATACGGAGATGTGAAAGAACGCCAAAATCGCGATGTGCGGAAATGCGGAACACGCAAACGTGATGAAGAAAGAACGCAACGCACATCAACAGCAAAGATCAAGAGAGAACTATCCAAGAATCAAACTGATTCAAGAACCAAAACGCAAATCGAAGTGAAATCGCAAAACTGAACTACAAGAATCGCAAATCGAGTTGAAAGAAATTTAGAGACTTCAAGAATCGAATTGGAGAAGGCAATTTGCAGAGATAGAGACACTCTCAAAAAAGGGAGAGGAAGGAGAAAACGGTCAAGGGAAGATTAACCGAAACCCTAACAGAGACGAATTTGCAAAAATAAAGAGATTTTGAACATGAATTGAAGAGCAAAACCAAAGACCGCAACAGAAATAGGAGGAGTTTCGAACAAGAATTGAAGAATGAAACTGAGATGAAATCGAAGTCAAGAACCAGAAAAACAAATGATCCAAAGACGAAATCGAATAGACGATAAACGAGAAAATGAAGATAAGAAACGAATAAAATGAAGATAAGATTAAGGAATTTCTTGTGATATCCAATGAGTCTCATTGTTCATGAATCGCAAAATAGAAGAATGGATTCACGAGAAGGCAATGGAAAAATCATTGAAGAGAAAGGAATGCGGAAGCTACATAATCGCTCTGATACCATATTGAAGAATATGGTATCCATAGAAGATAAGAGAGAAATGATTAAAAGACTCTAGTATTCATCAAAGGGAATTGATACAAAAATGATAAGAGTGTTTCTAAAATGATTACATGAAACCTATTTATAGGCATATACCAACTAATAACAAACTCACTTGTAACTACCAACTATCTCCCTAACTACTAACTAACTATCTCCCTAACTATTAACTAACTATATATCTAATAGTCCCCCGCAAGCTAGAAGTTATTCACAACACTTCTAGCTTGACATGAACAATAGAGAGATACATCAAACCAAAAATTACAATGATTCATATTAGGAAGTTAGTTTTAGATTCATCTTGAATATTCTTATGAGCAAAGAAACATCAGGTGCAATAGGAACCGCAAGAACATCTTTCTTGGCTTCTTGAAATGGTTCCCAATTAATTGTGCTGGTGAATCTCTAGCAGCAAAAATTATCGTAGCCTGCTTCTTCATGCCAAATTCTCCAAAACAGTACACTAGTAACATGACACCAGAAATCATAACAACACCAACAACACTGAAATTAGGATCAAGCCAACCACCAAAAGTATAACAGATATATATTCATGCATATACTTCCTTCTCAAACCAGGGATAAAGTTACCCATTATCATCACTGGCAGAACCTTTGTGGATTTGAACATGATAAAGATCCCCTTGTTAGGCCATGTGAACCCATGAGTGCAGCAAAAAAATTTCGTTGCGGAAACAAAAACTGGATCAAGAATCGATCCAAGAAGAGACATCAATTTCAGAAAATCGAAATCGCAAAGAAAAAAGGAATATCACGATCCAAAATGAAATCGGAACTCCGCTTCAGATCACAATCATAGGAAATCAAAATGAAAGGAGGACAATGAAGCGGAATGCAAGACGGCAATGTGAAAGAACGCCAAAACGCGATGTGTGGAAATGCGGAACACACAACGAAGAAATTGAAATCAAAACTCAAGAAATGGGGAATCGAAATCAAGAAAGTGAAGGTTGAAGTCGCAAATCAACCAAGAAGACGAAAATGCAAATCAGGAAATGAAATTGCAAATCGCACATGAGGAAACGGAGTTGCAAATCGCGAAATCAAAAATGATAAAGAAATGCGATGCAACAACACTAATCTAGAAGAATGACGAACGCAAAATTAAATTGCGAAACAGAATCGCACGAGAAGAGTGCGTGAAGAAGATGAAGAATAGAATCAAAATGGATTCAAGAATAAAAAAAGACAAATAGTAAAAAGAAAACGATCCGAAAATGAAATCGTAATGTAATATTGAAGCGATTAAATGTGAAATCGAACCAAGATTAAGATGAACGATTCTGAATCAAGATCAAAGAAGAAGAGAGATTGCAAAATCAGAATCAAAAAGAAGAAATCATGATGCGATGATAATGAAATCAGAATCACAAACGGAAAAATCGGAAACACGATATCGAATTCAAGAACGAAACATAGAACACGAAGCAAAAAGAAAACAACGCGGACAAGAAAGGTAGAAAAGGAAATGAATGAGAAGAAAAACTAATAAAACGAAAAAGAACCTGCAGCGGAATTCAGATTCAATGTGGATACCATGTTTGCTCTGATACCATATTAACATTTGAGAGATTTCAAGGAAAAGGAATGAAAACAATTTCATTATTGAAGAAGAAAAGTTATTGATTAGTGATTACATTGAGTTTGACCTTATATATAGATCCAATCTCACCTAACTAATCCATAACAAACTAGTAACTAAAAAAACTAACTTTAACCGAATTATAACTACTAACAACTTTTCTTAACTACTTAACAAACTAACTATAATATTTCTAATAATCTCATCCATTCATTTTAATCTAGTGGTTGAGAATGACTCCTCTCACTCTCACATAAGACACCTCTTTCTCACTAGATATGCCCCCGATATATATATATATATATATATATATATATATATATATATATATATATATGTATATATATATATATGTATATGATAATTGCAATGAGGATCACGAACCAAGTCTCCGATTGTTGGCTCAATATATTTTATCACCGATGGAGATTCATTTTTTTTACCAACATTGATTGAGATTCATATATATTCCCAACTTTTTTTGAGGTTCATCTTAGTGCATAGTAGTGGTGTAATGTGAACATGCACAACATGTCTAAAAGTTTTTAAATGAGAGATATTTGATTATTGACCGATAATCAATCGTAAATGGGAGAACTTACATGTGATAATTTATTGGTTTAATCAGGGGCGGAGGGTAGTAGACCCATGGGGTAGCAATGGCAACCCCATGATATGATGATGCATGAATGATGAAATAACACATAACAACAAATGAAAGTATGATTAAAAGAGAAACAACACATGGATGAACATATATAGAATCCACTCACATTTGAGAAACATATGAATGATGAAATATTTTAATGGTTATATATGGTCACTATGAATGATGTTAACTCTCATTCATACTTTGAGAAACATATGAGGGTTATTTGATGGTTATATATGGTCACTATGGTCATAAATGGAAGCTATTTGAATGTTTATTATCACTTTATATATAATTTATACACAAAAAATCAATTTAACGATTAAGATATGTTTTGTTTTTTTTCCTAGTTTTACTTTTTTCCTACCTATTGGATATAAGTTTTGTCATATTTCGCTACACCAATATTTAAGAGTGTGTTTGGATAGAGTATTCTTTGGAGGTAATGTTATTTTTGTAGGGAATTGAAATATTTTAATTCAAAATTTTGAACTAAAATATTTTAATTCCCCCAAAATTACATTACCCCAAAAAATACTCCATTCAAACATAGGGTTAGAGTTAACATCATTCATATGTACAAATGTTATTGAAACAACTATACCTCATATAACATATGCCACATATAAACATATATAGAATCCACTCCGATCATTGTCTTCGAAAAAAAAAAGAATCCACTCCAATCACAATTATATGCAATTTTAAATTTGAAGTATTTAGCTTAAAATTTTAGCCCCCTCAAAAATATTTGTCTAGCTCTGCCACTGGGTTTAATGTGGATCAATGTCTCACGACGTCAAATGAATGGTTCTTCAAGACCATTTAATGAATGAATATATGTTACATGATGTTCAACATCAATCTTAGCAGACATACAATAGTCATCACATGCTTCGAAATAATACAGGAAAATCAGTACTTAGTGACTAGCAACGACGGTGCTCCGGCGGCCAGCGCGGTGGTTGACCAAAATAATATAATATTATACTATATTCTTTGGAAATGGAAGTTGGCGCGCGGACATGACAAGCCGCATTAGAGTCATAGATTAGATTAGATATATATATATATATATATATATATATATATATATTATTTAATATGTTATTCTATATTCTTTTTGTGTTTTAATTTTGAAATGTTTAAAAGAAAATTATTTTCTGGAATTTTTTTAAAAATATTTTTTTATAATTATCCAATAGATTTTCATTTTCTAGTTCTTGTAATCCATTGGATTTAAAAAATTTAATGGATGGATCACAACCATGTACAAATCAAATGGATGGATCCAATCTAATCCATTAATATTTCTTTTTGTAACGGACGGATTGGATGGATTTTGTTGTAGACGGATTGGATATCCGACGGACAAATGGATACTTTTGACACTCCTAAATGTGACTAAGTCAAAAACACCTTCAGAGATGAGTTATCGTAATGATCAATCTTTACCTTTTCCGCGTCATTTATTAGTGGCTAACAAATACACTCTGCATATTATATCACAAGGATAATGTTGAGAATTCATATGTAACTGGTTAGTCTCACATCGACTATGAATAAGCTTAATGAAGAGGATATAAGAGGAGGGGACCCATATACTCAAAGCCTTAAGATTTTGAGTGGAGATGTGACATCAAATTCTCTTAGTGGTTCAGATCGTTAGCTCACTGTTGCTCCCGGTTCACCCCCGGATTCCATATTACTGTGTTTGGGATAACTATAGATAATATTTAAAAAATAGCATACTGTTCGCGTTAAATAACAATTTTCATTTATTCGGATTACATCATATGCGGGCGTCCAACAAAGGAAAGAAACAAATCAAGAGTTTCCCCTCTTATACAACAAAGTAAACATAATTTATGGAGCAAAATAGAAACTTCAACACTCAACGTAGCAAATCCAAATGCTTAATAATAATTAATAAACCTGTGACACTAGATTTTGGAACAGCTCGTATTATGGAGCAAAAGTGAGGAACTGAAGCTCAGCTTGGAGGAAGCAAGATCAAACACCAAAAGATTATCCTCCAATTGATGTCCACCAATAACAATTGAAGCTTTCACAAAAGACATTCTTAGCTCTGTCCCTCCATCAACAAATGCTAAACAAGCTACATTTTTCTTCACAATAACCATTGAATTAGCTCCATGAATTCTCCATTCCACACCTCCTTGTAACACTAGATCAATACTTGGCACAACAAGTCCAGTGACAGAATTTCCAATTGAACTTGTATCATAACAGGCCTCAAAAGGTGCCACTGAAGCCACTTTCTTTAATTTTCTGTCAGAAGCCTTCTTGATAAATTCACGAATAAAGGGCTTATAAACAGATCTTTGTAACTCAGTGAAAGGAACCATGGTACTAATTCTGGTTCCACCATTTCCCTTATTATCAATAGACAACAAAGAAGGTTTCAAGTTAAGAACATTTCCATCAATCTTAACAGATTTCACATCAATGAAATATTCTATAGAAGCAACACCTGCAACAGAAACAGCACCTGTAGAAACTGGATTCACAATCAATGGTGTTGTTTGAACAAATTTAGTAGTACCCTCTGATGATTCAACAAGCAAGTTAGTAAATCCTTGTTTATTATCAGAAGGTAAACAAAGAGAAAACTTGGGTTGAACCTTATTTTTCATTGCAAGTTGTGTTGGTAGTGAAAGATTTGATCTTGCTAGACCAATAATTCCTTGACTATTTTTAGGTAAGCCATTTAATGCTGAGTCATTGCGATTCGATGGAAAATCACCAGTGTCAATGCAAGTAGAAAGCAAGCCAGAGATTTTTTGTTGAGAAATGAAGATGAGATCTTCACCAAGACCACCACCAAAAATGAAATTGGCTAATGGATTAATTGTATTAGAAGAACATGTGTTGTTTGTACAACCTGGTTTGAAAGGTCCACTGCAACCTATACATGATGCAAAATCAGGGCATCTTTTTGAACCACATGCAATAGGAGTGTATGATGAAGAGTTGTAGTTTGTGTTACAATCATACCAGAGATTTTCTCCTGAAAGATCAATGGCTAGATTGAAATCTTTTCTAGGAGTTCCTATGCCAACTGAAGTGTAGAATAGGTTGGTTGATGGATCTTTTTTTATGGGAAGGATGAAAGAGTGTGGTTTTGTGTTTCGAGCTAATGAGCAGGAAAATGAGAAAAGAGCTGATGAGAGGAGGAGGAAATAAATGGTGGAAGAGGAAGAAGCCATTGTGATTATGTGAATTGGTCTGTTGAGTTATGAGGGTGGAGGTTTACTTTTATAGCAACAGAAAAGAAGACAAGGTGGTACCGTACGGGAGATATTTTATGACTCTTTGACCAAAAACGTGTTAGGTCAAAAAGGAGACTTGTGTAAGGTCAACAACATGCTTATGCTACAACATATTGACCTTAAGATGTCTTTTGAGGATAGCCTCAGCAGTGTCAAATTTGATCACATAAGACCAGTATATAATAACCTTAGGGGAATGGTGTCTGCCAATGCAAGAGACTATATAGCCAAAGAGTTGAAGCGGTGTAACACGATTGGTGTTGATTCATCTGAATGCGGATGCACGATCAGAGCCACGCATGGTCTACCATGCGCGTGTGAGCTTGCTAGGTAAATATTCTATTTGACCCCATTAATTAAGTACTGTATGCAGTCTATTTAAATTCTAAAAAAAAATCATAATTATTTTGCAGGTACATGATGGACTTCATCCCAATTCCGCTAGCCACGATTCAAGTTCACTGGAAGAGACTGAATTTCAAAATACCCCATGAGGCTTCTGAGCAACCCTCTAAGAACCCAAATGATGACCTGAGTCTTGAATTTGAAGCATTGCAGCGAAGGTTTGAAGTGTCAGATCATGCTGGTAGAGTGATGTTGAAGGAGACACTACAAAAGTTGGCATTCTCAGGGTGATAGGACATCCGTTGTTCAACATCTGCTATTAGGGGTGTTCAAAACCGAACCAAACCAATAGAAAACCGCAAACCGAACCAAACCAAACCGAAAACCACAAAAAACCGCTTTTGATCGGTTTTGTTCGGTTCTTTTTTTCATTGCACCGCGCGGTTCGGTTCGGTTCGCAGTTTTGATTTCAGAAACCGAACCAAACCAAACCAAACCAAACCGCAAGTAACACTAAGGCTTGTTGAATTACAACATTCCTTACTAACTTACTAACCCAAATGCAACTAAAACCCAACTCTCATTCACTTACTAGCCCAAATCCAATTAATTCTTTGACTCACTTACAAACAATCCATATTGTTATGCTATATTTAAAAATCACAAAGAAATATTTAATTCAAATTCTTTTAAACATTGTCTTAGCTATTTTAAAAGAATTAAAATAGAGTAATTTATATACTAAATATATTTGAGTAGATTTTCTCTTAAAGATTTATGTTAGTCATTTCTTATGTTAGTTAATTTAACTTCATTTTAAATTGTTTTGTTTTGGAAAAAACCGAACCAATCCAAACTGCATTGATTTGGTTTGGTTTTATTTTAGGAAGCCAACCGAACCAAACCAAACCGCATGTAATTTTACCTTGCGATTTGGTTCACTTTTTGTCTCAAAACCGAACCAAACCGCACCGCGAACACCCCTATCTGCTATGTACAAAAACACTTTGTAGAGGTATGTGAACCACAAATTATAATTCATTTCTATATTGTAAACTGTTAGTTAAAATAATAATTATGTTGTCTTTGTAGTGTAGTCGAATTTGTATTCGAACGACACATTTACAGGTCGCATCCAACAGTGGAGGTCTTCCCTTTTTTTATCCTCATGAATGTGACAATACTATGCTATTTTCTATCCTTGTACTAGTATTATTTACTTTATCATTGGGTCCATTGGAATTTCTTTTAGTTAAGATGGAATAGATCTGAATATCTTATCCAAATTGTTAATTCCATCTTTTACATCAAAATTCAAAAAATTCCGCTGATTGGTATGAATTTTTTGGCTATAAAGATAGAACCCCCGAGGATTAATGTTTAGTTGAACATTTAATTTGTAGTGTAGTCGAATTTGTATTCGAACGACACATTTGCCACGTAATTAATATTATGTTGAATATTTACCACATGTTTAGCTTTAGTTGAATATTTAGAAAGTAATTTTACCGATATCACATTTTTTACAGACTAATTCTTATTTTCACATACTTTAGGACTTAAAAGATAATGAGAGGTTAAATTAGAGACAAATTTGGTGATTTTTTCTTAAATATATGTGGAGTTAGTTATCTTGATTCCTTAATTTTAGTAAATTAAGTGAGGATATTTGAAGAAAAAAATTAGGCTAAATTATAGTTTTAGTCACCCTATTTTCAAAAATTCGGACATTTGATCCCCTTATTTTAAAATTCGGACATTTAGTCCCCCTATTTTAAAAAAAATTCAAAGATTTAGTCCAAAAGGGGGTTTTTCAGTTTTTTTTGCTGATTTTGGTCAAAAAAAAGTTTTTTTTGCTGATGTGGCTGTCTCTCAAAAATAAATAAATTATGTGGCACTCATTAAATGACGTGGCAGCTGACACAGCTTGCACACGCGTGTGCCACGCCATTTAATTGTCCACATGTGTATCCACATCAGAATAAAATAAATAAATCTAAAACCAGATCTGATTTACAGCAAACAATATTCAATAACAACATTCAACAAAGCTTCCTCCAATCCTTGATAAAACCCAGAACTGATGAAACTCAGAACTGGTCTATCACGGTTAGATCTGTAAACGAAAAAGAGCAGTCCATGCCTTCATGAAGAAACAGAAGCTTCACGGTTCTATCAACCACGAATGTACGAGATCTGGTAGTGGCTATGTTCCAACAAAAGGTGCTCATGAATCAAGGGTTGCCTTTTGTGAAAAGATCAGGCATCAAAGGTTAGTCCTTATCATCATCTAAAGATGCTAGAAACGTTGCAGATTATATATGG
The DNA here is from genome assembly GCA_963573325.1 of Astragalus glycyphyllos. Classification (NCBI taxonomy): domain Eukaryota; kingdom Viridiplantae; phylum Streptophyta; class Magnoliopsida; order Fabales; family Fabaceae; genus Astragalus; species Astragalus glycyphyllos. The sequence continues at coordinate 8,597,928 of OY754311.1, forward strand.
AACAATTTCTTCCTCTCTCTCTCTCTCTCTCTCTCTCTCTCTCTCTCTCTCGCATTATTCCTATATCGCAAAGTCCCCAAATCGCAAAATCAAGAAACCCAGCAACACCCAAAAATCCCCATTATTCCAAATCGTAAAATCCCCAAAATCGCAAAATGATTTTCGCACGTCTCTCTCTCTCACACGCACACGAGAAAGATTTTGAGAAGAAGAAGAAAAAAGAAAGTTGTTGCTGGAAGTAGAGGGACCGAGGGTTTCGAGAAGAAGAAGTAGAGGGTGAGATGGTTTCGATTTCAAGAAGAAAATGGCTTTTGATTTCTGAGATTATTGTTGTTGTTGTTGTTGTTCTTGGATTTGAGAAGAAGGAAGATTGTTGTTTCTGGAAGTTCTTGATTTAAAATTGTTGTTGTTGCTGGGTTTTGATTTCTGGAAGTTCTCGTGAGGCTTTATGCGATGAAGATGAAACATAATTTCCAGAAAAAAAAAGTATGAAGCTAGTGATTTTTTAATCTTTTAGAAAATTATATTTTAATGTTAATGCCAATGTGAAAGGCCAACTAATAAAAGAATACAAGTCAGCAATGCCACCTCAATTAAAAAGCAACACATCAGGTGTCATGTCAGCTTTTTTTTGTTGACAAACCTCCAAATCAGGAAAAAAAATGAAAATCCCCAATTGGGCTAAATGTCTGAGTTTTTTAAAATGGGGGGACTAAATCTCTGAGTTTTAAAATAGGGGGACTAAATGTCTGAATTTATGAAAATAGGGGGACTAAAACTATAATTTAGCCAAAAAATTAACAATCCGAAGAACCATAATGAATTTTTTTTTGAACCCCTCGACCTGGGATCTGGGTCTTCACTGAGACGGTGTTTATTTGTACATCGGCATTATGCAGACTTTTACTCCTCCCTATTTGTACTCTCATGTCCAAGTTGCTAATGTTGGATCATTAATTCAACGTTGGCCTTATATGTTAATGATTATGTATTGTGGACTGTCACTTAAGATTAAGCCCAATTAAAGTGATCAAATAAGGTTAGGCTAAAGTGGGCTTATGAGTATCTAATAGGGTGTGGGTCTTTAATGTATAGAGACTAATGGGTAATTCTAGTTTTGTGATGGGCTCAATTAGAAATACCAATAGATAACCCTAATTAGGTTTCTATAAATAAGGAGGTTATACGCCTTTTGAGTCGTTCTTACCTGATTCAAGTACGCTCCGGTTTCAAGTACGCTATGATTCAAGTACGCTCCGATTTCAGTATTTTCTAATGATTAGCATGATTGATTCTGGATTTATAAAGTATATATAGGTTCTAACAAGTGGTATCAGAGCTAATCATGTTTGATCATTACGAAAATTATTTTTGGTGACGTGGTATTTTTTGGTTCAATTCGGCTTTTGGTATTTTATTTATTCTGCCCTTTTGGTTTAAAGATTGAATCCAGATTAGGACGTTTTGACTCGGTAATTGTCATCACTATCGCGATTGCATTTGTTTCCGATGAATTTAGTTTTTTAGATTTCGTACGCTTTTATTGATCGGAATATGAATTGTTATGATATATGACCAATTCGTTCTGCGTGCAAATTTTTATTTTGCTTTAAAGATGCAATCGGTTAGTATGAAGTTGGATAAGGATTAATGAATTCAGCCACGTTTTTGGAATCTTTGGGTTTTATTGGTTCGGCTTTCACTCAGGTTTTAATTCAGTAAATATTTGAATAAAGATTAATGAAAAAAACCTCTGTTTGTTTGTTTTTTTTATTATTACGATGATGAATCGGTTTCTTTATTTCATGGTCTGCTCAAATTCGGTTTATGGCTTTTGAATTCAGATTTGTATGTGACTGAATGAATTCAAGAATGAATTCGTTTGTTTTCTTTTGATATAATAAGGGATTTTTGTTGTGTGTAATGCCTTTATTTTATTACGAATTCAGCTTCGGTTTTCTTATATGAAAATTGGTTTGGGATTTTGGTTTACTCTGCCGCGATTTTTTCAGTTCTTGGATTCGAAGTTCAGAATGATTTCAGCAACTCTGGTTTTGTGATTATGATATGAATTTGTGTTTTGGTTTCCTATGGTACTTTGGTTTGCTGAACATATATATTGCTAGTTTTGGGTTCTGTTTTTTTTTCTCTCTCTTTCGGTTACTATCAGGTTTCGGTGTTTGTGGTTTTGGTATATAAGATTCATCGGGATTGTGGTTGTGGATTTTTCTTTTCCACGTTGCGGCAATTCAGTTTAATTGTAACCAACTCAGTAAAGGATCAATCCGTTAAGCTGCATATAAGGTAAATATGTTTTTTTTTTGGACTTGTATTTTGGATAATTTTTTTTGGAGTAATTCCTATTGGACAGTTTATATATATTTTTGGATGAATTGATTGAAGCAACATGTTGCCAAAGTGACCTCTCTTGTGGAGATTAATTTATTTAGAATTATAAAAGGTCTTGCGCTTGTAACTTATGTGAATATTTATCGGCCCAAAGGAAGGTAGCTATTTTACAGAATTGCAAGCGTACTTGTGGTGATAAATACGTGATAATTATTCGGTTTTACATGTGAATAGTAAATCGGCCCAAAGGAAGATTTATTGTTTGACATGTTCTTTATTATCAGTATTTGATTACTACACCAAGGTATCACTGAAAAGTTAATATTTTGTCCAAAGATAAAATGTTAATGGATTCCCGATATCTTGAGATGAGGTTTACCTTTATTTGAATTTAGTTTTGCTTTTATTTTGAGGATTAAGTGGGCATATTTTTTTGGCTATAGTTCTCTGATTGGTTAGGAATGATCCTGCGAATATTACTACCAACATCAATTCTATTGCAAAAGCTAAATGTCTTAAACTTCAAGTTTTAGAAAGATGATGTCATGATAATTCTTGGAGTAATGACTCTTGACCTTGCGTTAAGGATCGACTCTCCTCCACCTCTTACGGTTTTGAGTACATTTGAACAAAACAAATGAAAGGAAAAGGTGGGAGAAGTCAAATCGCATGTGTCTGACGATCATGAAGAAGGGCATTCCGGAAGCATTCTAGGACAAAATATCTGAAAAGGCTATTATAGTTAAGGAGTTCCTTGCAGACATTGAAATAGATTTGTCGTGAACGTAAAGTTTAAGGTATATACGCTCTTGGCAAATTCATTTCAATCAAGTATGAAGGCAAACGAATGAAAAAGAAGAAGGATAAAGAAGCTACAGGTACATCATTTAAATAAGAAACGTAATTTGGTTTCTTTTGAGGTTAATTTAAGATTTTGGTATCATTACTCTCGTTAGCGTGTTAATGGTGGTTGCTTGAATTTCTGAAAGTCAAGTGATGTTGAAAGATACATCTCTATGGGGACGAGAAGGTTGTTCAAGTTGAGGCAATTGGAAATTTTAGATTATCATTTTTTTAAAAAAAAAAAGGATTTTATTTGGATCTTTGTGAAATTTTTATAGTACCGTCTTTTAGACGAAATTTGATTTTTATTTCTGCTTTGGACATATTTGGTTTTTCTTGTTCATTTTAGGAATGAAAAATTCAGAATTGTATCATGATTTCAAAATTGGTTGGTTCCGGTATTTTTGTCAGGTTTCGATAATCTTTATTCTATTGAAACAATTGCATATGAATCATTTCATGTCAGTACACAAGGTATAAATTTTATGATCCCGCAAGTAAGTCGGTTTTCGAATCAGGAAATGCTAGTTTCTTTGAGGGTGTTGAGTTTGCAAGGGGAGATATAGTTAGGGAATTTGTCTTTGACGAAGAATATGTCGAGATTCCCATATGTGTTATTGACACTGCTCAGGATCTTTTCCTTGACTCTGTTGAAAACACAACAAGTCAAGACAATATTGAAATCCCCATACAAGAAAGTGTTACAGAAGAACAAACTCTTCCACCTCAAGAAACTATGCCATTAAGGAGATCCACTAGAGAAAAGAGAAGTGCAATACCAGATGAATGTTTTGTACTTCTCCAAGAACATGAGGTTGACATTGGAATGATGGAAGATGATCCGATCAACTTCTGTCAAGCCATGGAAAGTTCTAATTCTCAAAAGTGGGTTGATGCATTGAATGAGTAGATAAAGTCCATAAAGGACAATGACGTTTGGGATCTTTTCCCATTGCCACAAGATGTGAGACTCATTGGTTATAAATGAATATTTAAGACCAAGAGGGATTCAAAAGGCAACGTGGAGAAGTACAAGGCTCATCTTGTCGCAAAAGGATTTACACAGAAATAAGGCATTGACTATACAGACTCTTTCTCTCCAGTTTCCTCAAAAGACTCTTTCAGGATTATAATGGCATTTGTGGCGCATTTCAATCTTGAGTTACATCATCTCGACAATGGTATTTCAAATTTCATCAAGTGATCATCTCGTTTGGTTTTGAGGTGAATTTGGTAGATGATTATGTATACCATAAGTTCTGTGGGAGCAATTATATTTTTCTGGTTTATATGTTGATGACATTTTGCTTGCCAGCAACGATATAGACTTATTGCACGAACCAAGAGATTTCTAATTAGGAATTTTGAGATGAAAGATCTTGGTAATGCATCTTTTGTATTCGGCATACAGATACACCGAGATTCTTCTCGGGGTATTCTTGGATTGTCCCAAAAAGGCTATATTGAAAAGGTTATAAAGAGATAAGGCATGCAGGATTGTAAACCAGGTGATACCCCTGTGGCTAAGGGAGACAAGTTCAGTCTCAATCAGTGTCCTAAGAATGACTTGAAAGAAAAGGAAATGCATAAGATTCCTTATGCATCAATCATAAGGAGTCTAATGTGTGCTTAGGTTTGTACGCATCCAGATATTGCGTGCATTATGTGATGTTGGGAATATTTTTTAGTAACTTAGGATAAGACTATTGGAAAGCAGCCAAACGAATCATATGGTACTTACAGAGAACAAAAGAATATATGCTCTCTTATCGGATATCAGATCAGCTTGAGATCATTAGGTATACTGAGTCTAATTTTTGGTGGATGCCAAGATAGTATAAAATCTATGTTGGGCTATGTTTATCTGCTGAATGGAAGAGCAATTTCCAGGAAGAGTGCTAAACAGTGCATTATATAGCCTCTTCCATTGTGGCAGTAGAGTTCATAGCAAGTTATTAGGCATCCAATCATGGAATTTGAATGCGAATTTTTGTCACGGGGCTGCATACAGTAGATGGTTTTGAAAGACCACTAAGATTATTTTTACCGTAAATTTGCAGTGCTATTTTCCAATAATAATAGGAACTCGAAGATGTTGAAGCACATAGATATCAAGTTTCTTGTTGTTAAAGAAAGAGTTCAGAGTGAACAGTTGTCTATAAAGCATATCAAAACAAACTCAATTTTTTGCGAATTCGCTTATTAAAGGATTGCTACCCAAAAGGTCTCATGAGCACAGTGCTCGTATGGGTATCGCATCATTAGGTGATGTTCTGTTTTTTTTTTGTGGGAGTTTGTTATTTTTAATGCTTTTATGATATAGACATATTTCAGTTTAAGTAAGGTTTAAGTATATTTTCTGCAGATATAAAGTTTTGGAATTTGTTACACTCTGATTTTGTTACAGTTTGATCTCACTAAGGTTTAAGGAGGACCAATTGGAATTAGGCATGTTAAGATCACATTACATGAAAATTCCATACTACACATCCACATCATGATCCATGTCATTCTTTTATGTCAGCATATGTGACCATTGATGGGTTTAGTTATGATAGATGTAACGAAGACTGCTTTGATCCTATGTTGGTATGATTGATGGACCGGATTGGTTATAGATACATTCAGTATCGACAGTCATTTGAGCTCATACGGTTTATTCTTGCAATGCATAATTATAAGGTTACACATATAGTCCAAGTGGGAGATTGTTGGATCATTAATTCAACGTTGGCCTTATATGTTAATAATTATGTATTGTGAACCGTCACTTAAGATTAAGCCCGATTAAAGTGATCAAATAAGGTTAGGCTAAAGTGGGTTTATGAGTATCTAATAGGGTGTGGGCCTTTAATGTGTAGAGACTAATGGGTAATTCTAGTTTTGTGATGGGCTAAATTAGAAATACCAATAGATAACCCTAATTAGGTTTCTATAAATAAGGAGGTTATGGTCCCCGGGTCACACTACGCCTTTTGAGTGGTTCTTACCTGACATCCCATTATCAGGAAGATACAAAGAGAAGACTAAAGGGTTCTCTCAGAGAGAGTACGTGTTGACCTGGAAGGCCAAACGACATACCGGATCATCATGAGTTCAAGTACGCTTCTGCTTCGGTATTCAAATCAGGTACGCTTCCGCTATGATTCAAGTACGCTCCAGTTTCAGTATTTTCTAATGATTAGCATGATTGATTCTGGATTTATAAAGTATATTTAGGTTCTAACAGCTAATAGTCATTTTATATTGCTGTCTGTCCAAGTTGAAATATATTAAGCTCTCTGTCTCTCTGGCTAGTTGTAGAGGATTCCTTGTGATACTAAAGGAATGAATTAAGACCCATGCTTCATTTTAAATCAGCCAATTGGGTCTTTATTATTTAAAAATGCTAACTGTGCCATTATAAGTTTTCAATGTTCTTAAAAGTTTTAAAAGTTTAATGAAATGCTGTCAGAACCTTTAAAGTTGAACCAAAAAAAAAACAATGGTTATCACGTGCTTAGTGTCTGTTTATTTGTTTTAAAATTTCCATTTTATGTTTTCAAAAATATACACGTACTAGTACACACATAGTTAATTAGATGATATGTAAAGTAAGGATAAGTAGTGCAACAAGCAGCGGTGGATTTAAGACTTTTTTTTTTATCACGTCATTGGTGCGTAGTTTCTATCGGCTTTATCAACGACTAATCTACGTTGGGGAACCTGGCTGACCACGAGTACTCGGTTTTGCCGACCCGTGTGGTTCTCCCCTCTCAATAGAGTTTTTGCCACACCCAAGATTCGAACCCGAGATCTTGGGGTGATATCTAAGTCTAGTTACCACTTGAACCAACTCTTGTTGGTAATGGATTTAAGACCCTAAGTCAAAGGGTCAAATTTTATTTTTTTTAAAAAAATACACATCATTAAAAATATAATAAAATTAAAAATTTAATATATTTAATTAAATAAATTAGATAACTCATAATTGTCCTCTATACACACGAGAATGAGATGGATTGATGTGAGTGATTTTGTGGTGTAGACTAGATGCAAAATTAGAGACTCAAGTGTAAATCATTTTTTTCAGGGTGTACAAAATATTTTTTTGGCTTAAATGCACGTTACCCCCCCTGGCTTGGCAATATTGAGCATAATGTGTTACTAAAAAAATACAAGTTTTGCCTAACAAGGGATTCGAACCCTTTACCTCTCAATGATATAAACTAATTAATACCATCAAGCCACCAACATATTTGTGAACCTATTGCTAGAAACAAATATAAATGACATGAAACTTAATTTTTTTAAAAAAAAATAAAAAAAATGGGCAAACGCAAACGAAGAACAAAAATCAAAAAAATCTGATGACAACAACGAATCAGATCTGGAAATTTAATTTCGTTTTTAATCAACAAGAACAAATCGAAATTTCGTTTTGCAGGTTTATCAAAATTGAAGGTTGGGGGTGAGAAGAAGAATGACGCTGGGTGAAGAAGAAGAATGATGGGTTTGAGAAGAAGAGAAGGTTAATCAAATTTTGTTAATCAAATTGAAGGTTGAAGGCGAGAAGAATAAGAAGAAGAACGATGAGTCTGACAAGAAGATTGAAGAAGATTCATCAATGGGTTTTCGTTTTTAATTTACTGGGTTTGCTGCGTTGAAGGTTGCTGCGTTCGAATGCAGATCTGAAGAAGATGATGATTTTGTTGTATATGATGATAACTCCATGGCCTCAAAACGAATACGAAAACGAAATTATATTAACGCAAGTATCAAGATTAAGATGAAAAAGATGAAGATTTGTTGAAATTCCAAATCTGAAACTCTGGAATTATATTAACGAAATTCCAGATCTGAAAGTCTGTTGTTGTTGATGATGAAGATGAAGATTTGTTGGAAATAAAGATTAATTATGTAATATATGTTTTTTGTTGGCATGAAGTTCACAAAAATGCAAGTGGCTCAATGGTATTAGTTAATTTGTATCACCTATGGGTCACAGGTTCGAGTCCCTTGTTAGCCAAAACTTGTATTTTTTAAGTAACACATTATGCTCAATATTGCCAAGCTTGTGCCACGTGGCAGCCATCAATTGGTTGCTTACGTGGCGTGCCGCGTGGCCATGATGACATAGGGTGATGACGTGGCGTGTCAGTGCCACGTGGCACAAAAGTCCAATAATATGATGACACGTGGCAGTGACGTTAATGCTGATGTCATCTCAGTTTGCCACATCAGATTTTTTAACAGAAAGTTAACGGCAGGGGGTAACTAGAAAGACTTAATATTTGCAAGGTGTTTTTTTAAAAAAATATTTTTGCAGGCGGTAAATGGAAAATGGAGATATTTGCAGGGGGGTAACGTGCATTTAAGCCTATTTTTTTTATGGGGTGCGAGTGTAATTTTATTTTTTTTAAGCTGTGCAATTGACCTTCCTCATTAGAAGGTAGGTCTGCCACTAGCAAAAAGCAATACTATATTTGAAAATGGCGAAAACAATTTCGTAACATTTTAACCACGTGTTTACTAGTATGTATATCTTATTGAAAACAACAAATAAAAATTTAACTGGGTCTTAGCTTTCTTGACTCTCATCCTCACATGTAGTCCAAATTGCTAATAGTCATTTTATATTCCTGCCAACATAATAGTCATTTTATGGGCTTGATTTAGGTTACTAAGCTTTTTCCTTAGTATCCTATACTAAGTTAATATCAGCCGTTTGATCCATATTTTTTTAATTAAATCCGATCTAAAGGTTGTGAATTAAAGAGGGTACTAATGTAATTTTACACATACCAACCATCCATTAATAAAAAACATTTTTATTTATTAATTATATATATACATATAAATATATTATATATAATATAAATATATATGTGGTGCCGCCGGCGGCGGAGCTCCGGCGACCGACACGGCGGCTGACAGTGGAGCTCCGGTAACCGGTGGCGGAGCTCCAATGACCGGCGGCGGAGCTCCGGCGACCGACGACGGTTGGTGGCGGCGGCCATGGTGGTGCCATTAACCATAAATATGAGTCTGTGGTTAGTGGCCACTAACCACAGACTTCATATTTGTGGTTAATGGCATCCAACTAGTGTTTTGGATTCCACTAACCACAAATATGAAGTCTGTGGTTAGTGGCCACTAACCACAGACTTCATATTTGTGGTTACCGAATTTTTTAAATTATTGTGAAAATGACTCATATACCCATTTAGTATTTGTTACTAAACTTTTGACTTAGTAACCTAAGTCACTCTCATTTCTCCTCTAACGACAAATTGAATTGTGCCATCAGTCCTATTAACATCACCATAATCATCATATTTGACGTCGTTGTATATACCTCAGTTTTTTTTGGTTAAAGTATATACTCCCTTTATTTTCGTTTATAAGTAAATATACCCACTTTTTTTGTCCCAAAAAGGTAGCTAATGTGATTGAGTGAAAGGAACTCATTGGTGAAAATGTAGGTGTACGGGATTCGAACCCCGCTCGCCCCTCCCTTCTAACTACTAACACATTAATTTCTAACCACTTTGCCTATCAAAAAAATACCCACTTTTTTTCCTTACTAAATACAAGCAAGCCAAAACATTTTTCACTTAAATATCTCAACTTTACTCTACTTATTACACCACTTTTACTTTTACCAATGCAAAAAGCTTTTTTAGTACGCTACTTTTGCTTTTATCAATACAAGAATAAATAGGGACCGTTTAGGAACAATATTTGTTTTTCTAACTTTTCTTAAAACACATGTCTAACCGTAATTTGCTTATACGGGAAAACGGAAGGATTACCTCAGATTTGACAGAGTTAAAGAGACAGCTATAATGCATTAACATGCTAAAGTCGTACTTAAACAGTTATCTATACATGCTAAAAAGCTAAGCACATGATAACCATTGTTATTTTCGTAAAACTTTACATTCTTGACAATATTATATTAAACTTTTAAGAACATTGAAAATTTAAAATGGCATAGTTAACATTCTTTTAATAAATAAAAACCCACATGCATTAATTTATTCCTTTAGCGTCGCAAAGAGTCGTCAACAACTAGCCTGTAAGACAGAGAGCTAAATATTTTTCAAAGAAGACCAAATATAAAATGACTATTTTCTTGACTGGAATATAAAATGTCTATTAATAATTTGGACATGCGAGGATGAGTAAAGAAAGGTAAGATCCAGTTTAATTTATTTTTTAAGGTTTCATTTTCTGTTTTTAATAAGATATACACGCCAGTGTACGCATTGTTAAGCATCATATACGAAATGAGTGAGGACAAAAAATAACCTATAATATTTTCTCAAAAAAATATTGTAAATTTTTAGAAAACACGTAATATCACTACAGAAAAATTCTAAAATACCTAAATTTCTACAAATTACAAAACAAAAAAGGTAAAATTAATACCAACTTATTATCTTTTGGGAATTTCTATATTTAATTTTAAAAATTATCTTATGGGGCGGGTCAATCTTTATCTTTTTATGGAAGCAAAATAAATTTGTTATATATTATATTTATAAACAAAATAATTTTTCAAGTGGGGATCAAATGTCCCAATAACTTGCATTTGTCCCTATAGCCAAGGAATAAGATATTTGGAAATGGTGAAAATGCTACCAAGTTGATTTTATCATTTTCAAATATGCTATTACTTCTTGCATTACATATCCTTATTTTACATATCATCTCGTTACCTGTATATGTTTGAAAACGTAAAATGATATTTCAAAACAAAGTAAACAGGCCCTATGCACGTGATAACCATTGTTTTTTGTTAAACTTTTGACAGAATTTCATTAAAATTTTAAGAACATTGAAAAATGGCACAGTTAACATTTTTTAAATAATACCTAATTGTCTAATTTAAAATGAACCATAGGCCTTAATTTATTTCCTTTAGCATCACAAGGAATCGTCTACAACTAGCCAGTGAGACAGAGAGCTTAATATATTTCAAAGAAAACCAAATATAAAATCCTGAGAAATCTATCTATTATCTATTCTATTACTATCTCTTTATCTATTACTCCCTCCATCCCAAACTAAAAAAGCCTTTTTTTCACGTTTACTTATCCTAAAATATAAAACCTTTTATAATTTTTTAGTTACATTTATTTCTCATTTTTCAAATATATTATTATTAATAGTATTAAATTGTGTTGATATATGAAAAGTTAACATAAAATTTTGACATATTAATTACTCTCCTAACTTTTCTTCATAACTGTGAAAAGTACAATGGAGCATCTCTTTATCTCTTATCTATTATCTATTCTATTATCTATCTATTATCTCTTTAATCAAACAATCAATTCAAAAAATTCTTCACATGTATTCTCTTTTTGATTGCGTCCATTGCGCACTCACAAAAATATTCTTTTCTCTCTCTTTTAAATTTTGGTTTCCTTTATTTTCTCTCCCTATTATCATTTCAAATTAGGGTTAAATATGTTTTTAGTCCCTATAAATATAGCGAATTTTGTTTTTAGTCCCTCTAAATTTTTTTTAGCACTTTTGGTCCCTACTTTATTTTCCGTTAGCACTTTTAGTCCCTGCCGTTAAATTTCACTAACGGTGCTGACGTGGCACTACTTATGTGGCAGTTTTTTATGCGCTGGCAGCCATATGTTATTTCCAAGTCATTTTTTAATGCCACATAATATAAATTCTGGAAATAAAAAAAAAAACTAAAAATAAAATTTTAAAAACAAAAACTACACAACATAAAAAAACGATTGAGAGGGTAGCTTGTTGGGTAAATTCTGAAATATGCTTTCATACAAATTCCTCTTATGAAATCTGAAATCCCAAATATTAGGCCTTGCTTTCATATGAAATCCCAAATAACATTTTTAATAAACATGAAATCTGAAATGCCAATTGGGAATGAACATTGGAATGTGATATCCGAGAGAGAAATCGACCTAAATGTGAAATCTGAAAATTAATCTTTCTTCTTCATCTTCAAAACAAATTAATATGCACATAATTTCAAGGGATTTTGACGAGAAATTAAAATTAAAATAGAGATAGAATTCTTCACGCTCTCTCTCCTCAAAATCCCTAACCCAGAATAACACCCAATTGAAACCAGAACTCTTCAAACTCTTCTCCCCTCAAAATCCTACATTGCAGAGCGCCGAAATCTGCTCTCTCTCTCTCTCTCTCTCGCGACAAACCTTCAGAATTAGGGATGAAATCCCTAATTTTCCCTTTCTCTCTGCACTCCCTCTCTCTGCGAGTAACACATACCGACGGTAGCGGCAACGGAGTCGTGCGTTTGGATCTGAGAACGGTTGTGCATCGATTCACTGTTGAAGGATGTCTTTATCTTGAAATTATGTGCAGATCTGGAAATATGTTTGGATCTGGGTTAGGGATTTTGAGGAGAGAGAGCGTGAAATTTTTTGTCCCTATTTTAATTTTAATTTTAATTTTAATTTCTGTTTTTTGTTTATTTAATTTTGTTTTATTAAATCCAACTTCTCAGCTGATCTGTGTAATTTAAATGACGTGGCATACACCCTAAAGTGCCAGTACATTAAAAAACTGCCACATAAGCAGTGCCACGTCAGCGCCGTTAGTGAAATTTAACGGCAGGGACTAAAAGTGCTAACATAAAATAATATAGGGACCAAAAGTGCTCAAAAAAATTTAGAGGGACTAAAAACAAAATTCGATATATTTATAGGGACCAAAAACATATTTAACCCTTTTTTGTATCATTCTGTTAACAAATATTCACTAAGACGATCACATGCATCCAAGTTGTTTTAGTCCCCCTAGAGACTTATTTGATTTGATTGAGTAATCTTCTCGCGAGCTTGAATTGTTTCCCTCAAGAAATTTAAAGAGTTTCATATAAATGTCACTATCAAGTGAACCATACAAATAAGTCCTAACAACTTCCCATCATCCATCATATGTAAATTTAGCACTTCATGTGCTACTAGACTAATTAAACATAAAAAAATACTTGCATTTACTACATGTTGAACTTTGTATCTCAACTCGTTTTCACCCAAAAAATCATTTTTATCCAACTGACTTCACATCTCTAGTTTGTTTTGGCTACATGTCAAAAAAAAAATCACTTACAAAGTGAGTTTATTTTCACTTCAATTGCGCCATTTCATTTTGTCAAATCATTTATTTGTCTATCACAATTGATAGCTTTTGGTTCGTGATCCTCATTGCAATTATATTTTATATATATATATATATATATATATATATATATATATATATATATTATGCAAAAATATTGTCAATGTTGACTTCATTTCAGTTCCATCTTACTTCATTCGTAACCTAATTTTTTGAGATCTCTTTATTTCCACAAATAGCAGGCACCTTATCGGTTTCTTCTAGAACTAAAAAAATCAAATATGTCAGGGTATTATTTGGAGTTTCTATTTGCTCACTTGGGCTTTTTAGCTTCTTTCCTTGTTCAGTTATCTTTGAAATCGATAACTATAAAAACTCGTTTACAATTATAAATTGTTCAATAGGGGCACCAATTTTGGATTGAAGCATTAGCAGCTGCTAATTAGTTTCCTAAACTTTGCAAATGAAGTATCTTTTGAACTTCTTGTTCACATAATTTGTATGAGGATCAAGATCAGATAAAAAAAAGTTTTATTCCAAGTAATACTCATTTCCAGCTGCTTATTTTCTCCCTCTAATATTGGCAAAATTATCAAATGATAATCAGCAAACTGAACTATAAACAAGTCTCCGATTGTTGGCTTAAGATACTTAATCGTTGATGGAGATTCATTTTTTTACCAATATTGATTGAGATTCATATATTCCCAACATTCTTTGAGGTTCATCTTAGTGCATAGTAGTGGTGTAATGTGAACATGCACAACATATCTAAAAGTTCTTAAATGAGAGATATTTGATTAATGACCGAAAATCAATCGTAAATGGGAGAACTTACATGTGATAATTTATTGGTTTAATGTGGATCAATGTCTCACGACGTCAAATGAATGGTTCTTCAAGACCATTTAATGAATGAATATATGTTACATGATGTTCAACATCAATCTTAGCAGACATACAATAGTCATCACATGCTTCGAAATAATACAGGAAAATCAGTACTTAGTGACTAGCAACGACCGTGCTCCGGCGGCCAGCGCGGTGGTTGACCAAAATAATATAATATTATACTATATTCTTTGGAAATGGAAGTTGGCGCGCGGACATGACAAGCCGCATTAGAGTCATAGATTAGATTAGATATATATATTATTTAATATGTTATTCTATATTCTTTTTGTGTTTTAATTTTGAAATGTTTAAAAGAAAATTATTTTCTGGAATTTTTTTAAAAATATTTTTTTATAATTATCCAATAGATTTTCATTTTCTAGTTCTTGTAATCCATTGGATTTAAAAAATTTAATGGATGGATCACAACCATGTACAAATCAAATGGATGGATCCAATCTAATCCATTAATATTTCTTTTTGTAACGGACGGATTGGATGGATTTTGTTGTAGACGGATTGGATATCCGACGAACAAATGGATACTTTTGACACTCCTAAATGTGACTAAGTCAAAAACACCTTCAGAGATGAGTTATCGTAATCATCAATCTTTACCTTTTCCGCGTCATTTATTAGTGGCTAACAAATACACTCTGCATATTATATCACAAGGATAATGTTGAGAATTCATATGTAACTGGTTAGTCTCACATCGACTATGAATAAGCTTAATGAAGAGGATATAAGAGGAGGGGACCCATATACTCAAAGCCTTAAGATTTTGAGTGGAGATGTGACATCAAATTCTCTTAGTGGTTCAGATCGTTAGCTCACTGTTGCTCCCGGTTCACCCCCGAATTCCATATTACTGTGTTTGGGATAACTATAGATAATATTTAAAAAATAGCATACTGTTCGCGTTAAATAACAATTTTCATTTATTCGGATTACATCATATGCGGGCGTCCAACAAAGGAAAGAAACAAATCAAGAGTTTCCCCTCTTATACAACAAAGTAAACATAATTTATGGAGCAAAATAGAAACTTCAACACTCAACGTAGCAAATCCAAATGCTTAATAATAATTAATAAACCTGTGACACTAGATTTTGGAACAGCTCGTATTATGGAGCAAAAGTGAGGAACTGAAGCTCAGCTTGGAGGAAGCAAGATCAAACACCAAAAGATTATCCTCCAATTGATGTCCACCAATAACAATTGAAGCTTTCACAAAAGACATTCTTAGCTCTGTCCCTCCATCAACAAATGCTAAACAAGCTACATTTTTCTTCACAATAACCATTGAATTAGCTCCATGAATTCTCCATTCCACACCTCCTTGTAACACTAGATCAATACTTGGCACAACAAGTCCAGTGACAGAATTTCCAATTGAACTTGTATCATAACAGGCCTCAAAAGGTGCCACTGAAGCCACTTTCTTTAATTTTCTGTCAGAAGCCTTCTTGATAAATTCACGAATAAAGGGCTTATAAACAGATCTTTGTAACTCAGTGAAAGGAACCATGGTACTAATTCTGGTTCCACCATTTCCCTTATTATCAATAGACAACAAAGAAGGTTTCAAGTTAAGAACATTTCCATCAATCTTAACAGATTTCACATCAATGAAATATTCTATAGAAGCAACACCTGCAACAGAAACAGCACCTGTAGAAACTGGATTCACAATCAATGGTGTTGTTTGAACAAATTTAGTAGTACCCTCTGATGATTCAACAAGCAAGTTAGTAAATCCTTGTTTATTATCAGAAGGTAAACAAAGAGAAAACTTGGGTTGAACCTTATTTTTCATTGCAAGTTGTGTTGGTAGTGAAAGATTTGATCTTGCTAGACCAATAATTCCTTGACTATTTTTAGGTAAGCCATTTAATGCTGAGTCATTGCGATTCGATGGAAAATCACCAGTGTCAATGCAAGTAGAAAGCAAGCCAGAGATTTTTTGTTGAGAAATGAAGATGAGATCTTCACCAAGACCACCACCAAAAATGAAATTGGCTAATGGATTAATTGTATTAGAAGAACATGTGTTGTTTGTACAACCTGGTTTGAAAGGTCCACTGCAACCTATACATGATGCAAAATCAGGGCATCTTTTTGAACCACATGCAATAGGAGTGTATGATGAAGAGTTGTAGTTTGTGTTACAATCATACCAGAGATTTTCTCCTGAAAGATCAATGGCTAGATTGAAATCTTTTCTAGGAGTTCCTATGCCAACTGAAGTGTAGAATAGGTTGGTTGATGGATCTTTTTTTATGGGAAGGATGAAAGAGTGTGGTTTTGTGTTTCGAGCTAATGAGCAGGAAAATGAGAAAAGAGCTGATGAGAGGAGGAGGAAATAAATGGTGGAAGAGGAAGAAGCCATTGTGATTATGTGAATTGGTCTGTTGAGTTATGAGGGTGGAGGTTTACTTTTATAGCAACAGAAAAGAAGACAAGGTGGTACCGTACGGGAGATGGTTTATGACTCTTTGACCAAAAACGTGTTAGGTCAAAAAGGATGGGTAAATTAATGATGGAAAACTATAAAACAATTAGGGCTTTTTTTTTTTCATACCCCCACACTTATCACCCATACCCCCATAATACCCAATTTGGACGAAAATGCCCCTAATTTTTTTTTAAAAAAATATATATTGCATTTCCCGGATTTACAGTGTAAATCCGGAAGGGAAATTTAAAAAAATTCCGGATTTATGTCAAATGGACGTAAATTCGGAATGTATTTGGCTTTCAAATTTACGTCCATTTGACGTAAATCCAGAAATTTTTTAAATTTCCCTTCCGGATTTTCACTGTAAGTGTAAATCCGGAACGCCCACCCCTCACCCATTACATTCCGAATTTATGATGGTATTGAGGTAAATTCGGAAGACAAAAAAAAACCCAAAAATTTATTCGATTATATTAAAAAGCGTGATACATTGACCCTCGAAATACACTTAAACGATAAAAACAGAGTACATAACACACGAAATAGACGAAAACGATAAAAACATAACAAGAAAATTAAACGCAACTACTAATTTTTTGGGAGGGTGCTCTACATAATATGAATGATCTCTTCCGGTGTGCGCATTGTTTCGACAAACAGCTCAATGAGCTGACGTCCCAATGGGGTGTTACGGTGATGTTCCATCATTGCGCGAACATCGTTCTCGCTCCGGATCTCCATAGCTTCATACTGGCGGGTGCCATTTTGGAGACATACGCACTTACGGTAACGTATACGAGCGATGTCTTTACGCCACTCTCCCTCTTGGCGAACCTTCCTCTCTACCTTTTCCTTCAGCTGGCTGAATGTTATATTTTTATCCAACCTACAGAAGTAGTTCTCGCGAGAGCTAAAGAAAACACCATCAGCCCTGTTCTCGACTGTTCCAGGGCGATGCAGGACAGTTAGAAATTTGTCTGATGATCTCTGTGTTGGGCACAACTGCCATTCATTAAGATCTTCCATTTTAGCAGGTTGTGGGGAAGATGTTGGAGAAGATGCAGAGAAGGGTGGTTGGTGGAGAAGAAGAAGCAGAGAAGGAGTTAGGGTTTTTGTGAATGAGAAGGCAATGCTGAAGCCCTATTTATAATAGGCGTGGTTAAATATGAGCCGTTGATCAAAATTTTAGATTTAAAATCTTAGCCGTTTATTTTCTATTCGTTGGGGCACAATTTCCAAAGGAAATGCCAGCCACAAATTTTCCTGACACGTTTGACTGGTTGTGAGCCGTTTATTAAAATTAGCCGTTGATTAATATATTTTTTAGAGAACATGCTCAATCTAAAACATCAAGTCCTTCATCTACAAAAAAAACTTCGATAATAGTAAAAAACTATAACGGAGTGACAACAGAGGTGGAAGATCCAGCATCACTTATTGTATCACTGTCAGTCCCGTCATAGTCGCCGGCCAAGAATGTCTGATAATCGGGATCACTCGAGACACTCCCTTCAGAGAGAACCTCTGGCACCGGCATAAACCTGCTACATTAAAAATCCATAAAGAAGTAATTAACGGCGTAGAAAGTTGAAATCCAACAACAGTACAAGTGTTTAAAACATACAAATCCAACAAGAAAGAAGTGTTTAGAAAAACTAGTTATTACAACTCTATTGGGTTATCAGCGTTATCCCTATCAACAGGGTTCTGCTCAATAAATCCCTGGACATCTTCATTGTTAGGGGGCACAATTTGGATTGGTGCTGGTTGACGCGCATAAGTCTTGGGCGAAGCCGTTCAGCTGACATTGGGCAATGAATGGTAAAAACACCCCTTGAACTTAAATAGGTCAGCTGGGCTTCTCTACTCTGAGAGCCCCCAGTTAAACCATCAGCTCCAAGAACCTCCATAATACGATCAGTATCTGTCTCAAGATAAGGACTACCACGTGCATCCACATCAACAGAGGCACGATATTGTAACCCAGGGCGAGTCTCTACCCATAGTTGATTAGGAAAACTTTGATGATAGTCTCTGTAAAAGCCTTTTGGAATCTTAAGACGTCTCTGTGCAATAATTTCATAAGAGACAACTCAAATAAATAGCAAAGAAAAAAATATGCAATGGTAGAAGAGAAAAAAAAGAAATCATAAAATGAACATAAAAAAGAGCACTTTGAAAACGCAGATTATTACCGTTTGGAGGGATATGACTGTTGAAAATGTCTTTGGAGCCAAATTCCTTGAATCCATGATAGTATGTCCAAAACCTGATAAAAAAAGCAGCTGCTGTCAATTGAATTGGCTATTTTTAAAAATAACAGTGATTCGGTTGCGCTACACTTCCGAATTTACCCATAAATCCGGAAGCAACATGTTAAAAATTTCCGAATTTATGGTAAATCCGGAAGCAATATATATAAAAATTTCCGGATTTATGGTAAATCCGGAAGTAAGCATGCGTGAAATTTCCCGATTTACCGTAAATCCGGAAATTATGCGTAAATCCGGAAGTGAA
This sequence comes from Astragalus glycyphyllos, assembly GCA_963573325.1. NCBI lineage: Eukaryota > Viridiplantae > Streptophyta > Magnoliopsida > Fabales > Fabaceae > Astragalus > Astragalus glycyphyllos. The sequence goes on from OY754311.1 coordinate 8,617,109, forward strand.
TTTTTTTTTAAAAAGCCTTCCGAAAATACGATAAATCCGGAAATTATTGTAAAAAAAATTCCGGAAATACCTTAAATTTAGCTAGTTCCAGAAAATTCACAAAATGGTGGAGGTCTGAGCGAATTTTGTAAAAAATGAGAGGGATATTTTTGGGATATAACTAGATACGGGGGTATGAGTGATAATGAGGGGGTATGAAAAAAAAAACCCAACAATTAGCGATGAAAATAATTGCCCTTTTAGTCTTATGGAAACCAAAAGAAGGTGGCGGCGGCATCTAAAACTTACAGCTAGTAAGGACTAATGTATGTCAATATACCGATTTTTTTTTTTTGGTGGTGGTCAATATGCTTATTTTGTCAATTGTGTTAGGCTTTGCAGATATATAGAATACGTCAAAATTTAGGCTATGTTTGATATAAAAAAAACGAGTAGCAGATAAAATTTAAAATGTTTGATGCTAAAATTATGGTTAAACTAATTAAGAAATATAAAATTTTGCCAACTGTACTAGATCTAACGGATGGAAATATACTGAACCCATGCAACGCTGTCTCTGGCACACAGCTTGTCGTGCTCAATTGTTTCAAACTGGTTGATGTGTGTGCATACTATTTTTTTGGATAAACAATGCAGCTATTGCTTTGGTAAGGTTGCCATTGTTGACATTTCGTACACGATACATCTCCAGAGACTAAAATTGCTAGAAATGCATAATCATCGATATCCTTGGTAGCTTACTGCAATATCTAGAGAAAAATCATTTAAACTTTAAATGTTTATTTTATTATTTCAATAGTTCCTTCCATGTAAAGTAATGAATGGACCTTCTAGAATACGAAGCTTCTTCAAGTCTCCACATGGGACTAGAGAGATCCTCTCTATTTTTTAAAAGAAACATTATGAAATATAAATGGACATCTATTTAAAAGTTGTAACAATTTCTAACAAAAATTATTCTGAATTACTTAGTGTCACTCCATATGTGTACACATGCACGTGCGGGGGTGGCTTGTGTGACCACGCCATGTTTGACGAATAGTAACTATCGTGCTAAACTGCTAATATAGTGCAAGATCACAAGTTGACACAAATGCCTACCACGTATGCTGAGACATTTCACTTTATTAGAATGAGAATAGCCATCTTATCAATCAGAACGGACCACTACCACGTCGCTGTACGATAGATATTATCTGAAAGAACATTTGTGAGTTGGTACCATTTTTTTCCAACCCAAATGCTCCACTTCCACATTAAAGAAAGATCAAGCAGATTCCTCAACCAACCGAGTCAAATTATTACATTTATAGAATAAACAAAGATTTGTTATAGATTATTTTCCCTACCGTTCTTTGTACAATTATTGAAAAGCTTTTTTTTGGGTACCCCCTCCTTATCACCCATACCCCCATAAATCATTTTTGGACCAAAATACCCCTAATTTTTTTAAAAAAACGTTTTTTTTTAAATTTTCCGAATTTACGGGGTATGAAAATTTCCGAATTTACACGTAAATTCGGAATACATTTTTTAAATTGTATTCCGAAAATATGTGTAAATACGGAATATTTAAAAAAATGTATTCCGAATTAAGGAGTAAATTCGGATTATTCCGAATTTATGGGGTAAATTCGAAAATTTTTAATTCCGAATTTACCCCTAAATTCGGAATACACTTTTTTATTTTTTCCGAATTTATGTATAAATCCGGAAAAATGTAAAAAAATGTTTTTTTTTAAAAAAAAATTAAGGGCATTTTGGTCCAAATGGCAATTATGGGGGTATGGGTGATAAGGAGGGGGTAAAAAAAAAAGGCTTATTGAAATTTTGCCCATGGATCACCAACATTTCATCACCAACTGATACAACATATTTTTGGTACAGTAAAGAAATAAAAAGCAACAGAGACAAAACAGAGGTTGGATTAAGATTAAGTCTAGAATAATATACCAAAAACTAATGAAAATCGAATAAAGATACATAGAAATGCACCCTTTTCAAGGGAAAATAACAATACCTCGTCAAAATGTTACTAATACAAATAATCAGATTTCGCTCTGCAAGTCACCAAAAATGAGTCTTCTTTACTCGTCGGTCACACATCCACTAGAAGCAGGTTTCACATTCTTAATATACTGGATCCAGAAAAACAAAATGTAAGCTTAAAACAGAGTGTAGCTCAGATTTCATAGTAGACAAGGTGCTGGTGTGAGTTAAAGAGATGAGGACAAATTCACAACTTGGAGAACCAAATTGTAATTCATCAAACCATAAAGAGCAAAAAGTAACAATATCTCTGTAAAAATATATAAACCATACTCTTTTTGTCTGGAAGGGGACTTAGGTTTCGTACCTTGTACAAAGCTCCTTGGTTAGCTTTGTATGGAGGAGCAGTCCATCTTTTCCTGCGTGCCTCCATCTCCTCATCTGATACCAAAGTATCAATTCTCCTGTTCTTAATATCAACATTGATAATGTCCCCGTTTTGAATCAAACCAATTGGGCCACCTTCCTATAAAATCAACGAAGCCAATAAAAGTATTATTGGTGTGCTACAAGAAACTATGATTACAATTTTCTTCATCTTCATCAAGTAAATGTATAAACATGTCCCAGAAGAAATAGAAAATAAAAGCACGACTACTTGACAAGTCCAAACTTATCCAGTATGCTAAAGTGTAAGTCCAATTTTCTTGGTGAAAACCTGGGCTTTTTTTACATCTGTAGTGCCTTTTGATTATTAAATTAATGTGTTAGTGCGATAAAATTAGGCTTTGTGGGACAAAATTAGGAATCACATGTAAGTATTTAAAATATAAGAGTAAAGTCGTAGGTGAAGCCTCTACTACTTGTGTAGCTAAAAAATTGCACTAAGACCGTAATTTAATGGCCAAAATGCACTACAAATGTAAAAAGGAGTAAACATTTACATGACTCTTGTAATGCATGGTGGCCTTATCTTCAACAGTACCAAACTGGTATACTACTCTCACACAGTCACACCCACTCTAAAAGAACAGCTTCAACGAAGAAAAATGCATTCAACTATTTGAGTAATTTGCAAATAAAAAGGTTTAATCCCAACAAGGACAAGGTTAGGATAGTTTTAAAAGTATACATGGCCACAACCACTTCTATGTACTAATTTCAAAAGGATAAAAAAAATCCAAAACTTGCACAACCCACTATTCCACTCCCTTTAAGGCATATTTCTTTCCAACTCCAGCTTCTTGAGTTCTATCTTTAACCCATTTCCTGTAATCATTAAGTTCACACCCCAACACCATTGCTAAAATTTTCAAGAACGGGCAGCCATTTAGGCCACCTCTAGGTTGCTAGAAAATAATCAAACCAGGTACTTCTAAGAAAACTGACACCAACAGTACTCCATGAGATTGGGGAAAGTTTTCAAAAAACCTTGTAGTCAATTTGAAAAAACAAAAACACACATTTTGACAAAACAGTCCTTTACATTATTTAAATGCAAACCCCATTATCATATGATCAAATTTTAAATATTACAGTTAGATGCATCTGAATATTTTAAGTCTATTATAGCAGCACTAAAATGATTACAAAAAGCATAGTTAATTTACCTGTGCTTCGGGGCAGATATGACCAACGACAAACCCATGTGAACCTCCTGAAAATCTTCCATCAGTTAACAATGCAACATCCTGCAGCATTGAAGACAATATCCATAAGAAGGATGATTACTGAGTTTGTATTACAACATAAAAAAATTACAACAAAAAAAGTATAAATATAACGTAAAACTTTTTAGGTCAGTTAATAGTTAGAATGGACATTCGACAAAACACTTTTACAAACTAAGTAAACAGATAAACATGGAGAAACAGGAATGCAAAATAAGACAGACCTTTCCAAGTCCTGCACCCATTATTGCACTTGTTGGTGTTAACATCTCAGGCATTCCCGGACCACCTTTAGGCCCCTCTCCCCTAATTACAACAACTTTCCCCTGAAATGGTTCATATCATACACAGGAAACCATATAAGATATTCATTTAGCTGCCATTGACTGTCGTTATATCTGTGTAAAACTAAATCAATACTCTCACAAGACTGTGAAATGGCAACAATTTCAACCAGATTCAGGATAAGTATAGCTCAATTTGTTGCAACAATCACAAGAATCAGAACAACAAAAACTATATATATGATACTCAATTGTAAGCAAGACAAACTCTTTTCTCTAGTCTACTAAAAAATCTCCCTAGGGAGTAGGCAGTCTTATATGTATATTTTAAATTAACAGAAACCACGTGTAAGTATTTTATATTCCTCCAATATCTTTAATAGTCTTTGCAGTTTCATTCTAAATTTCTACTTAGCTAACATAAAAAGTTTCCCACCCTACCAAGTGGTGTCTATGCCATTTTACTACAACAATACCCAGCTCCCTTTCTCATTCCACCGTGCTTTCATCCAGTGTTATTAAGCATCTTAGGAACTTAGATCTAACAACTTGACTTTCATATGGGTTGATTACTTTATCAGCACTTGTGAGCTAGTAAACATTTTCAAAATCTGAAGTTCTGAAACTTCATGTAAACAACAGTCTTGAGTTGAGTCTCTTGGCAACCCTACAATAAGCATTGTCCTTATGCTTCTATATTAAATAATAAATAGAGAAATACCTTAAAACTCGAAGGATCCTCTGAAATGGCAGCAATCATTGCCTCCTCCCCTTCGAAAACTAATGCAGGACCTGTTGAATAATCCCTGACATAAGTCATGGTGTGGACAATTATGATTGAAGTAAACAAATTTACAACCCCAACAAAACAGTACAAGAAAGTTCACCAGAGAAGTAAAGTCCCTCTTTTCCAGTAATTTTAGCGACTGAACCCTGTGGGGCAAGGTTTCCATATAATATTTGAATGTGAGCAGTCTTCTTGATGGGATTTTCTATTGGCCTTATTATTTCCTGAGTTACATATCAGCGAGTTTTTCATGAACTGTTAGTTGCAATTACTGAGCAATAGAATACGATAAAATGTAACAGAAACAACATGATGCTCAAACCTGCCCTTTGGACAAAGGAGGGAAAAGTTCTGCATTTTCAGCTAGGGTCTTTCCAGTGACTAGAGAGGAGGGATATGCATATTAGCAATGTGTATATTTTTCAGAATTGAATACTCTGTTCTTAAAACATAAAGGCGGGTAGATATACCAGTCATACAGTCACCATCTAGAAACCCTTGCTCAAGAAGGTAGCGGATAACTGCAGGGGTCCCTCCAATCTAACAAAAAAAAAGAAATAGGGATTTCAAGCATGATTAATGATAATGAAATAGCATAAACACTGTAAGCATGACCAGAAAAAAGTAATAATAGAAGGAATGTGAAATGTGTTAACAAAAATATTAAACGCATACCTTGTGAACATCTTCCATAACGTATTTCCCACTAGGCTTAAGATCTGCAAGAAAAGGAACCTCATCGCTAACCTTCTGAAAATCATCAAGAGTTAAATCAATGCCAACAGACCTGCAAAAATCCTTAAATGAGGTTTCTAAGAGGATTATTGTATATCAATAGGTTCTATAAAGGTAAAGTTTCACTCACTTGGCAATAGCAATTAAATGCAACACAGCATTGGTAGATCCACCAAGTGCCATCACTATAACCATAGCATTACGTAGTGATTTACGAGTGATGATATCTCGGGGCTTCAAGTCCATCTTTAATAACTCAAGAACATACTTCCCAGCTAAACGGCACTCATCCAACTTTAGTGGATCCTCAGCAGGGGTAGATGAGCTACAGAAACAGCAAATAAAGATGGGCACGAAAAATAAAGACAACAATGACAATCTATAAATATACTTACCTATACGGAAGAGACATTCCCATAGCTTCTATTGCAGAAGCCATGGTATTGGCTGTATACATTCCACCACAAGCCCCAGCACCAGGACAAGAGTTGCGGATAACATTTTGTCTGTGGTCATCACTAATGGATCCACTCACGTATTCACCATAGCACTGCAGGAAGACCAAAAATTAATAAAACATGAATAACACGAGTTACTTAACCTAAATAGTACGCATTCAACTATTGATATTCAGGAAGGGAGATTCATAATCATATTATATTGATTAAAGTATATTCAACATGAACAATAACATTGTTTCAATTTGTTTCGAAAATAAAATATTAGTCAAAGAAGAGGATACAAAAACTAAAAAGGATAGGTCACCCTCCTTGGCAATTCAAGGCCTGTTTGGTTTCCATTTCTATTTTCTGTTTCTATTCCTATATTCACTTTTTACTTCAAAAATGCCACTTTTTTCCACTTTGTTTCCATTCTTCAAAGTTCTGCACCGGACGAAAATGAAACAATTTCACTATTTCCCATACAAAACTTCAAAAGAAAGACAATGAAAACAAGGTGGCATTTTTAGTAATTAAAATGAAAACAGAACATGTTTTCTAAAACTAGACACTAAAAGCTTTCGTTACATTATCTCCAAATAATGTTTATAAAAAAGATAATTCCCAGCAAGTGTAAGAGGCTGTTTTTTAAGTTTATGATCTTTTGCCATTCCTCACTGTTTTTAATTGTTCAGAGAAGGTTTCTTACACGCTATCATTATATTTCTTTTTTCTCTTGAATAACTTTTAATTTAACAACAGGTGTTCTGTTTGGATGAGTACCGAAAAAAGGAAAAACAATTAACCACAATAAGAGATGGGGCAAGGCTTCACGTACCTGAAAGGCAGACACTATGTCAAACGTATCACCCTGAAAATGACCAGGCTGGAAAAAATAGAATGAAGATTAACAAAGATTCCTGAATTGGAACCACATTTTCAATAATAAGAACAACTTTCATAATTTTTTAGAATTTGATAATAACTGAATAAATGTTACAGGAATGGCACATACAGCTGACAGTAAATAAAAAACCCTCCAATACAATTCAAAGATAATGGCTTTTAATTCCATATTTCTACTATGCAAATATCCCCAGAAGTACATCAATTTTATTCAGAGGATTTTTCCGACATTAAATTGCATTAAAGTTCCCAGAAATATTGACAAAAGGCATACCATCTGCACAAGCAATACTATCAACTCCAAACAAAACCACTTAAGTGGCCTTACTCTTTGTAATGTTAGCTACAACACCGGAACCCTTACTCCAAAAAAATCATGAAAAAAACCACCCACCATAAAACATTCCTTAATCCTTACAATCCACCCTGCCTACGCATTTACCATATAACTTTGGTATCAAATTAAGCCATCCAAATTGATTCTTAACTTGAAGAAACAGTTAAAGTAGCATGCTACATATTTACAAACATTTATCACCTTTTTAGTTCTATAATTTCAGAAGACATTTGAACCAGCATACCTTTATAGTCCCACCATAAATCATAATACTCGGTCTATTAAGGCGTCCCATTGCAATGATTGTACCAGGCATCTATAAAACCGTAACAAACAATAAGTTACATAACAAAAATTACACAAAAGAGCAACACTACAACAAAATCCAAAATCAAAAATAAAATAAAAAAAATCTTACATTTTTATCACAACCAGGGATGGAGATATTGGCATCATACCACTGAGCAGCCATAACAGTCTCAATACTATCAGCAATAAGGTCCCTAGACTGCAAACTATAGCACATACCTCTAGTGCCCATAGAAATAGCATCACTAACACCAATTGTGTTGAATCTGAAAGGAATCATACCGGCTTCCGCGACGCCTTCTTTAACGGCCTGAGATAGATGAAGAAGGTGCATATTGCAGGTGTTTCCTTCGTACCATACAGAGGATACTCCAACTTGGGGCTTTTTCATGTCATCTTCGGAAAGACCAACGCCGTATAGGATGGCTTGTGAGGCTCCTTGAGATTTTGGTTCCGTGATTCGGGAACTGTATTTGTTGAGTTTTGTTTGCGTGGATTCTGATGTGGGAGATGATTCGACGGCGATTGAAGCTCTGACTATGCGGCGAGAGTGAGGGTGGGATAGAGTGGGGAGAATAGGGGAATAGGTTGGTGAGAAAAGAGTCGCCTGCATTGTGGTTGTAGTGGTGGCGGTGACGGCGGAGGAAGGAGATGAGAGCGAAAAAGGGTTTAGGGGAAGAAGAGAGAACTCGGAAGTGGGTTTAGGAGTAGTAGGTGAGTGACTGTGTGTGTAGTTGTTTGATATGCTCTGGCTATTGTTTTCTTCGACAACGGCGATTATATTTTTACTCTTTATTCTACTTCTTTTTTACTATCTCTCTCGTGAGTGCGTTTATTTTATTTTAACTAATTAACTTAATCTATAATCTATAGCAGCACCTTAGGATCCATCCATACTAACATTGGTCAAAAAAAATATCCACACTAACAAAGGTCTCGTTTGAGCAGAACAATAATTGAGGTCGAATCCCACTTTAAGGTTTCCGACCAACAAAGTCGGATAAGAACCACGTGGACTGATAAAGTCAGATACGAGTAGATATGCAAAGCCATGTAGATATTCAAAAAGTAAAATTAGCTAATCTTTATTGGTACATGAAGAGAGTGAAACACTAACTATCGAAGAACAATTCTCCTTAAAGGGATGTGTTTTCTTTTTTATAGACAATGTCAGTAGGGGTGGGGGAAATGTTAGTTTCCCGGGTTTGAACCTGGGACCTCCTTCTTCACACACATTTGGTGCACTCCTTCGCTATCCCTTAACTCACCAACTGAGCTACCTTTTTTGCAATACTTGAAGGGATGTGTAAAGCTTGCCCAGGCTTAAAAAACAATATTGTCATGACTCATACTTCTTACAACCCCCAGCTACTCACTAGACACCCTCGAAACCCTATGAAAAGACCAAAATACCATTAATGAAATGTGCGCATCCCTTTTTTCTGTGATTATAAAGGTTCGAAATTATAGTTTCGTATTAGGCAGACACCCCCATTAAAAGCTTTTTACCAGGTACCGAACTATAATTCTGAACCACAGAATTATAGTTCCGTACCAAAGCCATAAATGCAGCGGGGGGGTTTGGAACAAGGGACAGAGTCATTCACAGCACTGTGGGGTCAAATGCCCCCAATGATGTTTATCCCAATTTAATACTAGTATCTACTACCTATAGTACTAATATAACAAATAGTTATTATAATAATAATAATAATAATAATAATAATAATAATAATAATAATATATACTCTTGTTTTTGTTTTTCCACTTTCAGTAAACGTGAAAAATCAATTCCCTCATAGGCTTACACCCCAATTTTTTCACAGCATGGTCCACTACGCTGCCCCACTTCCACTTTCATTTCACCCACTCACCTGTAGCAAACTCTCCCAATTCCCCTAAAACAATTCATTCTCTTCCCTAATTTACTCTACTTCTCTCCTTTGTTATAAATATGATAAAGAATGATATGCAGAATCATATGGGAGATAGATGAATGGTTGAACGATTGTTTAGTTACTTATATATACTTATATATATATATATATAGAGAGAGAGAGAGAGAGAGATTTTCCAAAGTGTTGACAATGAGAAAATCATTCAATGTTTTCAGAGTATGAAAAACCGCATAGAACAATTGTAATGTATATAAATATTGCCCCCAGTACTTAACTTTTCTGGATCCGTCACTGGTTTGGTGAGGGTATTTTTGAAATATTTAAGGGTTGGGGATGTCTGGTGAGTACGGAGAGGGTTGTAGGAAGTATGGACCTATTGTCATTTGTAAAATCTTCTTTTTGGTTTAACTTTGTAAAGTCTTTTTTTTTTGGTCAAATCTTTGTAAAGTCTTTTAAAGGCTTGGAAAAAAAAAATTAGATATGGGCTTAGCGTTTGATACTTTGGGGATTGTGATTATTTTCTGCACCCCTGTTTTTTAGCTATGTTCATGTTTTTACATTATTTACGGAACCCAACTATAACAAACTTTTAAATTTTGAATTCATAATTAAAAAATTATTATATTTTAACTTTTAGAGACGTAAATGTATATCAACTAGTATGGTTCACCCGTGCCAGCACGGGTATACAGTTTTTTTTACATTCAATTAATATATGTTTTTTTTGAAATAGAGATAATGTCTGGGGCACCAAAAATAGCTGGACATGTGGATATTTTTTGGACTATATAACTTGTTTATTCAAGTGTTTTGATTGGAGACAGTAAAAGAGACATGTTCCTTCTTTGGGGTACACAGTTCAACGAAATTCTGGGATTATTTTGGTCCAGTTCTTATTTAATCGATTAATATTAAATTATTTTGACAAAATTGAAATTACCGATGTCGCACAGGAATTTACTTCTTTTTTTTACATTATAATGTAAAAGGTTAGATGAAAACCTGCATGAATAAACAATACTTTTACGACGATAAAGGATCAAAATAGTTAGACTTACAAATCAGATATGAAAATGAAATTACATAGGTAACCCAATATTTTAGTTCGGTTTTGTTAAATTTAATGTAAAATATTTCATATTCCATTGAGAAAAAATAATATTTATTTATGGAACACAATACTTATCTTTACATTTTAATCAACTTATAAAACGTTTCCACTATTTAAAAGATGTGGTTTTTTTGCACCTTATATAATATTAAACGGGCATTGATGGAAAGAAACCACATCACTCCAAACAGGGATATATACGGGATTACGTTGGAAGTATAGGGTTATTATAGGAATTTCACTGTGACTTGAAGTTCACTTACCTTAGTGAAACCCTGGATCCACGCTTAAATCGAATTCCCTTTCCCAATTTCCTTTCCGTCGTGACTTAGTGGCCACGCGTGCCTCTCATCTTCCATCCTCAGAACCTGATCGCTCGTATCTGTTGGTGCAACGCATAATCAATGGCGAATGGATATCTATCATCTTCGTCGCGTCAAGCTCTGTTGGAAATCGAAGGTTCTCATCCACTATTGTTTCAACAGAATTCCCAAATTGAGGTATGTTCAGTTTGTAGAATTTGTTTATATTGATTATGATGATTAATGATTTGTAATTGTTGATTGTATATTATATATTAATCTATCAAGAATCATTCTAATTATCTTGTAATTTATGATAACCTAAGTTTTGGATTTCAATAATGTGATGGTATTTCTCTGTGTGCCATGTGAATTCAATAGCGTTATATCATTGTATTGGTACTTTGTCCAAATGATTATTATGTTCCTTTTGCTGTACAATAACTTAGAAAATATACCTGGTATCAGCAGAAAATGGTGGCTTAATTATAATGTTCAGATCTGTTCTGTTGTGTCCATAATCGTTTACATTTTGAAAGTTCTGATTTATAGTTCTACCCAAAGTGAAATTGTTTTGCTGAGCTTAATTAGAACTATCCTTTTTTATAGTTCTACTGTTACTTAGAATGTTCTGCCGTGCTTTGCAATATTCTGCTACCAACATCACCTTGTAGAACTTTGGTTGGTGTCTAGTCCTAACAACATATGGCAAGCTCATAAGAAAATCTTATATAATGCCAATATAACAATAAAATTTCAATTCCAGTTCAGTGATGAAAACGGCAAACCAAAAGAGTTATTGTGGTTGACGAACTGAGAAGAATTAACATTTTAACTCAGCAGTCAACACATGTAGCATATGTGTGTAGCATTTGTTCTATTTCCCCCCTTTAGTCTGTTTCTTTCACCTTCACGCTCTTAATGTGTTTTGGTTTTGTCTTCTCTTTTTTTTGATGCCCAAATTTTCTTTTCCTGACAAAAATTCACTTCAAATGTAAACTTGTATTATCAATGGCACCAATATAAATCCAATTGATGAGAAAAAGAGTCGATCAAATAATGCAATTCACTCTAAATTTGCAATAACACAGCTTCATAAAAGAACACTCATCCAATGTGGCAGAACAATACATAAGCATGACAAATGGAACTTTGGATAAGATCTACAAAATCATGATTAATAAAGATATGTAATCTAATAAGAACACAAATTAATAATGAGTAAAAGAACTAATCACAAAAAAATGTGCAATTGGTTTGCTGATATGAAAATAAGGATGCAAGTATGGAGTTTTTCCAACAATTTCAATCAAATGAATAAGTATGGAGCAGGAGATCGTAAGAAATCAATACCTCTTGATGTCTCAGACTCACAAATTTATTGTCCTAAATATCATATGCCCACAACTTCTTATGCCAAACTCCAACTAATTATGGCTGGTTAATAGTGCAACATTAACAATGTTAAAAAGCATGAGTATATCATCCCAAAGATGTGGGAAGGATGGATGCTTGGCAAAATGCTTTCATGTAAATGCTCAAATCTTCTTGCTCCTGAATAGAATAGAAAGGAAAATAGCCCTTAGTTATGGTATATTCTATGAAAGAATTTGTATACTGATTGAAAGACAATTGGAATAACAAAGAACTTCTTGAATCTCAGAAGTTAAAAACTAAATCCAGAAAAGTACTTTAACAACTGATTCAAAGGAATTGGAACATGCCTATATGATTAAATGAATATGTTGCAAATAACTACAGTTTGAAAACAAAACTAAACAGGTCGGTAGAAGCCAGCAGAAACTAAGAAAAAAACGGTTCCCCCCACAACATAATGATAACTCTATTTTATATAGAGTTATATACGCATCTAAACCTAAATAATTGTTTAGAATCAAGTACAATATGTGTTAAATATAGTAGTATGAATAAAATAAACAACATTCAAGGTTTATACTCATGACTTAGCATTTTGTATATATATTGGTATGTTTGATGTGTTTGTTCAGTGCACCTGCAGTTGATGCATCTGCACCGGAAAACAAGCAGTGCATCTGCACTAGATGCAGCTGCACTAGATTACCACAGTGCAACCAAATTTAGTGCATCTGCACCATCCTGCACCAAAGACAGAATTACTCCACAATGGAAGCACCTCAATTCATACCATGGCATAAATATCTCTATGACATCATGCTTAGTCACAAGTCACATGGAGGCACCATGGCAACTTGCAAAAGGATGCACCTGCATCGCATGCAGCTGCACTACATGCAGCTGCACCATCCTGAAAGGGAGGAAAAATGCCAACACCGGAAGCACCTCAAACTCAAAGAAGATAAAGACACCACAAGATGACATCATAATTGGTCACAAATCACATGGGTCACACGGGAACCTTTCAAAGGAGGTGCCTACAATATATGACCATTTGAAGAGTCATCTTATAAAGGACACATGGCTACACCTAATTGGACCATTCTTTGCACTTGAGTGAAAAACTCAAATGGCATCATCAACTTCTGAAAAGTAACCATGGTTAAGTTAACTTTGTCTCCAAGCAAACCCTCACTTGAAGGAAATCTCAAGGCCTATATAAAGGACTCAACTCTTCACTTGAAAGAATATATAGATTTTTACATACTTACTTCTTGTTCTTTCTATTTTAGTTTTTTATAGTTTTCAAGTTTATTTTCTTGTAGTTCTTTTTATATTTTCTTAGTGTTAGAAATTAGTTGTAAGCAAATATATGCAAGAGTCTTTCAATTGTTGTAATTCTTACTCTTTTGAATTCTCTTGTACTTTCCTTCATTGCAACATGTTTTCATTCAATTATATTTGCTTTGATATGCTCATCATGAGCTAATTCCCTTAAGTTGGGATGTTCTAACTTTCCAATGATCTTTTGAGGAAAGTTATTGAGTTTTCAAGTGGTGTAAGTACTTTAGTTCTTGGGTTTAAATACTTAATCTTGTTTAAGGTTGATTACTTAGAACAAGTAGAGTTATATTCACTTAATTGGCTTATAACTAGAAATCAAGAACTAAGTAAGGATAAGTGTTTAATAAAGCTTTTTGTTAAACTAGTTTTAATGAAGTTAGCTTGTTAATTCCATGTTAATTCCTAACCTTAGGTTAACATAGTCCTTACAAGAGTGTAGTAAGATCTTAAGATACAAGAGTGTACTTATTTAGCAAATTGGATTATCTGTAAGGGGGCGAGAGAGGCACTGACAACCCTACTCTTTACCGCAAAAAAACAGGATCATAAGAGCTTGTAACGAAACTCTGAAGAAAGTAGCTGACCAGCACACACTGATGCAGCTGCACTAAGTGCAACTGCACCACAAGAAAACACAATACACTCAAAAGTGATTTAGCTTGTGAAGACATCTCAACTTTCATTCTCAACTGATTTCTTACACAATTTACTTGCTTTCTGTTTATTTATTTTCATTTCAACTTCAACCAAAACCCAAAAATCTGAATAGTGTAGTTGCACTAATTTGCATTTCTTTACAATAACATATAAGAGTTAATTCAATCTCTGTGGGTTCGATCTTTTATACTATAACTTGTGACTGTGTATACTTGCACACGTATTTTCACACACCACATAACAAACCCAATTATAATAAAGTCAGTTATCACATTCCCTTTAAGATTGAGTTTTTCTTTTATAATAATAATTAAACAACCGCAAACAAAGTTTTGATTCAATAATAAGGATTGATTCAAATGTCAACTAAAATCATTCAAATGGCAAGTAATATCCTCACCCCTTCAACTAAATCAGCAACTCCAGCTCCAAACATCCCAAATATATAATCATAAGTGAGAAATGCATCATCAAGAGTATCATGCAAAAGCCCAGCAACAACTACAGTTGAATTTGCAACAATCAAAAATCACTGAAAAGTAGCCACAATTCATGAGAAAATAATTTGGCAATGTAATAACTCAACCTTCCACAACTGCACATATGCTTTAGCACATTGGAGGTCTATCCAGTCTTGGATTTTTGCTTGGTATTCATACATGGAATGAAATGGCTGAAAAGTTTTTGTCAAAATATTTTCCACCCATTAAAAATGCCAGAATGAGAAATGATATTACATCTTTTAGACAAAAAGAATTTGAATCATTGTTTGAAGCATGGGAAAGATGGAAAGAACTTTTAAGAAAATGTCCACACCATGGTCTTCCAGTCATTATTCAGATGGAAACATTTTATAATGGTTTGGAACCACAAACTAGAATAATGATTGATGCATCATCTGGTGGTGTATTGTTAAATCTGTCTTATAATGAAGCATGTGAATTGATTGATAGAATTGCTACTAATAGTTCTAGTTGGCCTACTGAGAGGGTAGGTACCCAAAAGAAATCATCAGGGGTACATGAAATTAGTGAAATATCAGTCCTATCTGCTCAAGTAGCTTCACTAGCAAACATGTTCAAAAACTTCACCACAACCAGTGCAACTGCATCTAGTGTAGCTGCACCAGTAGAGAACACTGCAGCAACAATAGAACAAGCCCCTCCAAGAGCTGTAATTTGTGTTTATTGTGGAGGAGGTCACCTTTATGGGGAGTGCCCTAGCAACCCTGTCCATGTAAATTATGTAAGTTATAATAGGAATAACAACCCTTACTCCAATACCTATAATGCTGGTTGGAAGGACCATCCAAACTTCAGATGGAACAATACTAGTGCACCTGCACCTAGTGCAACTGCACCAACCCTTCCACCAGAATTTCAATCTCAGAACTACCAAAGGCCACAACAACAACAACAACCTGCTACTGATAACTCCTTAGAAGCCTTGCTTAAATCCTTTATAAGTGAAACTAGAACAGCTAGGCAAGCTCAAGATGCATCTATAAAGAATTTGGAGAATCAAGTGGGTCAATTGGCAACTGCTCTGTATCAAAGACCAACAGGTACACTACCATCAAATACAAAAGCAACTCCATCTCAAAGGCCAGGTAAAGAACAGGTAAAAGCCATCTCTCTCAGAAATGGGAAAGATCTTGCAGAACCTTATGAGAATGAAGGTACAGGTAAGGGAGAAAAAAATAAAAATGAAAAAAGTTCTCAAAATGCAGAAGCACCTGATGCATCTGCATCACATGAAGTTCCAACTCCAAGGTTAGTTCCTGAATATCCTCCTCCTCCTTTTCCTCAAAGATTAAAAAAGGCACATGAGGAGAAGCAATTCAGTAAGTTTTAGATGTTTTAAAACAATTGCATATCAATGTTCCCTTAATTGAAGCATTGCAACAAATACCTAATTATGCTAAATTCATGAAAGATGTTCTTTCAAAAAGAAAAAGATTAGGTGAATTTGAAACTGTTGCTTTGTCAAAAGAATGTAGTTTGATTTTGCAAAACAAAATTCCAAGAAAATTAAAAGATCCAGGTAGCTTTACAATTCCATTTTCAATAGGTAATTACTATACAGGTCGTGCATTGTGTGATTTAGGAGCAAGCATCAACTTGATGCCTAAATCTGTCTTTACACAGTTAGGAATTGGAAATGCTAAACCTACATCTTTAACATTGTCACTTGCAGACAGGTCAATAGCTTACCCAGAAGGAATCATAGAAGATATCTTGGTAAAGGTTGACAAATTTGTATTTCCTGTAGATTTTGTTATTCTTGACTTTGTTTCAGATGAAGAAGTACCAGTTATTCTTGGAAGGCCATTCTTAGCAACTGGGAAAACATTGATTGATGTGCAAAAAGGAGAACTAACCATGAGAGTAAATGATCAAGAGGTGAAATTCAATATAATGAATGCCCTAAAATATCCTACTGAGGATATTGAGGAATGTTCTGTCATAATGTCTCTAGATCAACTGATGCAGAAGCAATTCCACAAACAACATGATCATCTGATGAATGCTCTAGCATCCAGTGCTCCTACCTTGATAGATGAAGAAGATGAAGGAAAACATCCTCCACAAAATGAGCTTAAATCTTTTCAAGAAAATGAGAATTGTTATCCCAAATGCTTATTGGTTGGGACATGGAATCACTTGCTTCCATATGCCAAATACATGGGATTTCTAACAAAAAGAAGAAAGAGGAAGGATGATATTTTCTTCTTGTCCTATTATCCACCCTAACTTAGGTTTTGAATGACAAGTCTAGCTAAAGACTATAAAATAAGCGCTACTGGGAGGCAACCCAGATTTTTAGGACTAGTTGTGTTTTGTGTGTTTTTGTTTTTACTTTTGCAGGTGTGAATGAGTGGTCTTGTGCAGATGCTGTCAATTATGCGGAATTCTGATGCAGTAGCACAGTGTGCAGCTGCATTAGTGGCTGAAGATATCTGCCACAAGACTTAGTCAGGCTGAAGACTCTTAAATCAAGCGCTTATGGGAGGCAACCCATGATTTTGAAGTATTAATTATGTTAGTTTTAATTTATGTTTTCAAGTGTTTTGTATGAAAACAGGTTAAGAGAATTCCCAGTGCAGCTGCACTGCATGTACCTGCACTATCAAAATTTCAGTGCTCCTGCATCAAACTCCACAACACACTTGGGTGAAAATTTAGATGTTGAGAAGAATGTTGCAGAGCAACCTGATGCAGGTGCACCTGAAGCAACTGCATCCACCACTGATGTACCTGATGCAAGTGCAACTGGTGCAGGTGCATCCAAACCTGAGGAGCTTAAAAAGAAGAGACAGAAGGTGAAGCATTCTGCAGTGAGGTCTAGCTCAAGGCTATGGAGCGGGGCATCAAAACAGTAATTATATTTGAATGTTGTTAACTATTTTGTTTAATTATACTTTTATATTTTGCCTTACGATATTTTGTGAACTAATCCTCCTCCCATGGTTTTTTAAAGAGCAGTGAGGACACTGCTCAACTTTAAGTTGGGGGGAGAAGTTAACTTATCATATTATGCATATGTGTTTAACTATAGTATGTGTGTCTGCTTTGATATATGTTTGTTCTTATATATGTTTGTTTGTTTTTATGTGTGTCTACATGTTTAAATATGTGTTAGGATTTGATAGATTTGAAGCATGATCAGCTTAGAAATCTTTTTCACAAATATAGACAAATGCATCTCTTTGAACTGATTTTTAATGATGAAAGGAAGAAAAAGAAAGGAAGCCTTGTTTTCCTCAAATGACCAATTTTATTATTACTTCAACACATCAAAGCTGAGTTTTGAAAAGAACCTTGCTATTTAAAAAGCTATCTGATGCAAGAGGGATTTTTAGAAAACTAAGGTCAAAAACAAATTTTTATTAAAAATATAGAAAAGCTTAAAGAATTAAGTTTGGGGGAGTTTTTATACAAAGGCAAGAGTATGAAAAACTTAGAGTAGTCAATGTATATAGGTTACCAAAAGAGCTCAAAATGAAAGAAAGCTTTATTGCCTGAGTCATAAACTGTACCTGTTCCAATAGTGCATTTGGTCAGAAAAAGAAAAATTCAAAGAAAAAGAAAAAGAAGAAAAGAAGACAGAACTGACCAAAGAAAAAAGTATGCATAAGGAGGACAGTGAGGAGGGAAATATAAGCTACAAGTCTTGAAAAGAAGTATCAAGTGCAGTTGCACTAAATGTAACTGCACCATCAAAAAGTTCAGTGCATCTGCACTAGTTCAAAAATACCTAGTGCAACTGCACCCCTGAAAAACGATGCACCTGCACTCACTGCATTTGCATCAAGAAAAAAAACCACCACAAATACAAATAGTGCATTGACTCAACAGTTTTGAATTACTCCTTCCAAGCCCTTTGTTGTGCTTAAAAGTCCCCAAGTCTTGAGGATTTTATTAGTCTATTCTATATTTTGAAACATCTTTGTTTTGACCAAATGTGATCTAAACTTTTCAAAGGAGAAACTTATTACTTGGCTTTGGAACTGATTGAATCTCAGTGGGGCACACACTCACACAAATGAGTTTTAATAGCTTTGGATGTTTTGGAATTCAAAGGCACAAAGACAAAAAAAAAAAATTCTGAAAAATGAAGTTCATAAGTTGCATTTCTTGAAAATCATTCTTTGAAAAGATGTGAGCTGATCTGTTCTTTTTAATTCTAAAATCCTATTTGTGTTTTCTTTTTGTCATTACTTGAGGACAAGCAATGGTTTAAGTTTGGGGGTGTGATAACTCTATTTTATATAGAGTTATATACGCATCTAAACCTAAATAATTGTTTAGAATCAAGTACAATATGTGTTAAATATAGTAGTATGAATAAAATAAACAACATTCAAGGTTTATACTCATGACTTAGCATTTTGTATATATATTGGTATGTTTGATGTGTTTGTTCAGTGCACCTGCAGTTGATGCATCTGCACCGGAAAACAAGCAGTGCATCTGCACTAGATGCAGCTGCACTAGATTACCACAGTGCAACCAAATTTAGTGCATCTGCACCATCCTGCACCAAAGACAGAATTACTCCACAATGGAAGCACCTCAATTCATACCATGGCATAAATATCTCTATGACATCATGCTTAGTCACAAGTCACATGGAGGCACCATGGCAACTTGCAAAAGGATGCACCTGCATCGCATGCAGCTGCACTACATGCAGCTGCACCATCCTGAAAGGGAGGAAAAATGCCAACACCGGAAGCACCTCAAACTCAAAGAAGATAAAGACACCACAAGATGACATCATAATTGGTCACAAATCACATGGGTCACACGGGAACCTTTCAAAGGAGGTGCCTACAATATATGACCATTTGAAGAGTCATCTTATAAAGGACACATGGCTACACCTAATTGGACCATTCTTTGCACTTGAGTGAAAAACTCAAATGGCATCATCAACTTCTGAAAAGTAACCATGGTTAAGTTAACTTTGTCTCCAAGCAAACCCTCACTTGAAGGAAATCTCAAGGCCTATATAAAGGACTCAACTCTTCACTTGAAAGAATATATAGATTTTTACATACTTACTTCTTGTTCTTTCTATTTTAGTTTTTTATAGTTTTCAAGTTTATTTTCTTGTAGTTCTTTTTATATTTTCTTAGTGTTAGAAATTAGTTGTAAGCAAATATATGCAAGAGTCTTTCAATTGTTGTAATTCTTACTCTTTTGAATTCTCTTGTACTTTCCTTCATTGCAACATGTTTTCATTCAATTATATTTGCTTTGATATGCTCATCATGAGCTAATTCCCTTAAGTTGGGATGTTCTAACTTTCCAATGATCTTTTGAGGAAAGTTATTGAGTTTTCAAGTGGTGTAAGTACTTTAGTTCTTGGGTTTAAATACTTAATCTTGTTTAAGGTTGATTACTTAGAACAAGTAGAGTTATATTCACTTAATTGGCTTATAACTAGAAATCAAGAACTAAGTAAGGATAAGTGTTTAATAAAGCTTTTTGTTAAACTAGTTTTAATGAAGTTAGCTTGTTAATTCCATGTTAATTCCTAACCTTAGGTTAACATAGTCCTTACAAGAGTGTAGTAAGATCTTAAGATACAAGAGTGTACTTATTTAGCAAATTGGATTATCTGTAAGGGGGCGAGAGAGGCACTGACAACCCTACTCTTTACCGCAAAAAAACAGGATCATAAGAGCTTGTAACGAAACTCTGAAGAAAGTAGCTGACCAGCACACACTGATGCAGCTGCACTAAGTGCAACTGCACCACAAGAAAACACAATACACTCAAAAGTGATTTAGCTTGTGAAGACATCTCAACTTTCATTCTCAACTGATTTCTTACACAATTTACTTGCTTTCTGTTTATTTATTTTCATTTCAACTTCAACCAAAACCCAAAAATCTGAATAGTGTAGTTGCACTAATTTGCATTTCTTTACAATAACATATAAGAGTTAATTCAATCTCTGTGGGTTCGATCTTTTATACTATAACTTGTGACTGTGTATACTTGCACACGTATTTTCACACACCACATAACAAACCCAATTATAATAAAGTCAGTTATCACATTCCCTTTAAGATTGAGTTTTTCTTTTATAATAATAATTAAACAACCGCAAACAAAGTTTTGATTCAATAATAAGGATTGATTCAAATGTCAACTAAAATCATTCAAATGGCAAGTAATATCCTCACCCCTTCAACTAAATCAGCAACTCCAGCTCCAAACATCCCAAATATATAATCATAAGTGAGAAATGCATCATCAAGAGTATCATGCAAAAGCCCAGCAACAACTACAGTTGAATTTGCAACAATCAAAAATCACTGAAAAGTAGCCACAATTCATGAGAAAATAATTTGGCAATGTAATAACTCAACCTTCCACAACTGCACATATGCTTTAGCACATTGGAGGTCTATCCAGTCTTGGATTTTTGCTTGGTATTCATACATGGAATGAAATGGCTGAAAAGTTTTTGTCAAAATATTTTCCACCCATTAAAAATGCCAGAATGAGAAATGATATTACATCTTTTAGACAAAAAGAATTTGAATCATTGTTTGAAGCATGGGAAAGATGGAAAGAACTTTTAAGAAAATGTCCACACCATGGTCTTCCAGTCATTATTCAGATGGAAACATTTTATAATGGTTTGGAACCACAAACTAGAATAATGATTGATGCATCATCTGGTGGTGTATTGTTAAATCTGTCTTATAATGAAGCATGTGAATTGATTGATAGAATTGCTACTAATAGTTCTAGTTGGCCTACTGAGAGGGTAGGTACCCAAAAGAAATCATCAGGGGTACATGAAATTAGTGAAATATCAGTCCTATCTGCTCAAGTAGCTTCACTAGCAAACATGTTCAAAAACTTCACCACAACCAGTGCAACTGCATCTAGTGTAGCTGCACCAGTAGAGAACACTGCAGCAACAATAGAACAAGCCCCTCCAAGAGCTGTAATTTGTGTTTATTGTGGAGGAGGTCACCTTTATGGGGAGTGCCCTAGCAACCCTGTCCATGTAAATTATGTAAGTTATAATAGGAATAACAACCCTTACTCCAATACCTATAATGCTGGTTGGAAGGACCATCCAAACTTCAGATGGAACAATACTAGTGCACCTGCACCTAGTGCAACTGCACCAACCCTTCCACCAGAATTTCAATCTCAGAACTACCAAAGGCCACAACAACAACAACAACCTGCTACTGATAACTCCTTAGAAGCCTTGCTTAAATCCTTTATAAGTGAAACTAGAACAGCTAGGCAAGCTCAAGATGCATCTATAAAGAATTTGGAGAATCAAGTGGGTCAATTGGCAACTGCTCTGTATCAAAGACCAACAGGTACACTACCATCAAATACAAAAGCAACTCCATCTCAAAGGCCAGGTAAAGAACAGGTAAAAGCCATCTCTCTCAGAAATGGGAAAGATCTTGCAGAACCTTATGAGAATGAAGGTACAGGTAAGGGAGAAAAAAATAAAAATGAAAAAAGTTCTCAAAATGCAGAAGCACCTGATGCATCTGCATCACATGAAGTTCCAACTCCAAGGTTAGTTCCTGAATATCCTCCTCCTCCTTTTCCTCAAAGATTAAAAAAGGCACATGAGGAGAAGCAATTCAGTAAGTTTTAGATGTTTTAAAATAATTGCATATCAATGTTCCCTTAATTGAAGCATTGCAACAAATACCTAATTATGCTAAATTCATGAAAGATGTTCTTTCAAAAAGAAAAAGATTAGGTGAATTTGAAACTGTTGCTTTGTCAAAAGAATGTAGTTTGATTTTGCAAAACAAAATTCCAAGAAAATTAAAAGATCCAGGTAGCTTTACAATTCCATTTTCAATAGGTAATTACTATACAGGTCGTGCATTGTGTGATTTAGGAGCAAGCATCAACTTGATGCCTAAATCTGTCTTTACACAGTTAGGAATTGGAAATGCTAAACCTACATCTTTAACATTGTCACTTGCAGACAGGTCAATAGCTTACCCAGAAGGAATCATAGAAGATATCTTGGTAAAGGTTGACAAATTTGTATTTCCTGTAGATTTTGTTATTCTTGACTTTGTTTCAGATGAAGAAGTACCAGTTATTCTTGGAAGGCCATTCTTAGCAACTGGGAAAACATTGATTGATGTGCAAAAAGGAGAACTAACCATGAGAGTAAATGATCAAGAGGTGAAATTCAATATAATGAATGCCCTAAAATATCCTACTGAGGATATTGAGGAATGTTCTGTCATAATGTCTCTAGATCAACTGATGCAGAAGCAATTCCACAAACAACATGATCATCTGATGAATGCTCTAGCATCCAGTGCTCCTACCTTGATAGATGAAGAAGATGAAGGAAAACATCCTCCACAAAATGAGCTTAAATCTTTTCAAGAAAATGAGAATTGTTATCCCAAATGCTTATTGGTTGGGACATGGAATCACTTGCTTCCATATGCCAAATACATGGGATTTCTAACAAAAAGAAGAAAGAGGAAGGATGATATTTTCTTCTTGTCCTATTATCCACCCTAACTTAGGTTTTGAATGACAAGTCTAGCTAAAGACTATAAAATAAGCGCTACTGGGAGGCAACCCAGATTTTTAGGACTAGTTGTGTTTTGTGTGTTTTTGTTTTTACTTTTGCAGGTGTGAATGAGTGGTCTTGTGCAGATGCTGTCAATTATGCGGAATTCTGATGCAGTAGCACAGTGTGCAGCTGCATTAGTGTTTGCTGGTGTTTTTAGCAAACAATCACTAGTTTTATTAGAAGGTTTGTGAGATCAAACTAGAAAAATCTCAAAGCAATTGCCTTTGAATTGCAAAAGTTTTTGTTTCAGAAAATGTAGAAAAGGGGACGATTTGCA
This sequence comes from Astragalus glycyphyllos, assembly GCA_963573325.1. Taxonomy (NCBI): domain Eukaryota; kingdom Viridiplantae; phylum Streptophyta; class Magnoliopsida; order Fabales; family Fabaceae; genus Astragalus; species Astragalus glycyphyllos. The sequence goes on from OY754311.1 coordinate 8,640,637, forward strand.
ATTGATTAACAGAATTGAAAAGAAAAGAAGCAGTAAATGGTGCAGGAATTGTAAAGAAAAGAAGAACAAATTGCATTGAATCATAAAAATGGTACACGATCACATACAGGGATTCTTCCACTCGTTTTTCGCTCTGGGTTGGAAGTTAGAGTTTCAGGAATCGGTTGTGTATTGTGATTTTCGCGACCCTTGTTTCTTCTCAGAAACAGTTATTTATACAAGGGAAAAAGGGGGGAAAATTCGAACTAGGTAACTGCCTAACAATTTGAAAATAAGTAACTGCTCCTACTTTCGGCCAAGTAACCGCTCCTACTTTCGACCGAAACTGCTCCGTCACGCTTCGACCAACTGCTAGTCTTCAACGCATAACTGCCCTGATTTCTGTCTGTCGAAAGCCTCTGTCGATTTTCCTCTCTCTTGCTTTTGCTTCCCTGGAAACTTGTCGAGTTTACCTTGCGCATGACCATTTTCTTTGTCGAAATAATATGGTCTTTGTGAAATAAATATAAATCAAGCCATGTTGACCATCTTTAATGAAGCCTGTCGAAATTACAGGCTAACAAATTGCCCCCCAAAAATGTCTTTTTCGACTGAACTTGAGGAGGAAGAAGAGAAAGACATTTTTGAATTTACCATCGAAATAACTTTGCACTTGAATAAAATAGCTGTATACCTGAGGTCACCACTGTTAAGTGTTGTTTCCATATTCAAGCCTTGAACTTGAACAGCCTGTAATTTCGGCAATGTTTTGGCAACTTAAATGCCATGTTTTTACGCTTTCTTTATATTTATTCCAGCGTTATTTTAACTTCGTGCAACGTTGGCTTATACTTTTTCAAGTATTTACCATTTATACGCAAAATTCTTCCATCAGCGCCAATCTCTTCGACCTCATATGCGCCGTTTGAATAAACTTGTAAAATTTTAAATGGTCCTTCCCAACTTGGGGACCATTTACCAAAGACTCTGTCTTTTTTATCCATAGGCAATAGGACCTTCCACACTAGATCACCTGAATCAAAGGTTTTAGACTTAACCTTTTTGTTATAAGTTTTAGCTACCCTCTCTTTCTGTCGAATAAGCATATCTAAAGCTAATAACCTTTCTTCGTCTAAATCAACCAATTCATCAAGCATCATATTCCAATAATAATCAGAGGGAATCTCCCACTGTCTTTGAATTCTTGTTGATTGTAGACAAATTTCAACAGGCAACACTGCATCGTGTCCAAATGTTAGCCTATAAGGAGTAGTGTTAATAGATTCTTTAGGTGAATTTCGACAAGCCCATAACGCTTGATCAAGGGTATTATGCCAATTCTTGGGTTTCTGCCCAACATGCTTTTTAATCAAATTAATAATAACTTTATTGGCAGCTTCTACCTGTCCATTGGCTTGCGCATAATATGGTGTCGAAGTTAATAACTTAAAACCAATTTCGGAAGCAAACTCTACCATTTTTCTACCAGTAAAAACTGATCCCTGATCTGTAGTAATGGTTTCTGGAATTCCAAACCTATAAATGATATGATTTTGAATAAACCTTATCACTGCTTCCTGATCAACATTGGCTAAAGGTATAGCTTCAACCCATTTGGTGAAGTAATCAATTCCCACAAGGATATATCTATGCCCCTTCGACAAAGTTGGCTTTATCTCTCCAATCACATCTAGAGCCCAACCTCTAAATGGCCAAGGTTTGACTATGGCATGCAATTCATTTGCAGGTACATGTTGTATCCCAGCATGCTTTTGACACTCTTGGCATCCCTTAGCAAATTCTATGCAATCTTTCAGCATAGTTGGCCAATACATTCCTTGTCGAAACAATAACCACTTCATTTTCTGGCCTACTTGGTGTGAACCACACGCTCCACTATGTGTATCGGAAACTGCTAAATATGCCTCATTTTCACTAAGACATTTTAATAGTACTCCTTCAGGAGTCTTTTTAAACAATTCGTTTCCAATTATCACATAGCTCAAAGCTCTGTATTTTACTTTTTTATTGGTATTTCTTGTGGGATTTTGCAAATATTCCGCAATAAGCCTTCGCCAATCATTATTGGTCATATTGTCAAGAGCAAGAATTTCTGCTAAGTCTGCTAAGTCAAAGTCACCAAAAAATTGACGTTTTTCGACAACAGCTAGTTCCTCGTTTGCATTTGTATCTGTTGCCCCCCCAGTTGTTGGTGTTGACAATAGTGACGAAGAATAGTCATTAGAAATGATTTTATCCTTTATTTCAATTAACTCCTCTAGGCTTCGCTTTGAAACTTTATAGCCTGAAGCGATTTGTGCCAATTCATTTGCCACTTGATTATCAATTCGTGGTAAATGTTCTAAGTGAACAGACTCAAATCTTTTTAACAAAGCATTGGCAACAACAAAGTATCTGATAAGGTGCTCTTTAATGCATTTGTACTCTCTTGTCAATTGTTTGACAACCAACTCAGAGTCACCTTTTATTTCGACATGACTTGCCCCCAGCTCAAGTAAGATTTCAAGGCCTACTATTAAAGCCTCATACTCAGCTTCATTATTGGAGCAAACATCTCGAATCTTAAACTTATACTTTGTTGGAATGTTAGTAGGAGATATTATTAAAATACCAATCCCAACTCCATGTTTATGGCTTGAGCCATCAAAATACAACCTCCAAGGATACACGTCTACAAAACTTACTGTTTCTTCAACAACAGAATGGTCCACTATAAAATCAGCAACCACTTGTCCTTTAATTGATTTTAGAGGTTGATAAGTTAAGTTGTATTCTGACAAAGCCAAAGCCCATTTACCAATTCGGCTATGCATTATTGGTTTCGACAGCATATGCTTAATAACATCAAAATGTGAATAAACAGAAACATCAGCTGGTTTTATATATTGCTTTAACTTTGTACACGAAAAATACAAACAAAGGCACAACTTTTCTATAGGAGAGTACCTCGTTTCGGCATCATTTAAGACCCTACTGAGGTAATAAATGGCTCTTTCGACACCACTATCATCCTCTTGTGCTAACATGCTACCTATTGTTCTATCAGAAGCTGCTATATACAATTTGAGCACTTTGTGTTTAATAATAGGCAACAAAATTGGTGGTTTCATCAAATAAGACTTGATTTCGTCGAAGGCTGCTTGATGCATTGGTTCCCATTTGAACTCTTCTTCCTTCTTCAGTCTTAATAATGGCGAAAAAACTTGTGTTTTGCCACTTAGATTTGATATAAATCTTCGAAGGAAATTGATTTTTCCCAACAATGACTGAAACTCTTTTTTGGTCGAAGGGGCCTTCGTTTCCATAATTGCCTTAGTCTTATTTTGATTGATTTCAATGCCTTTTTTGTGCACTATAAAACCCAAGAAATCACCTGCACGCACACAAAAGGCACATTTTAATGGATTTAATTTCAATCCATATTTCCTCATTCTTTCAAAAGAACGGCGAAGATGGTCTAAATGACCACTTTCTGAGGAAGATTTAACCACCACATCATCTATGTATACTTGCATAAAATCATCAATAAAATCATGAAACATAGAATTCATGGCCCTCTGATATGTAGCACCAGCATTCTTTAAGCCAAAGGGCATTACTACCCATTCATAAACACCCAATGCCCCTGGACACCTAAAAGCAGTTTTTGACACATCCTCTTCAGCAATGAAGATTTGATTATACCCAGAATAACCATCAAGCATACTAAGATAATCAAATCCTGCTGCTGAATCTATTAGCATTTCTGCCACAGGCATTGCGTATTCATCTTTGGGAGATGCATTATTTAAATCCCTAAAATCTATGCAAACTCTAAGAGTCCCATTTTTCTTTATTACAGGAACTATATTGGCTAACCATTCGACATACCTGGCAGTTCTGATGAATTTATTTCTGAACAGCCTTTCGATTTCCTTTTTGATCTTAGCCAACACTTGAGGAGCAAATCTTCTTGGCACTTGCTTCACTGGTTTCTTCCCTGGTCGAATTGGTAATTGCATTTCCACTACTTCTCGACTTAACCCAGGCATTTCGTCGTAATCCCAAGCAAAGCAATCTTTGAACTCCCTTAGCAATGTGATGACTTGGATTTTTAGAGAAGCATCAATATTTGCACTAATATAAGTTGGCCTTTTTATTGAGTCATTTCCCAAATCAACTTCTTCTAACGGGTCTTGAGCTTGCATATGCTTTGTCAAATCTCTAGGATCCTTTTCAAAACCTAATGGATCATTATCATAGATACAGTCAAGTTTTTCATCTATGATTATGCCATTTTCTTCATGTAACTCACTGGCTTCGACAGCCATTGTTTGTTGAATAATTTCGGCCTCCATAGCCGCTTTAAACTTGTTTTCGGCCATATAAGCCGTAATTTTGTCCCATGCATTGGGCACTGACATAAGAACACTTTCAAGAACCAGTGTTCCACCCCGTTGGTCGAAAAACACCATCAGGATAGACACTATCATCTCCCATTATTTCTCTTTCCCAAACAAAACCATAATTTGGGTCAAGATGAACTGAGGCAAAAACATTATCCGCAGGGACATATGCCTCATTAGAAGATGAACATGGCGCAATCTTCGCCATTTGTTTCTCAAAGTTTTCCTTGGTAACTTGGTTCACATCAGCACGGAAGTAGCTCTGATCGGCTTCAACATACTCTACCAAACCATCTTCCTTCCACATTACTAAACGTTGATGCAAAGTTGAAGGGACAACACCAACTCCATGGATCCACTCTCTACCAAGGAGTAAATTAAAATTCGCTTTAGAGGCTATCACTAAGAACAATGTAGTCCTCTTTATGGAACCAACGATTAAGTCCACCTCAATGGCCCCCAAAGAATGGCCAGTTTTGCCTTCATAGTTGCTTAAGACAATGTTATGTGGCCTGAGGTCAGTATCGAACTTACCAATCTTCTTCAAAAGACCATGTGGCATCAAATTCACTGCAGCTCCACCATCCACTAACACTTTGTTAATCCCAACACCATTGACTTTGGCTTGGACATACAGGGGTTTCAAGTGGTTTTGCATACTCATATCTGGCTTCTCGAAGGTAGCCATTTGGTCTTCGACACAACCATTGTTCATCACATAATAACACATTGGCTTATGATGAGCCATATCCTCTGTAAAATCCTCTTCAACGTCATTTGGTACTGTGATAACATCGTACTCCAGAGGCAGTATTGATACCACATTGCAAACAACGTCGAAATCATCCTCAGAATCATTAAAATCAGACTCCATGTCTTCATCCATGTCGAGATCAGCATTTCTTTCTTTCACTGTTGACAATGGAGGAAATATTCTTTCAAGAGCAGGCCTTCTTGACTTTTCTGTTACCACAGCCTTGCCTTTGGCCTTATTCGCTGCACACACATGACTAACAACATCAGCATTCCTCTTTGTGGCAACTTCAGCTTTGTGAACCTCACTCTTCGCCACTATCATGCTGCGTGGAACTTGATTATTAGCCAAATGACTTGGAACCTGGTTAATGTCAAAATGTGCCTTCTTCTTCTGTTGTCTTTGGTAACGACGCCACTGTGTTCTAGTCATAGGGTTCTTACCCTTATAGTTATTCTTATAATTAAACTTAATAGCATCAGTACCTGGCTTGACAGCTTTAGCACGTTGATTATTGGGTACCCACGCTTCGACAGGAGCATTAGCACTTGGGACAAAGGATTTACCTGTTGACAGCTTCAAATACCCTGTTGCTGAGGACTTCTCCTTAGCAATTTGTTGTTTACTTGTTGAAGGCTTTGCTGACACCTTAGCCTCATAGCCAGGAAGATCTCCTTTTGCAAAGTCGAATTTTGGCCTGTTATCAAGCCATTTTCTTTTGCGTTGTTGTTGATCCTGATAACCTTCGACAGCTTTAGCTGCTTCTTTATCGAAAACAGCACTGCACCTTGGGCAAAGCATAACTTCAGAATTATTCCACTTACACCGATTGAGGAAATCTATCAATTCTTCCTCAGCCTTTGGATACACAGCATGTATCTTCCCATCATATTCTTTTAGGGTCATTTCCTGTTTTCTACCTTCAGCATACACAAAACCTTTTAATTTCTCGGTGGCAGTCTTGACACACTTAGGAGGGTCTGCCCATTGAGCATCCACCATGCCTACATCAGCTTCGACAAGTTCAGAGTACATAGCTTCAGCCTTAGGCAATGGATCAACATCAATCTGCATAGGAGCTTTTATTTTCTTATCAGCAAATTTGAGTCTTCCTTCGTCAATTGCTTTTTGCACAATATCCCTGAAGAGCACACAACGGTCAGTGTTATGCCCCAAAAAATTATGGAACTTACAATAACCCTTTTTCTTTCTTTGGTCAAGAGTTGGTATTTTAAGGCCTTTAGGCACTAATATTTGACCATCAGTTACTAAAAGATCAAAAATTTCATCACATTTCGTAACATCAAAAGTATAAGTCTTAGGCATAAATCTATCGTTCTTAGGCTCTACAGGGTTATTCCCATTCGCAGGCCTTAATAATTTACAGGTATAAGGAGGACCAGGCTTAAGTTCAGCCACGTCTATCTCCTCTTCTTCGACATTACTATATGTAACGTCAAATTCTTCTTCGACATATGCCACTTTTTCTTTCTTATGATACCTATTCGACCTAGACTTTTCCTCTCTAAGCCTTTCAACTTGTCGAACTCTATCAGCCAAATGAGCCATATCTCGCAAATGAGATGTGTCTAATTTCTTTCTAATTGAGTAATCAAGGCCACCAGCAGCCATTTCGACAAGCTCATGTTCAGGGACTTGTGTGAAGCAACGAGATTTCAACAGCCTAAATCTGTTTAAGTAATCATCAATAGTTTCAGGCATTTTGCGCCGAACACTAGCCAATTCTTTAAGACTAATTTTCGACTGGCCCATGTAAAACTGTGCATGGAATGCCTTTTCTAATTGCCCCCATGTGAACATAGAACCAGGGGGTAAGGTCGTGAACCAAGTGAAAGCATTTTTAGTTAGAGAATTTGGAAAATATTTCATCTTCAAATTCTCATTTTGTGCTAAGTCCCCAGCCTCAGTCAAGAAACGAGCAATGTGTTCGACTGTGGACTCATTTGTCTCCCCACCAAACTTAGTAAACTTGGGAACTTTCCATCCCCTTGGTAACTCAGTTTGTAACACGTATTCACATAATGGTGATACAAAGTTAGGCCTTTGTAAACCTATGTTAAGGCCATTTTGCGCCAAAATAGTTTCGACTAAAGTAGCTATATTGTTTTCTGCGCCAACATTGTGTTGTTGCACTTGTCGAACAACTTCGTCAGCGTTCTGGTGTCTATTTACCAAAACTACTTCAGGGACGTGGTTTACTGCCCCTTGTAGTTCGCCTACAACTGTCGACGCTTCGACTGCAACTGCTTCTTGGGGGTTAACTGGCGACGCATTACCCGCAATAATAGGAACTTGCCTATTATTAACCGCTGGAGCCCCAAAGAAGTCTGCAATCCTACTCATCTGATTTGCCAACATTTGGTAACTGCTATTGGTATTTTGAATCAATGGATTGAAAACTGTACCAATTTGTTGGGTAAGCATATTCACCATATCGTGATTACTCTCGTCTACTTGCTGTCTTAAGGCCAACAAAGATGTATTGGTTAACGCTGGGGGATTTCGACCAAATACGCTCTCAGAAGAGACATGTGTAGGGGAAAAGGTCGAAATATGTGGCATTCCAGTAGGCATGCCATACATTCCCAAAGGAAATGGGGGTAGATGCACGTTATTCAAACGTGGGTCTAAACCGTTTCCGATTGCCATGTAAGGGCTATGAAGCCCTGCACTTAACGGCAAAGACATAGGCAAAGATGCCATTTCTGACTGCGTTGAACCAACATTAGTCATTGATAATGAAGGAACGGCTATCGACGATGATGGTCCTGCGCTAATGTTTGCAGAATCCATTGTTGTTCCTTGCCCTTGTGAAACCACAGGGTTGGAACTAGATGCATTATTCGTACTGGACCGAACCATTTTACCACTTCTTAAGTGCATACAACAGCGAATACGAACAAGAGAGTATGAAAATGAACAAAATCAAAGGCAAAGTCCCACTGGGCGTGCCAATTTGTTTGCTGGTGTTTTTAGCAAACAATCACTAGTTTTATTAGAAGGTTTGTGAGATCAAACTAGAAAAATCTCAAAGCAATTGCCTTTGAATTGCAAAAGTTTTTGTTTCAGAAAATGTAGAAAAGGGGACGATTTGCAATTGATTAACAGAATTGAAAAGAAAAGAAGCAGTAAATGGTGCAGGAATTGTAAAGAAAAGAAGAACAAATTGCATTGAATCATAAAAATGGTACACGATCACATACAAGGATTCTTCCACTCGTTTTTCGCTCTGGCTTGGAAGTTAGAGTTTCAGGAATCGGTTGTGTATTGTGATTTTCGCGACCCTTGTTTCTTCTCAGAAACAGTTATTTATACAAGGGAAAAAGGGGGGAAAATTCGAACTAGGTAACTGCCTAACAATTTGAAAATAAGTAACTGCTCCTACTTTCGGCCAAGTAACCGCTCCTACTTTCGACCGAAACTGCTCCGTCACGCTTCGACCAACTGCTAGTCTTCAACGCATAACTGCCCTGATTTCTGTCTGTCGAAAGCCTGTGTCGATTTTCCTCTCTCTTGCTTTTGCTTCCCTGGAAACTTGTCGAGTTTACCTTGCGCATGACCATTTTCTTTGTCGAAATAATATGGTCTTTGTGAAATAAATATAAATCAAGCCATGTTGACCATCTTTAATGAAGCCTGTCGAAATTACAGGCTAACAATTAGTGGCTGAAGATATCTGCCACAAGACTTAGTCAGGCTGAAGACTCTTAAATCAAGCGCTTATGGGAGGCAACCCATGATTTTGAAGTATTAATTATGTTAGTTTTAATTTATGTTTTCAAGTGTTTTGTATGAAAACAGGTTAAGAGAATTCCCAGTGCAGCTGCACTGCATGTACCTGCACTATCAAAATTTCAGTGCTCCTGCATCAAACTCCACAACACACTTGGGTGAAAATTTAGATGTTGAGAAGAATGTTGCAGAGCAACCTGATGCAGGTGCACCTGAAGCAACTGCATCCACCACTGATGTACCTGATGCAAGTGCAACTGGTGCAGGTGCATCCAAACCTGAGGAGCTTAAAAAGAAGAGACAGAAGGTGAAGCATTCTGCAGTGAGGTCTAGCTCAAGGCTATGGAGCGGGGCATCAAAACAGTAATTATATTTGAATGTTGTTAACTATTTTGTTTAATTATACTTTTATATTTTGCCTTACGATATTTTGTGAACTAATCCTCCTCCCATGGTTTTTTAAAGAGCAGTGAGGACACTGCTCAACTTTAAGTTGGGGGGAGAAGTTAACTTATCATATTATGCATATGTGTTTAACTATAGTATGTGTGTCTGCTTTGATATATGTTTGTTCTTATATATGTTTGTTTGTTTTTATGTGTGTCTACATGTTTAAATATGTGTTAGGATTTGATAGATTTGAAGCATGACCAGCTTAGATATCTTTTTCACAAATATAGACAAATGCATCTCTTTGAACTGATTTTTAATGATGAAAGGAAGAAAAGGAAAGGAAGCCTTGTTTTCCTCAAATGACCAATTTTATTATTACTTCAACACATCAAAGCTGAGTTTTGAAAAGAACCTTGCTATTTAAAAAGCTATCTGATGCAAGAGGGATTTTTAGAAAACTAAGGTCAAAAACAAATTTTTATTAAAAATATAGAAAAGCTTAAAGAATTAAGTTTGGGGGAGTTTTTATACAAAGGCAAGAGTATGAAAAACTTAGAGTAGTCAATGTATATAGGTTACCAAAAGAGCTCAAAATGAAAGAAAGCTTTATTGCCTGAGTCATAAACTGTACCTGTTCCAATAGTGCATTTGGTCAGAAAAAGAAAAATTCAAAGAAAAAGAAAAAGAAGAAAAGAAGACAGAACTGACCAAAGAAAAAAGTATGCATAAGGAGGACAGTGAGGAGGGAAATATAAGCTACAAGTCTTGAAAAGAAGTATCAAGTGCAGTTGCACTAAATGTAACTGCACCATCAAAAAGTTCAGTGCATCTGCACTAGTTCAAAAATACCTAGTGCAACTGCACCCCTGAAAAACGATGCACCTGCACTCACTGCATTTGCATCAAGAAAAAGAACCACCACAAATACAAATAGTGCATTGACTCAACAGTTTTGAATTACTCCTTCCAAGCCCTTTGTTGTGCTTAAAAGTCCCCAAGTCTTGAGGATTTTATTAGTCTATTCTATATTTTGAAACATCTTTGTTTTGACCAAACGTGATCTAAACTTTTCAAAGGAGAAACTTATTACTTGGCTTTGGAACTGATTGAATCTCAGTGGGGCACACACTCACACAAATGAGTTTTAATAGCTTTGGATGTTTTGGAATTCAAAGGCACAAAGACAAAAAAAAAAAAATCTGAAAAATGAAGTTCATAAGTTGCATTTCTTGAAAATCATTCTTTGAAAAGATGTGAGCTGATTTGTTCTTTTTAATTCTAAAAATCCTATTTGTGTTTTCTTTTTGTCATTACTTGAGGACAAGCAATGGTTTAAGTTTGGGGGTGTGATAACTCTATTTTATATAGAGTTATATACGCATCTAAACCTAAATAATTGTTTAGAATCAAGTACAATATGTGTTAAATATAGTAGTATGAATAAAATAAACAACATTCAAGGTTTATACTCATGACTTAGCATTTTGTATATATATATTGGTATGTTTGATGTGTTTGTTCAGTGCACCTGCAGTTGATGCATCTGCACTGGAAAACAAGCAGTGCATCTGCACTAGATGCAGCTGCACCAGATTACCACAGTGCAACCAAATTTAGTGCATCTGCACCATCCTGCACCAAAGACAGAATTACTCCACAATGGAAGCACCTCAATTCATACCATGGCATAAATATCTCTATGACATCATGCTTAGTCACAAGTCACATGGAGGCACCATGGCAACTTGCAAAAGGATGCACCTGCATCGCATGCAGCTGCACTACATGCAGCTGCACCATCCTGAAAGGGAGGAAAAATGCCAACACCGGAAGCACCTCAAACTCAAAGAAGATAAAGACACCACAAGATGACATCATAATTGGTCACAAATCACATGGGTCACACGGGAACCTTTCAAAGGAGGTGCCTACAATATATGACCATTTGAAGAGTCATCTTATAAAGGACACATGGCTACACCTAATTGGACCATTCTTTGCACTTGAGTGAAAAACTCAAATGGCATCATCAACTTCTGAAAAGTAACCATGGTTAAGTTAACTTTGTCTCCAAGCAAACCCTCACTTGAAGGAAATCTCAAGGCCTATATAAAGGACTCAACTCTTCACTTGAAAGAATATATAGATTTTTACATACTTACTTCTTGTTCTTTCTATTTTAGTTTTTTATAGTTTTCAAGTTTATTTTCTTGTAGTTCTTTTTATATTTTCTTAGTGTTAGAAATTAGTTGTAAGCAAATATATGCAAGAGTCTTTCAATTGTTGTAATTCTTACTCTTTTGAATTCTCTTGTACTTTCCTTCATTGCAACATGTTTTCATTCAATTATATTTGCTTTGATATGCTCATCATGAGCTAATTCCCTTAAGTTGGGATGTTCTAACTTTCCAATGATCTTTTGAGGAAAGTTATTGAGTTTTCAAGTGGTGTAAGTACTTTAGTTCTTGGGTTTAAATACTTAATCTTGTTTAAGGTTGATTACTTAGAACAAGTAGAGTTATATTCACTTAATTGGCTTATAACTAGAAATCAAGAACTAAGTAAGGATAAGTGTTTAATAAAGCTTTTTGTTAAACTAGTTTTAATGAAGTTAGCTTGTTAATTCCATGTTAATTCCTAACCTTAGGTTAACATAGTCCTTACAAGAGTGTAGTAAGATCTTAAGATACAAGAGTGTACTTATTTAGCAAATTGGATTATCTGTAAGGGGACGAGAGAGGCACTGACAACCCTACTCTTTACCGCAAAAAAACAGGATCATAAGAGCTTGTAACGAAACTCTGAAGAAAGTAGCTGACCAGCACACACTGATGCAGCTGCACTAAGTGCAACTGCACCACAAGAAAACACAATACACTCAAAAGTGATTTAGCTTGTGAAGACATCTCAACTTTCATTCTCAACTGATTTCTTACACAATTTACTTGCTTTCTGTTTATTTATTTTCATTTCAACTTCAACCAAAACCCAAAAATCTGAATAGTGTAGTTGCACTAATTTGCATTTCTTTACAATAACATATAAGAGTTAATTCAATCTCTGTGGGTTCGATCTTTTATACTATAACTTGTGACTGTGTATACTTGCACACGTATTTTCACACACCACATAACAAACCCAATTATAATAAAGTCAGTTATCACATTCCCTTTAAGATTGAGTTTTTCTTTTATAATAATAATTAAACAACCGCAAACAAAGTTTTGATTCAATAATAAGGATTGATTCAAATGTCAACTAAAATCATTCAAATGGCAAGTAATATCCTCACCCCTTCAACTAAATCAGCAACTCCAGCTCCAAACATCCCAAATATATAATCATAAGTGAGAAATGCATCATCAAGAGTATCATGCAAAAGCCCAGCAACAACTACAGTTGAATTTGCAACAATCAAAAATCACTGAAAAGTAGCCACAATTCATGAGAAAATAATTTGGCAATGTAATAACTCAACCTTCCACAACTGCACATATGCTTTAGCACATTGGAGGTCTATCCAGTCTTGGATTTTTGCTTGGTATCCATGACACCTTCAACAATTCAAATCATTAGTTCTTAACATTGAACCATGAAACTAAAATAACCTATTAAGGTTTGTTTGAGAACATGACAATTTAAATGTTGTTTGTAAGCCTTTAAATTGTCTAATATCATTAATGAGAAAAATAATCAGCGATGGGAAAATAATCTGTTCTATCATTAAACCTGGAATGCCATGACTTAAAAGAGCAATTTCATCTTATATCAACATTCAACAGGATAAAATGAAACTGTAGAAAAATCAAATTCCGCATTCAAACCACCAGAATCTACATTTTCTAGAGTCCTTACAAAGATTTAGAGTAAGAACCTGAAAATCTGACACCATCACAATCCTTCAATTATTACTACTGGACACTTCAATGAAGTCATATTGTTTTCTCTTTTGCTGCAGCACTGAAAATAAGAACATGACATAGCTTTAGAAACCAAGTATGAGAAAAAACTTACCAAAACATACAAAAGCATTACAAAAACAACACAACCCCCATTACACCTTATTTTGGTCATCATATATAAAGGAAATGTAATAACACATTGATTTTGTGTGTGTATTATGAGAAGAAACTGCATTGGCAAATTAGTAGTATAATTTAGAAACCTCACAAACTACAGTCTTCATTACCATAACAAAATAGATGTAAGAAAAAATCAACATATAACTATTGGCAAAATGATTTTCAAAGACAAATTGTTTGATCATAGTACTACTACACACACTCGTGTGATTGCATGGACCTCATTCTCCAAAGAAAGCCATAATAATCTTCATAATGGTAAGATTTATTTACCTTTCTAAAAGCCCCTATCTCAAGTGTCAACTAAGATCTACTTAACTAAAACTACTTCAAATAAATTTGATGGAAATATAAAAAGTTGATCTAATAAATTCAAAATTGATTAAATGAAAAATTTAGAAGCTTTCATGTTTCATCACTGTGGGAACAGAGCAAATAAGCGCTTTCAAGTTGTATTTATAAAAATTAATCTCTTTAATAAGAAAAAAACATTTACCTGTTGTTTTATGAGAATCTAATGAAATACCTAACATTTCCAATCCCTGGCAAATCAACATCAGAAATCAGAAACACTGCAAATATTATAAGCAACCCATCAAAATTCTGAATGTTGGATATAAACAGAAGATAAAATTTCAAAGTGTAAGACAAAGAAAAATAGAAGAATGACGTTCAAAATCTAGGATTGATAGCATACCCCATCCTGAAATATTTGTTTTGGGATTATGTTCTCCCCAAGACGCCACCGTCGTCTTCCCAAACACGTTCACCGTCAGCACCGCACCCTCTTTCATCTCCACCGCGCGGCGTCGCCGAAAATGGCGTTAGCTCCCTCCATCGCGTTGTTCTTCAACCATCGTCGCACTCTCTCTCCATCTCCACCTCCTCGTTCCTCTTTCTCTTTCCTGGAACTCTCTCTCCTCGTTCCTGATCACTTTTCAATTTGCATGTGCCAATCTTCATGGATATGTTGATAGCGCATCAGGAAATCTAAAAAAAAGTTATCAGGCAAATTCATTCTGAATTTAATTCTATGAGGTAAGGATCCTTGTGTATTGAATAAAGATGGAACTGTTATGTATGTGTATCAGGTAATGGATGTTGTTTACTGGTTTGATTTGTGCAGGTTTCATTTTGATTAATGATGGTTAAGAGGATTCAGGTGTTGGATCCACTATTTTAGGTTGGTCTTAATTACGTTTGGCTGTTATGTTTGGGGAAAACATGCAATTAAAAGCTTTAATTACAGATCCTTCAAATGCGCAGGTAATGGGAGAGGTCAGACTTGGTAGAATACTTGATCTAGGCCGTCTGATTGTTGTAGAATTGTCACGATTGAATGTGAACCGTTTGTAGTCTTCATTATTATGAGTCTGTACGCGTGTCATGCCACCTATTTTCTTGAGGATCTGCGTGTAATTTTCTGATTGGGCTGAGTTGGACGCATAGGTGGACAATATCTTGATTGTAATTACTTATGATCATGATTATGATATGCATTGAAAATTTGATTCAGAAATGCATATATTTGTATTACAAAAATTAAGGAAAAAAAGAATTCAAATGGATATATTCTAGAAAGAGTTCTTTTGGAAATAAAAAATATGGCGAATAGAAGGGATACGTGAGAAAATTTGTGGGGGGGGGGGGGGCAAAAACAACATTTAGCAACTTGGTTAGATGGGGAAATTACCCCTTCGGGTCTAATTTAGCAACTTCATTAGACAAAACAGTAGAGGCTACTGTGATCTTCACGATGGAAACATTCATTGTGGTTATGGTACGTCCTTTGCTTCTAAATTGTGTTATTAGGTTTTAAAATGGAAGTATAATCAAGGGTTTTAAATTGGAAGTTCCTGATAAAAAAAGTGTAAGGGAGGTTTGACCTTATATCGTTGTCATCGTTGTCATCTACAAGCACAACTGTCCAATAATAAAGATAGATATTTTTTGACAGATATAACAAAATAGGTGGGGTATACTATGTTTAAAAAATGTAAAAGAGAGGTGTATCTAAGAATATTTGTATTCCCTTCAAATATAATTTAATTATAAGAAAAACATAAGGCTCTTTTCATTGCTGAGTCAACACAGAGATTAAAAATGCAGTTCAACCAAGTTAGGAAACTATGGTTGTTTTGATTGTAAAATCACAATAACCCACCAACTACACAAGAGATGGTTCACCATATTAGATATTATTAGAATAACCGAAAATAAGATGTTTTATCTTATCTAGATTTTAGGGTTAGTTTCTTAGATCAAGGTTAAGACCAAAGTAATTTTTTTGTGGCTATTTTTTTTTTTGTTGCCGAGATCAGTGTATCCACCGCCGAATGCAGTGACTAATCCCCCTCGCTGGATTGGAGGCACCTCGAAGGGTGAGACAACTGGCCCAGAGATTTAAAGCTGCTTCATACCCAAGGCGAGGATCGAACCCTTGAAACTTGATTAAGGAATGATGAGCCTCAACCGCTCAACCACACCCACTAGGTTAATATTCTTATGGCTATATAAGCCCCCCTCTCTAGCTTCACTTTTGTAATCAATTCATTTTCGACAACTAATAAAGATTTTTCACTTTTCCTTTCTCTGTTATTGTTATTCAACATGGTATCAGAGCGAGGTCTAATCTTCTCACCCTTCCTCTCCCGCAGTGTTCCTTTCGTTTCCCTCATATTCCTTCAATTCTAATCCCCCTCTTCCTTTTCCACCATCAACCCAAAAACAAATAAACATGCAAACAGAATCAATTTGAAAATTAAAATCACAATCCAGTTCTAACCCCCTTCTTCCTCTTCCTCCATCAACATGCTGCAATCAAAATTAGCCATTTACAACAACGACAATGAACCCAGAAAATCAATAATGGAAATTAAAACTAATCCTTTTTCAGAATTCATCAAATTGTTCCACAAACCCAGAAAATCAACAACAACAACTAACCTATTGATTCTACTCTTCCTATTGATTCTAATTTCTTAAATATAATATAAATATATATAAACAAAATGTTAAAATAAAAATAACAATTTTTAATATAAAAAAGCCACTTTGGCATGCCAGCGTGACTGCCACGTAGTTTAAGTGACGGACAGGTCAACATCAATTTTGATCAAATTAGTGGGGGACCCTGATTTTACAAATTAAGAAACTTGGGGGACCAAATTCGTGAAATTAAAACTTGGGGGATCAAAATCGTGAGTTGGTAAAACTTTGGGGACCAAAACTGTATTTAAGCCTTGAAAATAAGAGGATTGATTGGTCACTTAGTGCCGAATGCAAAAAAAAAAAAAAAAAGGCAAGCCTAAAATAAAGAAACACATAAACAATTCTATTATACGACAGAACACAATAGATTCGACTCTAATATATAGAGGTTTATATGAAGATCCTATTAATGTTTGATCCTGATAATATCCACTACTAAGAATTTATGGTAGAAAATGAAGACCTTTTCATGAGATATATGAGGAAGACGATGTCGTCGATGTTTTTATGATGAGTCGGTGTTGATGAAAGCTAAAATGGTTAGTCGCGATTTAAACACAACTGCTGCGATACAAAACTATCATCATGATGATGACTTGTATCACAGCAGTTATGCCTAAATCTCACAAGTACAACAATGAAAAAGCTCATGCCGGTGGTTCTTGTATCACAACAGTTATGCCTAAATCTCACAAGTATAAAATGAGAAAGAATATATAAATTAATACAAGACTTAAATGATCTTTGTTGTTTGTATGGCTTACCAGCGTACCCGACCTATGTCATGCACTACGCAATATTTTTTATACGATTAACCAAATGTTCATATATTGTATATATTTAAATATTTTTGGTATAAGTAGAATATAAATAATTTGCATTAATATTCTTGAGTTTTTTTGACAATAGACACTTAGTACATTTCATTAATAATCAAACCGGTAATACATGTAGGTATTTCAAAGTATTCTTGAGGACTAGCTGACAATAAAGTCACCCCCGCTAGAAAGTAAGCAACCTTATTAGCATTCCACCTAGCAAACTCAACATGGGAGTTGTAATTAAAAAAAGAGAAAAGATTTGTGTAAGAGCCAAGTAAAATACCAAATTCAGAAATTACAAACTTATTAGAATTAAAGGCGTCAGCCACCCACTTTGCATAAGTTCAAAGATACATCCTTATAGCCAACTCGCATACCCACTTAATAGCCTCAAGTAAACCCATAGTTTCACCTATAAGAACACCAGTGATAGGCGAAAACCATTGAGCCCTAACACAAATAAAGGAGTCTCGGTTATCTCGCAAACACATGTCGTCAATTCGAACCTTATTTGCACTCAGGGAAAAGGAGGCATCAATGTTAACTTCGCCCAGCCAAGCAGAGGCTTACGCCAAGGTAGACCATCCTGGGACGAACCAGACACTTGCAAGACAGCCTTTGGCCGAATCGTGGATACTCGGGAAGTGCTCCACTCCGAGAAAAACTTACTCCCCACCCAAACAATGGACCTAGCATCGACACTAGTGTTCTCCCAAATGCGATTGTTTTTGCGCTGCCAAATACTCCATAAAGTCATGCACCAAGCAATCTTATCGTGTTCATTAAGAGCAGCAAACAATGAAGAAGAAGATAGTGCCAATGTTATCATGCACAACAGCTTGGTCAACAACAGCCGTGATAAGACCCAAAAATATCCCGACAGGCCAAAGCATTAGTGCACGAGAAAAATAAATGTGTTGACGACTAAGTGGACCTAGCACACCACGAATCATCATCAATAGCAACATGTCACCGATCCAAGTTTGCATCAGTTGATAAGGCGTCTCTAAACAGACGCCAGAGAAAATCTAAGAGGGATCTTCAACTTCCAAAGCATTCACTAATCACATTAATCTTGAGTTTCGGTACTCTCTGTCTTTTTTTTTGTTTACCATGTTATTGGTGTGTAGTTTCCACTGGTTTTGCCGATGACTAATCTACGCTGTGGAACCTGGCTGGCCACGAGTTTCCGGCTTTGCTGTCCCTGTGGTTCTCCCCTCTCAACAGAGTTTTTGCTACACCCAAGATTCGAACCCCGAGACCTTGAGGTGTGATACAAGTCCAGTTACCACTTGGACCAACTCTCGTTGGTTCGATACTCTATGTGTCATCTAATGTACAATCTTAATTATTATATTTAGGCTTAAATATATGTTTTGCCCCTGCAAATATCACCATAATCCAGTTATACCCCTGTAAAAATAAAAACTTTAAAATTACCCTTGCAAATATAAATCGCTTACGGTTATGCCCCTCGGTCAGTTTCTCATCAAAAAAATAATTTAAATAAGGTTTAAATATATGTTTTACCCCTGCAAATATCACCATAATCCAATTATGCCCCTGCAAATATCACTATAATCCAGTTATGCCCCTATCAAAATCTTTAATTTTTCTATTATGCTGATATTTGCAGGGGCATAACTGGATTATGGTGATATTTGCAGGGGCAGAACATATATTTAAACCTTATTTAAATTATTTTTTTGGATGGGAAGCTGACCGAGGGGCATAACCGTAAGCGATTTATATTTGCAAGGGTAATTTTAAAGTTTTTATTTTTACAAAGGTATAACTGGATTATGGTGATATTTGCAGGGGCAGAATACATATTTAAGCCTTATATTTATTATAATTCTAAACAAACGGAAGGATAGCAAGGCATCATGATTAAGTACTCCAGTAACTTTCATATACATTAGTAATTTTTGTTCAACCTTTAAATTAAATATATATTGTATTTACTTTGTGATCTATTTTATTCTAAATTTTTGTATATATATTTTTTGACAATTTTTTTTTTGGTAGTGTAATTAATGATCCACAACACAAGCAGTCTGTCCTTTTCTTCTTGATAATATCTGCCCACAGAAAACCGAAAGTCTATCCACGGTTTTAAATGTTAGTAAACTTTTGACCCACCAATCAAAATTGAAAAAAAACAACTTATCAAAAATTTCCCCAAAAAAGTATATATACAATGAGTAATGCTATTTTGACGAAATAAAAATGTACCAAAGTACTAATACGTATGAAATAGAGAGGGAATATGCATACAGTACATTTATTTTTTATTTTAAATAAAATATATTATATGCGTATAACACTAAACTTAATTTAAAAAAATAAATAAATGTATTATACACATTTTCTCTCTATATTCCATACACATACGTATTTTGGTACATTTTTGGTCCACTTTTTGAACCAAATAGCATTACTCGTAGACAATATGGGTTTAAACTTTCAAACCGCTACTACTTGTCTACCTTGGATATCTCTCATTCTTTTTTCCTTTGTACAAATAATTTGGGTTAGAGGATGAGAATAGGAAAACTAGAACATGAAAAACGGGGAGGGGAGTGCCGATGATTATTTGTTGAGGATGTGAGTGTTATCATTACTTGTAACTCTGAGTGATAAGAGTTTTGTAGGGTGATACACATATTGGGGTGGGTTACAAACTATTGTAATCATGTTTGAGAAAATGAATGAATTGTGTTGATGTGTTCCTGTGGACGTAGGCAAGAGATGTCCAACCGCGTAAATTATTTATGTTCTTCTTTCCATTGTTGTTTCTCGTTTGAGACTCAATCAGGTTCAATTTCAACAATACTAGTCTATTTTTTTATAGACAAATGTTAGTGGGGGTGGGGGAATATTAGTTTCCAGGTTTTAAACTTTGGACCTCCTTCTTACAACTATTTCATACCCTTTAACTCGTCAACTGAATTACCTTCTTTCACGTCAATTAACTCGCCAACTCGATCAATTCCAATTTCAACAATACTGATATGTATGAGTGCCATTAACCTTTACTACTTGTCTATGACCGAATATAGATTAGTTGTGGACCATAAAAACTTATATATAGTGATATTTAATTTTTGTGCTTGAGAAAAATCAGCAAAGCCATTTTAAAATGGAAACCCGTGTGGTCCCTCTCCATTCCAACTTCAAGAATCCTCGAGATCCTTTGTTACAGCAGCACCACAGTCTACAAGCCTGGATATTTCCGCATTGGATAAGTCAGTCCATTCCACTCTTCTGCAAAACCAACGGTGACGATATCATGCCATACCTGCTCCTCTTCATAATGGCTAAAGCCAAAAAGGTATCTGATCCTGATTCTCTTGCAAGAAACGGAACCTAGTCACCATTGTGTAGGTCCCACACTACAAAAAAAACAATTTATTCACCTTTCAAAATTATTGGCGGAACTAACCTAAGAGCACTTGGATGAGACGATAGAGGCAATTTCTTGAGCTCGAATCCAGTTTAGGTATGCAATAATTATCTTGAGGAAGAGTTTTGCCGCCCATTTTAGTTCTAACCAACTCGAGGTATTAGTCATTGCAGTTGTTTGTGGAGAATTCCGAGTTTATAAATTTTTTTTTGACGGAATTATAGATACACCAATATTTTTTATTCATCTTTCGAAATTACTCAATCACCCTTGTCATTTCACTCTATATAACGAAACACACCCTCCAAACTCATTTCCCATCTTCACCGTGTGAGCTTTAATTAATTGTGTAACCAGAGAGAGGTGACAACTTTTTTTTTTTGTCTTTTTAGAGAGAAAAAAATGTTGGGGATCTTTAGCAGCTCTGTCGTGTCTCCGCCGGAAGAGCTGGTGGCTGCCGGAAGCAGAACTCCATCGCCGAAGACTAAGGCCAGTTTGCTTCTGAAACGATTCGTTGAGAGCAAGGAGTCTGTGGTGTCCCTGCAGGTTGGTGAGCATGTGCAGTTGGCTTACACACACCATGATGAGTCACCATGGCAACCCAGGTAAAACACTAGCAGACAATAGTTTAACGACGTCGTTTAACATCGTTGTTATCGGTCGTTCACTTCACACTCCTTTTTTGAAGAATCGTTCACTTCACACTTGGTAGTTGTTGGAAAACGAAATCGAAAATGGTTCCTTCTTCCGTAGCTTGATCTTCACTGAACTAGAGGAAAAAAATTATCATTTCAAAAAGGAAACATAAAATCAGAAAACTGCTTATACATAACTTCGTTTTTTTTGTTGATGCCTCTTTTGTTGTTTTGAAATTATAATATCCTTTTTTGGATTTTGTGACTGTATAAAAATTAACTTTGACAGCCATCAAACATACATGGAAGTGAAACTATATGGAAGAGTTTTATTCTTTTTCGATTAAATTTACGAAATTAAAGTATACCAGTACTAGTAGTTGTTGAAGGTAAAAATTGATTAGTTAAGAAGATGTTCATTGTCTGTGGATGAGAGGGAAAAGACACTGAGAGGTGCGGAAAATACTTCATTAATTTTTTAATTAAAAAATAGCTTTTTTTGGATGATGGGATGTGTGTTGTGGTGGGTGATCCAATGGTGATCGGTGATGATTAGTTAATCATACGGTGAAAAAGGAAAGTTGGAGCATGTCGATAAGATTGGTGTAGCAGGTGATCCTGATCCCATTTTTTTGCGGATTCACATTCACTGCTGGTCTTGGTTTGCATGACTGCCACACGTCGTGGCAGAGGGAAAACAAGGTTGTTTGTGGACGAAGGAAAACATAATTTTAAGAAAAAAAAATCACGTCTTGTACATTAATAAATTAATTAAAGTATTTTTTTTATAAAAGTTTTTTGATGTGTTTTTTTAAATCTAATTATTTTATACTATTATTAATGTAATGTATTCGTCAAAAATAATGTCGATGTCCTGCCTAAAAAAACAAGGGAATTAATCACTGCGTTTAGCGGTAAATATCCTGATCTCGAAAAAAAAAATGTCTATGTGGGGTTTGCTTTAATTAGTTTGGAAGCATTACAATCAAGTATTAGAATTTTTTTTCCTTTTACGTTTGATGGATAGAGGTGATTTAGTGAAAAAGGAGACAGAAGAGTGAAAGAGTGGAGAAAGATGAAAGTTTTCTTGTTTGTTAGATAAGGGTGGAGACTTGAAAATTGTTAGAAACTCATTTATTGGACATTAATTTTTGTTCTACTTAAATATTTTTTTATATTAGCCCGTAATCTACTTACAAAAAGATTTTAATGACTGGTGTAGTAAAGTCTTGATATGAATTTCTCCAGCTGAAGGTGTTTATTGAAATATTAATTTTTATGCTTTGTTTTTTAGTAAAGTACTTAACAAAATTTTACCTTTGTTTTTGAAATTCTTTATTTGATAACGAGCGAAATTAAATTGATAAAAAAAATCCTATAATTCTTTATATTCTTTATCTTCGTACCATAGCCCTCTTTTACATCACAATTTTTGGATCTCAGATTGAAGTATTGATTCATGGTCCCTATAAGGTGCGAGTTTGATCAATAGATACCAACTTTTTAAATGTGTACAAAGTGTCATAAAGTAAAGTCTTATATTAAGAGACAGATGAAGTAATTATTTATGATAATTTTTCTTACAAGCTTACTGTAATTAATAATACTCCTAAAAATTTAATTTCCCCCCTAAGTACCCTTTATATGAAATGGATGAAATAGTACCCTGTAATTTTTTTTGGTGAAAGGTACCCTTCAACTAATGATACTACTATAAATAAAAGTATAATTTGAAACTATCATTCAATGTAGTTGAAACTTGATGGATGTTTGTTAAATATTGGAAAAAACAAATTTCTTTCTTTCTTTTAATATGGGCTAGAGAGGGGTAGTTTTCATATTGTTGTTTTTGGTGAGTCACAATTTTCATCATATAGGTTGTTTGAAATAAAACTAAATGAAATAATTGAACTTATGATATCAATAATTGAAATTAAAATGAAACTATTTTAAACAAATCAAGATAAGTTCACTCTAATCTCTACTAGTATCTCTACTGGTAAATCTTAATTTATTAAATTAAAATTATGTATTTCAAATTAAATTAAATATTTTTTTTGACGGATAAATTAAATATTTTTATCCACCCAATTTTAGGTCCAATTTAATACTAACATTGTTATTCTTTTTCATTTGTTTTCTTTCATTGACCAGTAGTTACTATGAAATTATGTGGACACTTGAAACTGGGATGCTCGGTTGCAACTATTTATTAGGTTCTTGGGTCCCTATTGTCCACTTCATAATATTGACTTTCAATTTACTGAACTTGTGTTTGTTTTCTTTCAAGTCTTTAATTATTTAGCTTTTCTAGCCCAAGGAAGGAAGATGGAAAATGAGGATAAGGATAACATCATATCATAGAGTAGGTTGTTGGGACCACAGAATAGGAAAAAAAAACATTGGCCATAATCAATAATCAATTTGTGTCACGCTGCATTTAGGATGTGAGGGGTGCAAAGAAGAGACATAAAAAAAAGTAAGAAAAAAGATAAAAAGTTAGAAATACTATAGATGATGATGATGTGATGAAAAATAATGAGACAAAGGGGAGACTTTTTGTAAAATAAAATACAAGGGTTCCATTGTTGCATCGATAATTTCAACAACGTGAGGATACCGACTCTTGAGTTTGGACTCAAATGTGACAGAGTGTCGGTGGTAGACCCCACATATAAGTGAGGGGGTTCGGTTGAAAAGTTGTCTGAAAGTATGACGACGAGACTATTGACGATGCTTCTCGCGTTTCTTAGAAACGTAAACTCACGATTCTCTCATTCTCACTGTCGAGACAATAACATAAATTAGTATCTATTTGACAAAAAAAATAACTTAAGTTGAGTTTCGAGACATTCATGTTCATTTTTCTTTGTTCGAAGCAACACATATTGTGTCACTATTGCAAAACCTGTGACACACTTAGCTAGATTGCTCGATTTCCACATATTTTTGTTGATTTTATCTCTCTACATACTTAAATTTCTGAGTTAAAAATTGCAGATCATTTGCTGTTAAGGATGAGATATTCTGCTTGTTTGAGGGAAATCTTGACAATTTGGGGAGTTTAAAACAGCAATATGGGTTAGCTAAATCTGCAAATGAAGTAGTTCTTGTGATTGAAGCTTACAAAGCTTTACGTGATAGAGCACCTTACCCTGCCAATCGTGTTGTTGGCCATCTTAGTGGAAGCTTTGCTTTCATTGTTTTTGATAAGTCCACTTCCTCTCTCTTTGTGGCTTCTGTAAGTTATCTATATATTATATTCCATCAATTATTTATCTTGGCCCACCCACCATATGATGATGATTTTGTTTCTATTATTATTATTATTATTATTATTATTATTATTATTATTATTATTATTATTATTATTATTATTATTTATAGGACCAATCAGGAAAGGTTCCTCTGTATTGGGGAATAACAGCTGATGGGTATGTAGCATTTGCTGATGATGCTGATTTGCTTAAAGGTTCTTGTGGAAAGTCACTTGCTTCTTTCCCTCAAGGTTGGTATATTTTGTCTCTTCTCAAACTTGATTTTTCTTGATGTAAATGTTTTAGTTACTTTGATGTAATAAAAAGTAACTTTTACTTTAGGTTATGTGAATTAGGGTTTTAATATTACAATAGATACTTATAATATCTCGGTCCAGATTATAACTTTAGGTTATGTAAACTAGGGGTATTGTTATAATCTGCATAAAGTTACTTATAGAGATAAATAAATTTTCATGTTATAACCTAAAGTTACTTGAAGGTATTACAATACCTCTATTCTGCATATGAACCATACTCAACAAATTCCAACCAAATTAATAAAATCAAGTTCATTTGAGGGTATTTGCTCATTATTGACATGACTGTTTTGTAAATTGTACAGGATGTTTCTACTCTACAGCAGTTGGAGGATTGAGATGTTATGAGAATCCAAAGAATAAGATTACTGCGGTACCTGCTAAGGAGGAGGAAATCTGGGGTGCAACCTTTAAGGTAACAAAATCACTATGTTAATTTCAAACTATGGGCCCGTTTGGATAGAGCTTATTTTGAGCTTATGGAAAACAGCTTATGCAAATAAATAAGTTTTTTTGTATTATTCATAAGTTTGTCAATATAGTTTACGGAAAAACAACTTATGGAGATATAACTTTTGTTAGTGAGAACTTATGGGTTAACATGAAAACTTATTTATCTCTATAAGTTGTTTTCCATAAGCTCATCCAAACGGGTCCTATAAACAATTGTAGGTGCTGTTAGAACTTGGATTCTTAGAATATTTTGATCCATTGTTACACTTGTCGGTACTGTTACAAAATCACTACATTAGTATGACAACCTATGCAAGCTTGATTTAGATCTAAAGTGGTTGGTGAGTCATGTTTAGGTACGAGGTCTTTGGCACGGGTTAACAAAAATTGTAATTCAATTGCTAGTTAGTAGTTACTCTACATGTGTACAAACATAAGGAGCTTCACACATTTTTTTGATAAGTAAAAATTTATTAATATTGTCGAGACATGAAACTCGACAAAAAACGAGTACTAAGTGCTAATGACAAATACACCCTTAACACAGCGAAATACACGTTTCTTAGACAAACCGGTCTACAACAAAACATGAGAGAAAATTAGGGGTCAACATAGTACAACACGAGTGGTAGATACTAAATAGATCTCAGTATTTCGGGAGATTAGTCTCTACAATTGCATTCAAAGCGACCTCAATTTACCAAAAAATATAAAAATAGGGAAGCTTCACACATAATAATATTATTTATTTAATTTACCTATAAGTTGATTTCCAACAGTTGTTTTTGTTTGTTGCATTGGTGGTCTATTTTTCTCTCGTCTTTGTTATTCTCTATAATCGAACTTTGTTACATCATAATTCATAACTTATGTTCTATTTTGTATATTTGGTGGGATGAATTATTAGGTGGAGGGACCAGCAGTGTTTGCAGCCACAGAATAGATCTATTTTGAAATGGAGTACAGTATATTTTGTGTGGTTGTGAATGCAAGACATGCATGAGATCAGGCCATGTAAATACTTTTATTTACTGATAAAATTGAAAAAGGAGTGGAACTGGTAGTTACTGTGGTGTAGTTTTGTTCATAGGATTTACTGTGTTTCTAATGTCCAGTTGCACCTCCCAATGTAATAAAAATATGCATCTGGCTTCAGATTCTCTAGTAAGTACTACTCATTCTATGTAAAGCGTGTGTTTATATATACAAACTTACTTTCTTTAATTTCCTCAAAGAATAACCAAGAATTTAACGATACACATTATATAGGAGTATTAGCTAAAACAGAGTATCCTATCTTTTCAACTATACTACTAAGTTTTAGCTTATACTCTTATACCTTTATTCAAAGTAGTGGTTTGTTTTTAAAAAATAAAAGACTTAATTGTATTTTTGATCTCCTTGTTTTTCTACATTCACAACTTTAGGTCTACTTATTTTATTTTTCACGAACTTGGTTTGCACACTTTTTTAATTGCATTTTTAGTCTTCTAAATTGTAGACTTCTGCACTTTTGGTATATTACTTTCTCAAAGTCCGTGTTTTTTTGGATCAAAAAGGTGAAAGAAATCTATGAGTTTGGGCAAACAAAAATGCAATTAAAAAGTGGAGGGGTCGAAGTTCTTGAAGATAAAAAACATGGAGACCAAATTAGTGAAAATAAAATAAGTATACTGAAATTGTGCATATGAAAAAATTTAGGATAAAAAATACAATTAAGCTTAATGATATTTAGGATTTTAACATCGGTTAAAATTAACATTTAACATTGGTTCGCCGTTCGTTATTGATTCAGGCGATGTTGAAAGTGCAAACGTCAATTAGTTTTTAACTGATATTAATGTGTGATTTATGCATTATTTATTTACAAGTTTGTCACCTCAGTCTTTTTTAACATCAGCTTCATTTTAACTGATATTAAACTCTGATGTTAAAAACATATTTTCCACTCAGGGTAAAACCTCTCCGGTCATGATTAACTGATATTAAACTCTGATATTTTAAATAACATTAAGATTACTAAAAATATAATTTGAACTTCATATTAAAAGGAGCATCGAATGCTTAGGCATATATCGAAGAGTTTATTGAAAAGGCATTAGGATAAGTGGTCCACTTTTGGAATAGTTATTCGAATACAACCAAAGATTTTATAACAGTACTAAAATGTCAAGGGTAGTAGTACTAAACCATATCTCTGAGAAGAAGCGACACCTAAAATTTATAAGAAACTAATCTTGCAGTCCTTTACCTTTTATGAAAGAGTTGACAAAGGATATGATGTTTTCAAAAACTGAAGATGAGTTTCAAACTATTTCTAAATAAGTAGCAATGTTGGAAATCCAATATACACTTTAGTAACATTGGTGAAAATACACTATTAGAGTAGTTGTGAGTACTTGACTATAGATACATACCAAGGTTCACTATAAGAAAAACACTCATTTGGGATGGAAAAATCCGTCGCGCATTAGTTGAAATTTCCACCCCAATATAATTTTGGGATGAAATTTGCAACAAAGAAATTTCATCACAATTCGCGCGTTGCAATTTATGGGGGACAATGTGCGTCCCAAATTGGTGTCAAATACAATTTTTCTGTCCCACAGTAGCGATGAAAACTATGTTCCTATTTGCTAGTATGCGTATTATGGATGCAAATTTATGATATAGTATACCTATGCGAGAATGTCACATTATAGAGTTAAAGAGTTTAACTCTAAAAGTTACTATAAAAAAAGTATATGACACAATACCTTATCAAATGTACGTACGTCATCTTGATAATTCAATCAAAGATGCTTCATGTGTGTTTTGTGCACATTTGTTCTAATAAATAACTAGTTTAAAGATTGTCAAATAATCGATTTGAGACCAATGAAAACATAAGTAAAACAATTATAAATACAAGTGATTAACATCTATTTTCTTATCTAACGAATACTTGTCTAGCAGGCAAGCCCTTAACAACCATCTTTCAAAATGTTAGGCACACATATCCCTTTACTTAGTGCGATTAGTGTCGCTTCATTCAATGTTCCTTGCATTTTGTCTTATCTTAACCGATTGCTTTTTCTTTTAGTAAACCAAGGTATCCTTTGTGCATGCGACTGCAGAGGTTAATCCCCTGAGGTAAGATCCATTTAAGGGGCTGACGTCTTCCATCGGGTATTTTTCCATACGCACCGGCTAGGGATCGAACTCTTAACCAAATGATTAAGAAGCTCAACTATCTACCACTTGTGTTATACCATGTTGGTTTAAAATCATGGCATGAAATTCTTTAATTTATAAATCTTGGAAAACCCATAAGTCTTAATAGCTTAGAGCCCATCATAACATTTTACAAGTCTATTGGCCAATGAATTCATCTCAATTCACACTTTGATAATCATAACATTGTTTTCTAATGAACTACTCCTTCCGTCCCATTTTGTTTGTTGTTTTAACAAAATCAGTTTGTCTCAAATTGATTGTTGTTTTAGATTTTCACTAAAACTTTTAATATTCTTTTTCACTTACACCCCTATTAATTATGACAACATTTTACATTTAATAAATGATTCACATTATTCTATCTAGAGAGATAAAGAGTTAAAAAATTAGACAACACTTTTTAATATATTTAGACTCCTAATCATTTTTCTTAAAGGGTGTGCCAAAACCTTAAACTGTGCACCTTGGGCATGGAGCAGCTTTAAATCCCTGGGTCAACTGTCCCACCTTTCGAGGTGCCTCCAATCCAGCGAGGGGATTAGTCACTGCGTTCGGCGATGGATACCCTGGTCTAGACCAAACACCTTAAACTGCAAACAAAGTGGAACGGGATGAGAAATTTGTTGCTTGTCATGTTCAACTCACAGTTAATTTTTTTTAGATATTAGCATTCATTATGTTGTCAATTATATTTTATAAATCTCTATCTTATATGCGGCTTGGCAGTAGAGCGCCAAACCTTCAGCAATATTTTAGCCCCCAACTCCAATCATATTACTACAATTGCCATTCTTTCTTTCTTTTTTCCTTCACTTTTCACAATTTATCCCCCACGAATCCCAGCGTCTCTCTCTACCTTCGTGAACCCCTCTCCGTCTCTGACAACACCCCCACCGTTTTCCTTAACCCCAAAACCACCACACCTACTCCCATCACCACCACCCACAGCAACCACAACCATCACCGTCTTCCCACTCTTCCCTCCACCCTCCACCGCCACCATCGTTTAACCCTTCACCATCTCCCACCATACACAGCTCCAAACTCCCCCACATCCTTTCCTCCTCCAGCATCAACTCCACCACAACCCCCAACCACCACCAACAACAACAACCACAACAACCACCGTGTTGGTGAGGCATAGAGATTTGAAGGAAATTGTGGATGCAATTAAAGAGAATTTTGATAAAGCTGTTGTTGCTGGAGATCAAGTTTGTGAAATGCTTGAGATTAGTAAAGCTCAACTTGATCGAAAGTTTCAGGCAATTGAAACTAAGGAGTGAGTCAACTTAATTTCTCTTCTTTATGTTCCTTTTCTGGTGTTGAATTTTTATGCTGTCTCAAATTCAGATTCAGATTTTATTTTTATTGTGTTTGAATTGTGTTTAGAAATTCTAGTTTAGGTTTAATTGACTTGAATTGGACAATTTTTATTTATTTTTTAATTAATTCATTATCCTTGAAAAGGATTTGATTTTGGACACTGATATCTTTTGGGTTAGATAAAAATAATTGCTTTTGGTGTGTGTTTTAAACTTCTTCCTAACAGGGTGTTGGAAATTATGGGAATGTTTGGATGGATTTTAACTTGGTTAAATTAGTCAAGAAATTCCATCTACTAATTCTAATAAATGGAAATTTGATAAACCTATTGAAAGAGGTTTGAATTTAGAATTGCTATGAGGCTTTTGCTTTTGTTTGCGCCTGAGTAACATTATTACTTGGAAGGAGTTTTTCAAAAAATACCATTAAGATTTGTATTGGATTGGTCTGGTTTGATTGGTGCAGATGGACCAACTCATTGTTGAGCATTTGATATCCACTTATATGGCTTCTTTGCCAAACATGGTGATAATAGCTCAATCTGATGAAACTAATGGACATGGTTGCAACTATTCTAGACATTATTTCATGCATTTTGTTTTCAGTCAGTTATACATTATGCTGGTCCTCCTTATTAGGTATGATGCATGTCTCTGATCCATTTTGTTGCTTTCCATTTATTTTGTTTGGAAAAAATGTAGTGAACAGAAAGTTGAGAGTTACTTCTGTGAAAAGTTCATAGTTAGAGAGGATGCAAATCTTATTTGTTGACTTTTCAACCTCTTATTTCTGTAACTTTCCTTATGAGTCCCAAACCTCATCATTTCTAGCACAAAAAACAAGTAACACTACGGTGTATTTAATTTGAATCCCAAAATTAATCCTTTACACAATAGTTCTCAGATGTTCATAGTTATTAACTAATCTATACTCTCTTACTCTTTTGGAGAGGAATTCAGCTTTTCAATGTTTCAAGAAAAAATTGGATCAATTATTTAGTTTAATGTGCAGGCTATGGAGAGTATTGGATATTTCAATACCATGTCTATTGGTTTTAAATATGCAAAAACGGACATCTACGTACAGGTTCACCAAAATTGATATGAGTAAATCACTTGAAAATGTTCCTTATTCATCTCTTAACTGCTCTTCCTCTTAATAGTTGCTCATTTCTACTTATTTCAATACCCTGTTATATTGCTTATATTGCTTTTGAAAATGTTCCTTATTTCAACACCCTGTTATATTGCTTATATTGCTTTTGAGCTCTTATTGGTTTCAGGGGAATAACACCTTCTCCAAGATTCAAGCATGTAGGAACTCTTTTTTATATCTTTGCTTTCTATAATTCTATCTACTTGGTTATGAGAATTAATCAAATGCAATATTGACTTTTGTGCTTTTTAGTAAGCAAACGGCCAATTTGAGTTTTGTCTTGAAGGATGTTTGTCTCACTAGATAACTTGGTTTTAATGAAAAACAGAGAGAGTGCATTTTATGTATTGAATAGAAGCATGACAATATGTATGATTTTTCTCACTTAGTATAAGCATTGTATTTAGTGTGGTGTCTAATGGAATTCTTAATTTCAATATGCAGGGAGCTAACATTCAGAGCAAAATGGAGGAAGAAGAGGAGAACGAGCTTTCAATGGTCCACTTTTTCTCGAGCTAGGAGTCCCTCCTCAAGTAAGTTTCAAATTGCAGTAACTAAAAACTATTATGCTATGCTTTGCTGGTAGTGAATGTATTAGGGAATGCTATGCTTTGCTGGTAGTAAATGTATTAGGGAATGCTGTTTGCAGAAGGCAATGCTTATTGTTGCCAATGCTATTATTGACTGCATTCAACATCTTATGTGCAGGTGTAAAGCGCCACAGCGACGTTCGCCGTGACTTTCTCCTCATCGATGTCTGTTGTGGAATACTACCTGCTGAAACGCTTTCCAGATCCTTATGGTTAATACATGAGAAATTCTAGCTTACTTTGGTCATGATTTTTTCGTTTTGTGAAATGTCATACAGCTCTATACTCTGCCCTAGTGGCTATTATTGCAGCTTGGGTTGGACAACATATTGTGAGAAGGCTGATCATCTTATTTGGGAGAGCATCCCTTATTATCTTTATTCTACCATCCACAATATTTATCAGTGCAATCTCACTAGGTGGAGTTCGTATTTCAAATATGGTGCATAAGACTGCAAATCATGAATATATGGGATTTGAGAATATCTGCAAATACAGGTCTAGCTTTTTTAATGCTTAGTTGGTTAGTATTTGATGTCCTTTAGTATTAATTTATCATCTAATTTAAAGTTGTAGGTTGACATATGTAAAGTGGTTGATGGAACCAATTTTTTTATGATTTGCAGTAGGATTTTGAGTGTCAAATAAAGTTAGAGTTAGGCTGGCCGAAACTTCCTATACCATGTTAAAATGAAACTTCAACTTGGATTCTTTTCAATAGCATTAGGGTAGAAACATTTGGATACATTCTTCTATTTACTCTTTGATTATGATGGTAAAATCATCATCATATGCATTCAGGTTTTTTCTTTGTTAAACTATTTATATGAAGGTTCTAAAGTACCCCAAGGCTTTTAGATCATCAACTCAAGCATCATTAGTTGAAAGCTTGGGTAAGCTTTTATTTATACATCTATACATCTCTTTGATATATATTTACTTATCTGTCATTATGATAATGTTAAAGGTATATTGAATTGAAATCATGTTTGTTCAGTTGAGTTGCATTTACCCCTCCAAAAGAAAAATATATAAACATGTGGGAGTGTTTTCAAAATCTTCATGGGTTTTGTATACATATTTTTATTGATCCCTACATTTTGTATGCATCTTTGTTAGAATGGGTTGTTTAATTCAGATGGTTTTTAGTACTATGGTGTTGTTAGTATTAAAAACCATCTTTGTTAGTACTATTGGTTTTTAGTTTGGCGGCTGGTGTTGCCTCCATTAAAGTAAAATTAACTCATAGATCAGATGGTTGAGGATGCAAACATCAACATTTTCACTTTTGGCTCTTACTGATTAGGGGTGAATGTGTTAGTGTGTTACTGATATGTCCATATAAAATAATCTGTGAAGAGTTTATTAGGTGTTATTCGCAAAAATAGAGATATTAAGTGTCTGAATTACTTGGAAAATTTCTGAGGAACTAGAGTAATACAATACACCATTAGAACATGAGTTGTTTTTTGTTTTAATTATTCACTTGAACACAGTATACAGATTTTTCCCATTGATTCATTGTGGACTAAGAACTACTTGCTTTTTGAACAAATTTTCAGAGGCACAAACAAACAATAACATGAGTATTGTTCCAACTGGAACATGGTGATTCCTTCCTCTTTTGGTGGTGGGGTCAGTTACCAAAGTCTTCAGTCTCAGATGGAGAAGAATTATTTTGGTTGAGAATACTCTTAGTCATCATCATGGCATGTTTTGACAATGGCTTTTTGTTGGTCTAGAGATAAAACAGTATGTGGTTGCTCAGCATTAAATGGATACTGCTGTTGGAATGGTAAATTACAGCTTAATTAAGCAAGGTCTGATGCTGGCATCAGATTTTCTTTAAATCCTGGATTGATGGATGCACACGGTAGTGCAACCGCAGGATATGAAGAATGTCAAGGGGAACCACTAAGTCGTTTGGGTGCCAAAGTATGGGTGAACATTAATGCTTAATTAGAGTGTTGTTGTTTGGTGAATGACAATAGAGGAGGCTAAATTGTTTTAAATTGAATTCACCCTGCAATTGAGTGGCATGAACATTGAGATTTTAAAAAACATGGGTATTTGCTGGTGTTGGGGCAAGTCCAGAATGCAACACACTTTGTGAAATAAATTTATTTACTTTCTCTGTTAATGTTAATTTATTTGGAGTTAGGAGTACTAATACTTGATTTTTTTTGGTGCTACACCATATCAGTGCAATTGTTACACATAAGGAAAAAATGTTCAATAGCATGATTTTGTATTTTATTTTGTTCATCTACTCTTCCAGTGTAGGTCGGGTGTCATGGTGAGCAAGTCTTTATTTCCTTTAGTCAACCACGCATATAATTATAGAAATTTAATAATAAATAAAAAAATATGGATCTTATATACGTAGAGAAATCTAGCCAATCTCATGCATTGCACGAGTCATAGGGCTAGTATTCTTATAAACTTGAATACTTGTGAATATTTTTAGTTTTAGAAAATACAAAGATTTAAATATTTATTTCGTGAACAATAGCAAATCTTGTATTAAAAAAATAGTAAAGTTTGTCTGATATAAATAATCGGTTTTTTATGTTTGAAAGATACAAAGATATAAATATTCATTTCGTGAACCATAGCAATTCTTGTATTAAAAAATAGTAGAATTTGTCTGATATAAGTAGTTGGTTTTTTATTTTTGAAAGATACAAAGATTCAAATATTCACCGTGATCAATAGCAATTCTTGTATTTTTTTTGTATTAAAAGATAGTAATATTTGTCTGATATAAATAGTGGCACAACAAGTTATGCAAAAAAGAATGATTGTGAACATTCATTGCAATGAATTATAGAAATATTATTTTATACACTATTTCATGAATATATGGACCCCGCACAAGAAACACGATCAATAAAAGGAAAGTCACATTTTTTTCATAGTAAGAAAGAAAGAAAAACAAAAATTACCCCTTAATATGTTGCTTTCCCATAGCATCAGCTAAAAGAGTCATAGATAAATTAGTTGGGTAATACCGCCAAAAGAATTAGTTTGGACTCGAGGAAGCTCCGTGCTTGGCCAACCAGTCAGCAATCTGGTTTCCTTCCCAGTGAGTGTGGACGAATGAGAGAGACCAATTGTAGTTCTTGAACTCACGGATGAAGGAGACAAGATGAGCATACGGATGAGTATGAGGAACACCCTCGTTGATTAAAGACAAAGCTATCTGGCGATCCAGATTCACAAATAATGTTCCTGTAGCCATTCTCCCAAGATAAAAGGAGACCTATAACAATAGCTAGAAGCTCAGCATTAATATTGGAGGTAATGCATCAGTTACCAAAAAAGTCCAAAGCCAACCGCCATTAGAATCACTAAAAACACCACCAAAACCTGATAAATATTTATATGAAAAATATTTATTGGTATTCGAGAATTTAACAAAAATTGGAAAAAAAATGTAATATATGAGCATAGTATATCAATATTGTAAAATATCTTATACATATTTAATTTTGATTAATATTACGAGTTCACCCATTACAAAATAAAAAACGACCGATAGTTTTTTTTTAATATAAAAATTTAGGGTGAGGGAATGATACCCCAATCCAAGGCAGGAAAGACTTTTGGGCTTTTTAAACATTTACGAAGGAATGACGCCTCGGTCCAAGGCAGAGAAGACCTTCGGGCACTTTGAACACTTACAGAGGTAATTACCTTCGGACTTACTTATTCTTTTTCCGACAAGTGGCTTATTTATTCTTGAGCGTGTTGAGACAACTATCTTGGTTGAGAAATATTTCTATCAGAATAGTTTATTCTTGTGCAAGGCTGTCCTAAACAATTGAGATGCGCTGTTCAAATCTTAAAAATTTAGCCTTTACTTTTATCAAATTGGGGCCCTCAATGGCGGAGTTTTACATAATTTATTGTGGGGACCGAAATTATCAACGAATATACCCAATAATTATATATAAAATAAAAGAAGTAAATATAAATTAAAAAAATATTATAGCTACAAACAAAACTAAGTTTCTAAAAAAACTATTTTGATTTGTAAATAGAAATTCAGTTGAGAACTCAAAATCACAATATTCTTAAAAAATAAATATAAGTTTAACTAATTTTGGTTTTAAAATGCTGAAATTATTTTTTGGAAATTTTCAAATATTTATCAAAAAATATTTGCTAAAAGCAATATATTTTTTGCCTGAATACATTTCAAAAGCAATATAATATAATATATTTAACCATTTTGCTAAAGCATCGTAAAAGAAACAAAATGCAGCTGCCAAAAAATAAAAGAAACAACTAGCAGCTGTAATAAAATGTTTTTTTAACTCGCACAACTAGCAAGGATTTTAACTCGCGTTCCACAAATAGTGGGGAAGTGCTATCTTACTTGCCAACTGCCACTGTGTTGCGTTGTTAATTCAGGACATAATATGAAAAACATTTATATATTTCTCTATTAATATGTTTGGGCCCTAAATAATTGATATTGGGTTGGAGCCCTGTGCAGTAGCACAACTTGCACAAGCTTGTGGCCGGCCCTGTTCTGTGCCACCTTGGCTATATGAGCTTATTGTTAGCAAAGGCAGAGTTAAGAATGACCTAAGCAATTGCAATTACACTCGTCAAATTTTAAAAATTATCTAATACTTCTATAAAATTGTTTTACTTTCTATTTGTATTATTTTGTACCAATACCCAGTAACCCTACTCGAAAACTTTCATTTGTCTCTTGCAATAGTATTTATTTTGACTCATTGTGTTTAAAATTTTGCACCTTCCTTAATTCTAAATGTGAAATAAAAAACAAGCTATTAATCGAGTCTCTGACCTTATGCTCTCTATATGATCGCCTAAAGTATGTAAAAATATTAAGTAGTTCCTAACGTTCGTGGTATTTGAGACGACCATCGTTCTCATCATAGTAACTTTTTACACTTAGTTTCTAATTAATTCTCAAACAGATAAATCTAAGACTATATAACTGAAAACGCATCACATAGATAAAAACATAATTTTAAGTTCTGAACAATTTCACCTAAGTATGTGGTTGGAAATTTAGTTGGAATCAACTTCAACTATACATTTAATTAAATACATGTAATCAAAACAACTACTACCAAACCACCCTTATCTAAAACCCACTTTTTGAAGACACTATACATTTAAATTTAATCAAAACAATCACTATCAAAAATACCAAACTAGTCTTATCAAAAACCCACTTTTTGAAGACAAATATATCATTCTCAATTATTTTATGTCACTTTTATTTCGTGAGTCTCACTTTCTCACATCATCTCTTAATTTTTTATCTCAAATTTACAACCCACTTTTCTCTTTCCTCTCTCACTCTTGTCTTCTCAATTTTCTCTCTATCTCTTTCTTCTCTATTCTCTCTCTCCCTCTCTTCAAATTTCTAATTTTTTTAATCTATCTATGATCTTTGTAATCAAACCACCGACTACTAATATCTCTATTTTTCTTTCTCCTCTTTAATCAACTATATATTTATCAACTATAAATCCACTATGTACAAGCATTTAATCAAAACTTCCTTCTCAAAACCAACTTTTTGAGGACAAATATATCATTCTCAATTATTTTATTTTGTTTTTTGTGGGTCCCACTTTCTCAAATCATTTCTTAACTTTGTATCTCATATCGATACCCACTTTTCTCTTTCCTCTCTCACTCTTATCTTTCTCAATTTTCTCTTTATCTCTCCCCCTCTATTCCCCACTAGTGCAAAATCTGCTTTAAAAAGCACTATTTGGAGTCGGATGTTTGGATAACCGATTCCAAATGTGGACGCAGTGGCAATTTTACAAGTTCATGGATGTTGGTGAGACTATTTTATACATTTGGCATTTCTTAAAAAGCACTTTTTGGAGTCGGTTATTTTGCATTTCTTGTCGGTTTCTTTTCGTACTATCCGGCATTTCTTACATTAATAAAATAGCAAAATTTGTTTCACTTCAAATATATGACACAAACTATGTAAAAAAGAATAATTATACAATTTATTATTTGATGTGATCTTTGAAAAATATATGGACGTTCACACTAGAAATATGAGCAACACAAGAAAAATCACTTACATCTTCCTTTTTAAGTTTCTTTTTGCCATCTGGGCTGCGAAATTTCTCCACCTCAGTAACTTATTTTTGAGCCACCTTTCTTATAAGCTAAAAAAGACCTTATTTTGAGGAGGAAATACGTCATACTAGTAATATAAATACACATCTTTCTTTCTTTTACTTCCATCACTATCTCTGTCTTCTTCACTTTAATGTTTCTTTCTTCAGTTTTATACTGAAATCCCAATCTCTTCAGTGTACTTCAGGTATATCTTTTGCTTCTACTTCTATCTCTCTCACTCTCTTTGCGTGTTCTTCTCGTATATCGTTATCAAATACAAATCAATTTCATCCATTATATATACGTGTTTGTGTATATAGCAAGCCTTTTATATATATATATATATATATATATATATATATATATATATATATATATATATTCTTCAGTGACAGACTTAAAGATTTTGCATGTTTCCTTGACAAGGAACCGAAAGCATCAAGTTAACTTGACTCTTTTGGTGCTTGTTGCTGATCTGGTTGTTTGTCTATGCTGCATCAGCATGTAACAATAGGTGTAACAATAGGTCACATTGATGTGTATGTGGGATCCAGTTTGTGTGCAGTCAGAATCGCATGCAGTTGTACCGTCAACAAGTTCGGAACTGTCTGATCTTGATTGGACGGTTCAGATTTTAAAGTTGGAATTTTTCGTTAAACAAAATTCAAAAACTGTTCTTAAAATCTGGACCGTCCGATTTTAATCAGACGACTCGAAGCTCACCAACTGCATGACTGCATAGATTTCCGACTGCATTTAATTCAAATCCGTGTATGTGTGCATTTATGATTTCAATTATTCTTTCGACCAATGTTTTAAATTGCAGTTGCGGCCACAATTAATGTCGAGGTTGCTGTTACATTGTGATTCTTGCAGCATGCACGTTTTTCTTTTCCGTCGTTTAGCTCCTTTTCTTACTTTTCTGCAACTGTAACGCATCAGTCATATTTAATTATGATTCTCGTATTTAATCATGATTCTCTACAATCTCAAAACTGAGACGCGGTTGTGATCGACTGATCGTGACCGCAACTCCGATTTTAAACCTTGAATTGATTTTTACTTGGGTCCTATTATTTTTCATCTAACAGCTTATTTTTTATGATTGCTTAATTGCAGCAGTTCATAACAACATGGATGAAAAGAAGCAAGAGCAACAAAAAGGGAACTGTACTACTCCAACTGAAGCACGCGGCATATTCGAAACAGTTCAACTCCGCCCTCGAACTCAGACAGTTGGTTCTTCTGCCTTTTCATCCTACCCTAGAAGCCAACAGCATACTCATTCTCCCCACTACATGTACTATCTACAACAACAAGAACTGCAGAAAAAACTGGACGAGTTCTGGGCAAAGCAGTACAAGGAAATCGAGGACGAGACCGCTGAATTCAAAGCTCACTGCTTGCCTCTGGCAAGGATTAAGAAAATCATGAAAGCTGATGATGATGTGAAGATGATATCAGCAGAGGCACCTGTGTTTTTTGCTAAGGCCTGTGAACTGTTCATTATGGAGCTGACAATGAGGGGTTGGATGAATGCTGAGGTTAACAAAAGGAGGACACTTCAGAAGAGTGACATTGCATCTGCAATATCAAAGACTGATGTGTTTGATTTTCTGATTGATTATGTCCCAAAGGAGGACACAATGGAACATGAAGTGTTTGTGGGGATACCAAGAAGAGAGATTACTGCTCCAATTGGGAATGTTCCTTATTATTTTATGCCTGTGCTGCCAGTGCCACCTCCCCATGCTGTTGGAGTTCCAGCATATGTTCCTCCTCCAACAATGCTTATGGGAAAGCCTCTTCTTGATCACAGGCACCTTCCAGTACAGCCACATCATTTTGCAACTCCAGCGATGCCAATCCCAAAGCAGCAAAATGATTCACCTTCAGGTTCCGATGATGATTCGGATGAGTGAGCAACTGAGATTGATTTGCTGGGTACTAGTTACCTTTTCTTTTATATAAATAAATATATCAATGTTTAGCTTTGAATAAAACCATCCATATGTAATATAACTCCCTGCCCCCTTGCCTTTACTTTATGTTAAGTGAATGTAGTAGTTTTGATGTGATATTTAAAATAAGTATGAGACTGTTTTCAGATGATTGAGCAACTGAGATTAAAGTTGTTAAAATCTTTGATTAAACCTGATATCTGACGGGAATTTATGGGTGTGTTTGGATCGGAAGAGAAAGAGGGCAGAGAGAAAGAGGTGAGAAATAGAGTACATTAGGGGTGGGTGCTGTTGTGAGAGAGAGAGAGAGAGAGAGAGAGAGAGAGAGAGAGTACATTAGGGGTGCTGTAGAGAGAGAGAGACAAAAACACTCTTATGTGTTTGATTTAATTTAATTAACTTAATAGATATTTAATTACTTAAATAAATTAGCTACCTAATTATTTTAATCATTTGATTTAATTAGTTAAATATTTATTTTAATTATTTAATTTAATTAAATAATGAAAAGAATTAGAAAATTTGGGGGATAAAGTAAGTGTAAAATGGTAAAAGCATAATTACTAAGCCTTTTCTCCTCACTTTCTTCCCACAATTGGAGAGATTGCAAAAAAACACAAACAATCATCCGTCTCTCTCCCAATTCTCCCCTCAACCAAACATGATAAAATAACTCTCTCTACCCTCTTTCACCTCAAACATACACAACCATAACACCTGTTAATCTATGTAGTGAGCATAATAAATGAAAAAAGCTGAGGGGATTGAATAAGCTGTAATACTGAAAACTTTTTAGATTGTGTGACCCTAATTTTTTGTGACCTTACCAACTAACTGTAATGAGTTTAGCAGAATTTAAAAAATGCAATTCTGTTTGAATAAGCTCCAGCTTTTTGAGGAGCTTGACACACCCTGCATTGTTGTATATTACGAAGAAACCTCCGGCGTATGGAGGATGGTTTCTGGATGACTTGGATATCAGTTTGTTAAGCAAGTTAACTCACCGGACTCAATATCATAAATTTTTCATAAATTATTGTTAAAGCTAACATGTAATAACCACACAAATTTTGTTTGTAAGGTTTATCTATGATAGCCCACGCACGTCATACCCGGTTTTCAATACAAACCGTTTGTTCTTTTGGGAGCATTATCACAATTCCAAAGCTAGCTATCATTTAAATTCAAGATATTCACAAGTAATGACCTCACAAACGTTACCTTGTACCAGACTTGAGGGAATGGATATAATAAACAACATGAACTGGCAGGACAAATATCTTCTAGAACAAAATCTTCTTTAAGCAAATCATACCAGTAAAATGACACGTCTTATAAAAGTGTCTGGAGGTCACAAACAGCTTGAACTGGCAGGACAAATATCTTCCAGACTGCAAGAAAGAATACAGGAGCTTATTTGTAACTCAACATGCGCATAATAAAAACAAATTCAACCTGTTCATAATAAAACAAATCTATATTTATATATTATTTTCCAAGAAGATGTTACCTTTTCCCCAAGCATTCAATGATGTCACCAGTGACAGTTGATCTTTTCTTATTTGAGAAAGCAAGGGAAGCTGCCTTCCTCATCATAGCAGACCCAGCAATGCATCCCAAAACTGCTGGATTTTTACAACTGGAACAAAAATATAATTAAGGATATAGTTGATATTCAAAGATGATGAGACAAACACCTATGAATAATTGAAAACATTCCTAGCTTTTAGAATTAATAACATATAACCTGATATTTGAATTTGGACCAGCTGCTACAATATGTTGGCGTGCCCATGACAAAAATACAGCAACACTGCACCGAATAAAATAGGTATGTAGGTATATGTTTACTAAAAAAAGCTCAAATTCCAACACCATTAATGTATAACTGACATTTAATTTCTATTTTTACCATTCATTAACTGTTTTGTTTTAATAGTACCCTCTGGTCCACAATCTAAGAAACAAATGGTGTTTTTCTTTGGTCCAAAATAAAAGAAACAAGTACTATTTTTAAAATGTATTAAATGACCAAGAAGCTAGAGAATCACAAACGACGATAAGTTGCCAAAGAAAAGACAGTAAAACAAGGAAATGAATGAGTTTTTTCTATCTTCCAATTATTTATTATATTAATAAAGGCTCTAGAATTTCTTAATATTTTCTAGGCATTTTCATTTGTTTCTTGCATGTACTTAGATAACAGCAAGAAACTAGCAAGGGAAGGGAGAAGATAAATTAATGATAAAAAAATAACTCTATTATGACATAAAGAGAAGCAATCTAAGCATGCAGTATAGAATCTCCTGGGAAGAATTTTTCAAATATCAAGAAAAAATTACTTACCTTCCAGAAAGGATATCACCTTGGCCACCACAGCGTCTAGGAGAACCATAGATGCTCACTGATTTGACTGCACAAATAACAGCAACAACCAAATGATTTACAAACATCTATGGATCATTGTCGCATACATATAAGCTGATGCCATGTGCTTAAAACAGTTTTTATACCATATTACATTGTCAACCATTGACTTTTTATGTGATGCTTCATGGATCATTATTGTCTGTTCCAAAATGTAAAGTCCATATTCGATAGATGAATTAAAGAGAGTACAATTACAGGCCCCACTTGTTTAAATGGAACTATAAGACTTGTATATTTATCAAAGATCTACCTGTTTCACCATCACTTATGAGATCTGATTTTCCTTTCTTTAGAACAGTAACACCAATTCTGCACACAAAAAAGTCCACAATTGTCATTAATATTCTATACTTAGTTTCAGATAATAATGATAAATCACTAAATAGTATATGTGATCCAATCAAATAACTTATCATGCTCTCTTTCTTTCTATTGTAAAAGCTGTTGATTTTATTGTAGTGGGAATTCAAAGGATTATAATCTGCTTTCTCATTATCTGGCCTACATACATCATGAATCGGCATGGCCATCAAGCACATCACACTACCCACAATACATAATACCAAGTATTCAAAATGTAATAACAACCGAAAAAGTTCTAAGCTTTATAGCAACAGCAAAAATAAATTTTGGAGGTTGTATATATAGGGGGATCAACAAAAAGTAGTTATTCCAGTTTTTGAGAACCAAATGGTGTTAAAGAATGGAGGTGCCAACTGAGAAATGCAAAGCAATCATTTATCATCACAAACGTATTTTTAGTATGAGTTTTGTGGTCCAATGGTGAACATAAAATTGAGTAGTTCTTTTTATAGCCAAATGTTAGTTGTTAGTGAGTTATAGACTTCCACCTTCATATGTCTCGGCCCAACCACTTGAGCTACACCTCGGGGACATAAAATGAGTAGTACTAGTATCTGGCATATGATTACCACATTTAGATGACGCATTTATCAGCTAAGCCCTTGAAAATTGTCAATGGAGGGATCACTACACTACAATGTGTGCTTAGAAGAAGCTACCGCAGGCCAAGTAAATTTCATAATATCAGCAGAAGAGAAACTTGTTCAGATCACTGTCAGTATGAGTGGCTTACTTCTTTGGATTTACACACTTAGCATGTAGAAAATACATGTAGTTACAGTAAAGAACTGATCATCCTCAACAGATATCGTCTCCAAAATAGCAAACAAATGGAGAAGGATTAGTTGACCGAAAAATGTTCTGGCACAAAAGGCAGTAAACTTACTGTTTAGCAAGGGAAAGCACTTGTTGAGTAGCATCTTCATTGTTTACTTCAGAACTCAGTACTTTCTGTACTAGTCGCTTATATTCATTGACATTTGGGGTTAAAACAGCTAAGGCATACCCACTAACAAGGTCAAGATTATTTGTAACAAGAAAAAGTCCGTCCTGAAAAATGCCCAAAAATTTGAACACAATGATCAATACAAGCTCAAAATGGAAGTAATATACACACGTCAATCAGATTTTAAAGAGTCCAAAGTCCAAACCTCAACATACTTACCCCATCAATCACAATTGGGATGTTTGACTGTCTTGCATGCCTTATTATTTCACTCACACAGTCCTGATAACATTGTGCAGATGTTACGAGTAAGGATGGAGGATATTGGCAATAGGTAGGTCACAGGAAATATAATATCGTGGAACTCAAATGGGGAAAAGTGTTCCTATAACACAACAAGGAGGGAGAAAACAGTAAATTTAGTAAACCTTGAAAGCCTAAATTTCTATTACAGCCATAAATTGTATTTCCCTTGCTTAGTAGCTTAAAATTTTGGACAGTGTGGTTCTTGGACGTGCAAAAAGTTGGGGTAACAAGGTCAGTCCTTGCCAGTTTTAACTTAATTATCAGATTTTCAGTACAAAGTAGTATCAGATTTAAAAGTTACGAGCTCATGCCTTGCTACATCCGATGCCAAATAATCTTTCACATGATTAAAATCTGCCTTTTGTGTTCTCTAACAAGTTTCATTTGCATATATGTTAAAATTATGGGATTTTGGGTGAAGAATAAAGACTAAAAAATATGACAATTATTGATGAGAAAGAGATCATTAATCCGATTCACAACTAACCCTTATTTGTAGGGATCCAAACACAAGACTGCTAATTCAAATAAGTGATAAGAACCTAATCCAATATGAAAATTTAGGATACTCGAAGATAAGATAACCTGGATAAGTTAGGATAAGCTAAGCTAAGCTATTTTTAAATATTCTAGTAGCAACCATACATGCATACTGGAAAAGATAAGAACATTCGAACTCCAACAGCAAGAACAAGAAGCTAAAGATAAGTAAGCTATTTTCATGTGTGC
Source organism: Astragalus glycyphyllos (assembly GCA_963573325.1). NCBI lineage: Eukaryota > Viridiplantae > Streptophyta > Magnoliopsida > Fabales > Fabaceae > Astragalus > Astragalus glycyphyllos. Next base: position 8,685,038 of record OY754311.1, read on the forward strand.
AATAAAATTGCGATCCAATGAAGCATATCAAGAGAAAGCATACTAGAAGAAAAGGGTCTCTTCCAAGGCCTGGACCAATGACTAGAGAGTCAAATCTTTCTATCCATTTATTAACTTCAGCAAGAACCCTGCTGGATATGACTTTCTTGTCCTCCTCCCTGAAATTAGTCTCTCGCTAAATACAACATTTACTAGATATTTTAAGAAATGTGCAAACAGAAAGATGAAGATTACATAGAAGTTGTACCTGACACTATATGATTCTTCCAAAACAGGGTGCACAATCAACTCAGGACTGTAGCTTTTGATGACAGGAGCAGCATCTTTTGTACAGAATACATGGGACAAATCTGCACCCTGCATGGATAGAAAAATAGTTAGATAATATCATTAGAAATCAATAGGTACATTAACCTCCAAAGAGAGACGAAAAAAGGGTACGGGTACTAACAATTTTTAACGCTGAAATAGCAGCAAAATACGGGGCACCTGTATATTCACGGCACCCTCCAATAACAGCTATGTTTCCTGATTTCAAACAAGTGGAAAAAAATTAGGAGCATGTTTGAAATCCCTTTTTAAAAACGATTTTTAATTTTCTAAAATTTTTAATGAACAATTTTGTTCTTTGATAAATTTTAAAAACCAGAAAACAGATTTTAAAATTCAATTCAAACAGGCTCTAGCTATTTTTTATTTTCTATCCAGCCACAATCAAAAGCATAACTAATACTATTCAAGTCCCCGGGACATAATTGACAGCATATTAATTTTCGAATTTTCCTATACCAACACGACTCGCCACAGCCTTCTTTGTAGTTGGCTCCAATTGCCAAATAAAATGAATGGGAAAAAAACTCCAAGACAGAAACTTGCTATAACAGGCACATTTGCAATAATTAAGGAACATTTTATCACATTGAATGTCTAGAAAAAAGTAACTAAAGGCTGAAAAAACTGAAATAACCTTAGATGTATAAAAGTAAATAGCACACACATAGAGTAACAGAGTAAGAAACAGGAGCACCGACACTTCATGTTGAAGACGTGTTCAATGTCTGATCAACACACTGACACTTCAACTACTTCCATTTTCAAGTTATAACCAGAGACGGAGCTATGTACTCCATTGCAGGGGCTCCAACCCCCCCTATTTGATATTAATTTTTTGTATATTATTATATTATATAATAAGTAACATCTCCTATGATAATATGTAAATTGGTTTCCACCAAAAACACAACTATTCCACCATTCCACACAAAAAATATGTAAGTTGGTGCCAGTAGTGTGTTGCTTCTTCAGGGATTTTTAAGCCGTCAGTTCATTCCATCCTCAATTCTATAAATTAGTTCTATACTTTTTTTTACATAAAATTAGTTCTATATATATATACTTAAGTCATATGCTAAAATATAACATCTAATAAACTCGACTAAAATTATTCCAATAAATCGCATATTCAAACTCTTTTAAAAATACAAGGCATCAAAGAATTAAAGTTGTGTCTGGCCTGTGTAAAATCGATTATAGATGATTTTTAGGGAATACAATAGAGACATTATGTGTTTTAATAGACTATTAATGTAACTAATATTTTTTGGATTTTAAATAAATTTGATGTTATATATATTCGCATGAATTTTTTTACAATTTTATCCTGGCTCCGTCCCTAGTTATAACCAGTGTCCGTGTTAGTGTCATCGTGTCTGTGTCAGTATCCTGTCCAGTGTCGGTCTTGGTGCTTCATAGGTAACAGGAAGACAAAATGTATTTTTCCATTGATCTTATTATTATATTTAAAAAAGGATCATATGAGCATGGAAGAATTGCGTACCTGCCTGGCCTTTATGTCTACCAGAATCTAGGGCAGGAGTAATTGCACGAATAATGCTCTCAGCATCAACCTCAAAAGGATTCAGGTCTTGCATTTTTCCAGAACTAAAATGAGAGTGATTACCAATGCCACCTCCTCCCAGTGATCTTATCAAAAACTGTTGTTGTCTTCTGAAAACAGGTGAACAAGCCAGTAGCATACAAGTATTTGCACAACGCAACAATGGTAACTGGTAATTCATCATATCACATCACATGTTTCATTAACATGAGCAAACAGCTACCCCTATTCACAACCCAACCAAAAATATCTCAGAAACACAAACCCCCCACTCTTTTCAGAACTCTTCTGATACCAATTTTCCAAATAAATGTACAAATTAAAGTGAATAAAAGGGGATAGAAAAAGAAACGAAAAAACCATGCAGAAATTAGCTTATAGTACCTGAAAAAATAAATCTTTAACAAAATAGAAGCCGAGAAAGGTACCAAGCTCAGAATTCAGGAAAAATGAGAAATTTTGCCCCTTTTCAGAGTTTGGCTATTTGTCGTTGGATGGCCCACGTCCACGTGTTTCCCAAATTGGAAGGTGTTCAAAACGACGTGTCGTTTATACGTTTTACTGCCTCTAGAACTCACTATATTAATATTCTAATCGAATTTCATTTTACACCTCCATCGGCGATTGCTTCGAGTTTCAGTGTTCAGATTGAAGTTTAAGGCGTGTTTGTTTATTGAATTGAAGAAGGGATGGGTCGGATTGGGAGATCAGATATGAAGATGAACGCGATTAGGTCAGGGATAGTGGTACTTGGAGCAATGGCGTTTGGGTATTTGAGCATTCGAATTGGTTTCAAGCCATATCTCGAGAAAGCTCGAGCTGAGCAACAGAATGCGCTTCAACAATCTGATTCTGATTCTGATTCTGATTCTCACTCAACTTCAATTTCTCAGGAATCCTTCTCTTTCTCTGAACGTCATTCATAAAAATCATAGCTGTTTTATTTGCTTATTAATAGCATTTGCTTTGAGGGTTGTGTGGTGATATAAAAATCATAGCTGTTCTATTGGATTGTTAGTTATCTCGCTTTATGTAAAATTTGGAATTTGGTGATAGTCTGATAGAATTTCTGCTATTTGACACAAGTGGGAAACAAATTTCTTCTGCTTACTCTTGATTTAATTGTTTGTACTTTGTACTTAATGTTTACCTCTGCAATTGAATTGTGAGTGTCTGGTGGTGAATCTTTTGATGGTTTCTTCATGTCATTAATATAATGCATATGTATGTTATTGATGGTTTAATCAATTAATCCATCCTCCCCCCCAATTAGTTTGTGAATGCCTTTGCCTATGAAAGTGAGAGAGTGACATAAACTAACATGACAAGGATAGGAACAAGAGGTAACCTTCGGTAGTGCTTACTCTATTCTTGGTGTGATTATTAAATCTTCTATTCTATTTCCCTCAATCTAAACCGGAAATTCAAAAAACAATGTAGAATTGGTAGTGACAATTATTTTCTTTACTTTTTTCTGCAAATATAAGCATTCTTTTCTAGGCAATATAAAAGAAGAGTAATGTTATTTAACCAATCTTTTTTAGTCAAAAATCACATTACAACACCAATTAACCAAGTTTTTTAAGTAAATAATCAACCTACTTTTTCACAGTTTTCTTAAAAAACTTAGTTAATCGGTGTTGTATGTGGTTTTTGGCTACTTTTGACTGGAAAATTTTGGCTACAAAATTTAGCTAAATAACATTATTGATAAAAGAATTGGGATGGAGTTGGTTAGGTTTCTCTCTATTTCTCAAAAGAAATGGAAGGTTTCATTCAGGAGAGATATAGAAACATTAATAGTGAAAACATTAATAGTGAGGCATAGAATCATTATTATCTTTTCAAATAAAATTACAATATTTCAAATGATTGTCTTTTTCTTTCATACGCATATTCCTCTATTTCTTTTAATACGACCTCTGTCCCATTTTGTATGTAATTTAAGGTTGTTGCACATATATTAAGAAAAACGATTAGCAGTCTAGATTTTATAAAAAATATTGTCTAAATTACTATTTAACCATTTATTTCTCTACATAGATAAATGTGAATCATTTATTAAATGTAAAAAATTGTCATAATTAATAAGGGCAATAGTCGAAAAACATGTTAAATGATTTCTTGAAAATTTAAAACAACAATTAATTTAGGACAAATTGATTTTGCTAAAACAGTTTATAAAATGGGACACATGGAGAAGATCACGACTCAATGGAATTAGATTAAAGTCCTTTTTCTTGATAAATATGACATTTAACATCAGTGACATTTCATAAACTGGCATTACTTAGTTTAAAAAATGAAAAGAGATTTGTTCTTGATCTCCTAAATAAGTACAACACACTACCGCCATTATAGTGTCAACATAATACAAGAGGGGTGTTTGGTATTCCTTAAAGTTCTTTTTCAATGGCCAAACGTTTCCTATTTATAATACTACTTCGGACTCGTATATAAGTAACAAAACACTTTTTAGATTCATATGTTATATATATATATATACACACACACACACACACACACACACACACACACACACACACACACACCAGATAGTCCAGAAGAAGTACATCACATTTCCAAACAATGTTCTGTTACAATCTATTCCAACATATTTCATGAGTATTTTTCTTATCCCGGTTAGTTTGATTGATGAGATCTCTAGAATGCTCAATGGCTTTTGGTGGGGTGGTAGTGGTGGGTGTCGCAAGGGGATTAGATGGATGGCGTGGGAGAAACTTTGTGTATCAAAGGATTTTGGAGGAATGGGATTCCGCAACTTAAAAGCCTTCAACTTGGCTCTTTTAGGCAAACAAGCGTGGCGTTTGCAAAGTCATCCGGAACTCTTGGTTTCTCGTTTATATAAGGCTAAGTATTTTCCTCATAGTGATATTTTACATGCCACTAAGAAGAGTAATGCTAGCTTTGTGTGGAATAGTTTGATTCAATCTCAACGGTTACTACAAGAAGGGGCCTCTTGGAGCATTGGTGATGGTACTAGCATTCCTTTATTTGGAATAAAGATAGAGTGAAAATTCAACCAAGACAATCGGCCAATTATAATCCGTTTCTTCGGGTTGATTACTTGCTAATTAATGATAGGAAAGCTTGGAATGAGGCCTTGGTGAGATTTCTTTTAGATGATACTTCCGGCAATGCAATTCTAAATACTCCTCTCCTCAATATGGTGCAACGGGATGTGTTAACTTGGCGGTGTGAAAAATCTGGTCATTATTCCGTGAGGAGCGCATACCGGTTGGCCACTCAAACTTTATTCAATAATTCTCATTTCATGGTTGAAGGGGAATGGAGTTTATTATGGAAGCTAAAGCTACCTCCGAAAGTTAAGAATTTTTTGTGGCGATTGGGAAGAGATTGTATCCCCACTCGGGCTATTTTAACACGCCGTGGAGTGGTTGTGCCCACGGTTTGTCCTACTTGTGGTGAAGAAGAAGAAACATCATTGCATTGCTTTGTGGAATGTCCCTCGGCTGAGGCTTGTTGGCGAGCAGCAGGATTCCTGCCTGCTGTTTCCGTGGCTGCAAACGCAGCAACTAATATAATAGATTGGTTTTTCAATGTTTTTAACAGGTTTAATAAAGAGCAGCAGCTGTCTTGGGGGATGATTTTATGGAGTTTATGGTCTAGCCGCAATAACTTGGTGTGGAATAATGTGAGAGATACCATAGCTGCTATTTTACTCCAAGGCACGCAATTACTAGCAGACTGGTGTGCTGCCAGCAACACGCATCACAGGTTGCCTGTTGTCTCGCACGTTCCTGCGCAGCAAGCTGCAGTTCGGTCTTTGTGGCAGCGACCGCCTTCGGGTTTTGTTAAATGCAACGTTGATGTGGCCTTTGATCGGGATGGTAACAAAGTTGGTTTTGGTTTGTGTGCCCGGGATGATCATGGCATCTTTATAGTTGCCAAAACACATTCCTTCGCGCCGGTAGTTGAGATCTACACGGGCGAGGCGCTTGGCCTTTTAGTTGCTATGGAATGGATGCGTGAACTTCATTATAAGGATGTCGTGTTTGAACTAGATGCTAAAGTAGTGGTGGATGACTTCAACAACAACTCACCTTCTATTTCTAATTATGGTTCAGTTTTACATTGCTGTAGGGAGTTGTTTAGTTATTTTAATGTACACTCTCATGTGAAGTTTTCTAGGAGAGAAACAAATAAAGTCGCTCATACTCTAGCTCGGGTAGCTTTGTTAGCTGTTTCGTCTCGTACTTTTTTTAATATACCGACATGTATTGCTACCTTTATTATTAATGAAATGAAGTAGACCTCTTTTGTCAAAAAAAAAAATGCCTTCCCAAGGTTGTCAGAGCACACTGTACCCAATCATTATACATTCCTTAAAACCAACTAGCTATCGCCACATGTCAGATCAAATATTGGATTGTCTGACTATAAAGGAGGACATGTATATGGGGTGTCGCCATATTACTCCTTGGCTTCTCCATCGTCAGTCAGCTCATATCTTTTATCATCCAATGTTTTCTCCAAGTGTGAGGAAAGACATAATCGAGTATTCAGTGACTACTTCTCAAATAGGCTTATAGTGTCGATAGCTTTTGTATGGGTAATTTGGATAAGTAGAAATAGGCTTATTTTTAAAGGGGAAATACTCAATGTAACACAAATGTTAAACCACATTAAAGGTTTAACTTGGGGTTGGTTAGCAAATAGATTGGGGAATCATATTGATATCGAACTCGAAGAATGGAGCAACAATCCCTCTACTTGTTTGAACCGATTCTAATCTTGTAATCGGGTTTGGGGCACCCCTAGTACCTACCAATATATACACTCTTGACTTATAAAAAAAAATGTATACACCCCTCTGCAAATAATGTATACACATAGTTCAAATCTGACAAGGTATCAAATTTGAAGGCATGTTTTCCTTTGAAATGTTGAAGCTAGCCCTTGGAAAATATGATGAATACTTCCATTTCAGACAAGGGTTGATGCATTTTGAAGAGTCATGCCTTTCACCATTTCACCGTTGTAGAGTGCATTGAAGAGGCATAATAATGAGGATATTGGATGCCTTCTAGAGATAGGGAAGACACATAACTTTCCAGGTATGTTAGGTACTATTAACGGTTTGCAATAAGAATGAAAAAATTGTTGAATGACATGGAAATGTCAATATAGTCGAGGAGATGACATCACAAGACTTGTTAATTTATCATAATTTTTAACTTATTTTGATAAAAATTAATTATCATTCTTTTATAATTTTAATACATTAATCAAAATTAAAATAGTAGCCATGATTAATTAATTAAAATATTTTGTTTTTATTATTTGAATTAAAAATTATTATTTTAAATTGAAACAAAACCGTTACTTAAATATCTATAAACATACAAAGTAAAATGCCTCTATGGGCTAATTATCCTATGTGTCAATCATAGGTGCATTTCACCAAAATCTATTTAATGTAAATTTTAATTGGCATCCTAATCCTAATTGGCATAAATTAAAAAAAAAATTATTTAATGAAAAAACTATACACAATATAATTACAAATAAATGAATTTCAATAACATTTGACAGTTACAAATAGATGTTCATTGTTTTTTTTTACAATAGATCTTCATTATTACAAACTGTAACATATGATTTTCAATTAAATTTTCAGTTATAATTGCAATCATATATTGATTTGATAAACAAAACAATAGTCCTAATAATCCTAAACAATTTAGAAATAAAATTTTCTGCAAATCATCTCTCAAAATTTATAAAGAATACAAAGTAACTAGCATCTCAATGCCATTTTGCTTAGTTGTCATACTCTCAAGGGATCCACATCAGCAAATTAAAACTTCATAACAGCATAGATTATTTAGTCCAGGTCATTCTACACGTCATTTACATTAAAAATTCATTACTCTTCCTTGAACTCTCAAAAACGGTTGAACATTTATTTGAATGTTTCAACATTCAAATTGCTCATTATATTATATTTTAATTGTTACACTCTACAAATCTATCTATTAATAATACCAAAAAAAAAAAGATAATACCAAAAAAAAAGTAATAGAAACCTCAAAGCCAAAATGATGAGGTGTCATGCTCTGGGCAAAAGTTGGAGAATATATTAAATGCTAAGTCAACTTGGAATCCATCACAACCTCTAAATACACGTGGCAATTATACATTATAAAAAAAAAATCAAATAAAAATGATTTAATAGCCCGTCCATTTTTTTGACAATAATAGCCAATCTGTTTTAAGATCAAATAAACGTTCTTAAAATTATTAATATAAAAATTAAATTAGGAGTAATTATATAACGATTTTTAAATATGTTTGAATTGTGAAATGAAACAAATGATAGCCAATCAGTTTCACGTTACTATAATCATAATCTTTAAAATATAAATCTTGTGGAGTCTCCCACTCCACTTTCCCTCCAAAACTCCCACCCCCTCTACCCCTCCCCCTCCCCCTCACCCCTCCCCCACCCCCACCCCTTACCCCCCATTTTTTTAATATTTTCCTTTTTTATATTACATTAAAATTTTGAAAAAAACTTATTTTTTTCCGACAATCAGATTGGTGAAAAACGAAAATTAATTTTGTGATATATTATGTAAAGTGTGATGCTAGCAATTTTTTGAGGTTCTTTAGAGTCCGAAACAAAATTAGTTGTCAAAAAAATAATAATTTTTCCTCAATAATCGGATTGCTAAAAAATGAAAATTAATTTCATAATAAATAATGTAAATTATGATGCGAGCCAGTGTGTTTTTGTGATGCTTTTTCAAATACTCAAAATTCATTCCTAAATATCGAAAAAAGTTTACCTGTTCGAATACACAAAGTTTGTTCCTTAGTGACCGAATTGGTGAAAAAAATAAATTCAAAAAAGTATGTAAAGTACAATGTTAAGTAGTGTGTTTTTTCGTCGATGCGGCAATTTTTGCGGAAGACAACAAATATGGTATTGGTTTGTGTATTCGAACGTCCACAGGTGATTTCTATAGAGGCAAAACTATGTGGTTCCATGGAGTCCCAACACCGCAAGAAGCGGAGGCAATTGGTCTTAAGGAAGCATTGGCTTGGTTGGAAGCTTTGGGGCTATCTTCTGTTTCCATTGAACTGGACTGTGCTCCAGTTGTAAATGGCTTGAAGGTAGAGCCTTTGCCGAATACCGAGCTTGGTACTATTTTATTGTATTGTCGTAATAGATTACATCTTTTTCCTAGCTTTGAGGTTAGCTATATTCGGAGACAAGCTAATCTTGTTGCTCATACGTTAGCACGGGCATCAAGATTGTTTGCTAGTTCCCACGTTTTTGATTTCATTCCAACCTGTATTGAAACAATTCTGTTTAATGAAATGAATTAAGTTTGTTCTTGTCAAAAAAAAGTAGTGTGTTTTTTATGCTTTATTGTTTCCAAAAAAATCTACTATGCAAATGTCAAATTTGTGACTCAATAACCGATTTAGTGAAAAAATAAATAATTTCATGATAAAATACGTAAAATGTAATGCTAAGCAGTGTATTTTTGAGTACTTTAGTGTTTGGAAAAAAATTACCTTTCAAGTACTCAGAGTCCATTCCTCAATAACCGATTTAGTGAGAAATAATAATTTCGTGACAAATATGTACACACAAAAGTTTGCAGTATCATTCTACACCACATTTTAAAACACCGCACTTTGAGAGTAGAGTGATGACGTCTTATATCATTCGTTTTCTTGTGTTGAATTTGTAACGAGTAGAGTTTGATTTGTCTTCAGATTGTTTTCTTTGGGGCGAGTAAAGAGTTTGATAGGGGTTGAATTTTGAAAGTCGTTGATTGGAATCATATTTAAATTTGTAAATTAGTTTGAATGGGTTTGTCATCAAGAAACCCCCACTTTGACTCAGACTCGGTAATTGGGAAGTTGATAAAATGTGTGTCACTTACTAAATGCTTGGCATTTTTAGTACTCTAAAATCACTTTCTTTATGTTTTGAGAAACATTTTATGTTGATGTATACTCTTTGTGTGAATAAGACTCGGCAATCATACTTAAAGATCAAAATCACTGCTATAATGAATCTTTTTGCTTGAAGGTCCTGCACTTTTTGATTTCACTTATGTATCTCAAGGGCATTTCAATATTCATGTTCCTTGACAACTATTGTTGATCGTCGTTGACGACGTGTTATGCGTAATCAATGACCTTCCATCCAAGTGGAGTATCTTAATCAAAATGCTTATGGTGGAAATGTTAACAGTGCTTATGTCGATGGTGGGTATGCTAACAACCTAATAGCAACACAACGTGCCTTATATTAAGACCAAGACTACTGAGATTATGAATCTCTTTGGTGTTGATGGTTTGATTGGAACACCTACTAAGAGTGAGGTCGTTTTAACCTATGTTTCAAAGGGTTGCTTCAAAATCCATTGTCCGATGACTGCTGCACGTGTTCGTCTTAGAATAATGTGCAATCAGCCGCCTCCAATTTAGATGCTCTACCCTCATTGAGGTTGCCGTCCCATTCATAGGACTAACTCTTCTCATCATGAAGAAGTTGGCCAAAGTGCTCACAATCCTATTATTATGTAATGACTTTTTTTAGTGGCATGTACCTTCAAGACATTTTATCTTTGTTTTGTTTATTTTGCTATATCTTCAAACCTTTGTTGAAACTTTTATTGCTATGGGAATGTAATATTTAGACCTTTTGTGTCGCAACTTCTGTTTTTTTTTCGCCCCCGTGCACGGCACGGGTAACACGGCTAGTTATACCATACATTTTTTATTCAACCAATTTACTCTCTTCTGAATGTTACAAACCGCCCATGTGATAATCACACAAATCAATATCAATTGTTAATTCTCAAAACCAATTACAATGCTGAATTAATTTGATGTGCCAACCAAAATTTATATAGAATCTATCTATTACTAATACAATTTAGCATGTTCCTCAATGCCATAATTCTAATGTGGCAACCACTCAACATATCCACATCAGCCAAATTCAATTTTAATCCAATGTGGCTTCACTAATCCAACTCAATAGTCAGGTTGTATTTTAAATTTAGTTTTCAAATATAATAATTTCTTGGCTTAAATACAGTTTTGGTCCCCCAAGTTTCACCAACTCACGATTTTGATCCCCCAAGTTTTAATTTCACGAATTTGATCCCCTAAGTTTCCCAATTTGTAAAATCAGGGTCCCCCACTAATCTTGTCAAAATTGATGCTGACTTGTCCGCCACTTAAACTACGTGGCAGCCACGCTGGCATGCCAAAGTGGCTTTTTTATAATAAAAATTGTTATTTTTATTTTAACATTATGTTTATATATATATATATTTATATTATATTTAAGAAATTAGAAATTAAAAAAAAAACATTTTGTAAACAAAATATAATATAAATATATATATATATATATATATATATAAACAAAATGTTAAAATAAAACTAACAATTTTTAATATAAAAAAGCCACTTTGGCATGCCAGCGTGGCTGCACGTAGTTTAAGTGGCGGACAGGTCAGCATTAATTTTGACCAGATCAGTGGGGGACCCTGATTTTACAAATTGGGAAACTTGGGGATCAAATTCGTGAAATTAAAACTTGGGGGATCAAAATCGTGAGTTGGTAAAACTTGGGGGACCAAAACTGTATTTAAACCTAATTTCTTTAATTATCATTAATCAAATTGTTCTCTAATCACTATCGGTTACTACTCACAATGATTGCACAATAATATTCACCGTTAATTCTTAATTCAAATTCAAATAAAAAACATTTTCAATTTTAATTACTCAAAATCTATATATATACTAAACAATTGAGAATAATCTCATTAATAATTTTATCATAAAAAATAAGCACGTAAAAAAAACGTTACTATTGTAGATTAACTAACATTCAAGTTTGTGTAAGTTACATATTAATTGATTGAAGTTTATATTAAATTTTTTGACTCAAAGTTTATATTAATTTTTATATAATGATATTCATTAATTTTATAACCGAAGAGTTCAAATTTTTTAGAGTTACAATTTGCTACTTGAATGATCTTCATTTTTTATTACGTTACATTTTCTACATAACGTTTTGATTTTTAATACCACTTTTTATTACTTTTCTTGAAAGAGTGCCAAGACCATAAGATGATGGAGGAGTACAACCACATAAAGATCATTGTTTCATGCTTCAAGGGAGGTATTTGAAGAGACAAAAATTATTATCTTCTACTTAATTTTTGGTTTTGATTTCAAGGATTGTTTGTGAAGTTTCAACGTGTTTGTGAAGTTTCAACGTGTTTTGATTTACTTTGAAGAGTAAATTGAATTTTGGATTGCACCGAAAATCTACATGAATTTGCTTTCAAGACAGGTAAATACAAATGGTAACTCAATATTTTTTGTTCTTTTTGGTACCTTTGCATATATCCTTTGCATATTAGAGATGATTTCAACAATGTTTGAAGCTTTCTTCTATTCACATATTATGTCTAAACTAATTGAATGGCCTAAAGACCTCTAGAAACAAGGATTTGAGTTACCTTAGTTAATAACATTCAAGAATTAATTGTATTTCCTATGGGTGTGCTTATGTAAAGATTTGCTGAGTTGATATTTCACATTGCGGTTTAACTATATACGGTTGTCCATTTGAATATGTACATAGCAATCTGCTGGTATCGTATAGCAAATTTTTACAGTATTTGAAATGTATTGTTGAGGACTTCAGCTCTTTTACCATCATATTTTGTAACTCTTTCTTCCTTTTTTACTTTCTATGTCATGTTTTATTAGGATGGGACTATAGAGAATATATGACCATAAATTTCTGAGTTTGTATCTATTGTGGAACCAAATTGCCCAAGAAATTCAGTCTTGAGTTGACTTATCCTTAATTAGGATTAAGGAGGAACAAAATTTGTAGCTTATATAGATCTAAAATTTGCAGGTATGCGTAATTGCAAGTCAAATTCACTTTTTTGGCTTTTCTACTGAATGTTACTAACATTCTTTGTTGTATTCCTACCAGCTTTGATTGGCTTTTTGTTACGAGACTATGATGTTCGGGTTTAAAAATTCTTTGCGATTGAAATCAGCTTTGATAGCAAGACAACAAAGAACCAATATGAGATGTTATTTAACCTCCACCGAAAGCAAATTTATTTTAAAAATTTATGTATTGTTCTATTCAATTTTTGGATGCATAAAAAAAATTGTATTTGTGTAATTCATTTATGCGCGCTCAAAATGTTGTTTAAATTTGTTGAAGCATTGAAGGATAAGATAGTTGCTATACTCTAAGATGTTCATATATCACAAGGGTGTGTTTTTTAGAGGTATTTTTTGTTTTTAAGTTTGTCTATATTATTCGGAGAACAACTTTGGATGAGTACATTTGTTTTAATATCCTCTTGAGGTTACTATAAGTCAATGATTTTGTACTCGCAAAAAAGTCATGATGTTTGGAAAGATAAAAGAAATTCAAAAACATTATTGTAATGAATAATTCACAATTTTAATCTGGAAATTTAGTATATTTATATGTATAAGAAGCGGATGCAAGTGATAGAGTATGGGGGCAATTGCCCCAACCAAGAATAGAAATTCATATGCAAACACATAAAAATTTATTATTTGCCCCCATTAGAAAATTGGTTTTACCCCCATTAATGTCTAATTACCCGAAAAACACAAGTTTAACTTATTTTAGTTCACAATTTCAAGTAAAAAATAGGTTTTGCTTTTAGCAACTACAATGCTTGAAAGATGTTTCTCTACAATGAGTTTTATGAAGGATGAACTGCGCAATCATAGGAGAGCAATAGTTGAATAATTATCTTGATACATATATTAAAAGATATGTTTTTGATAGTTCTCACAATGAAAATATCATACAATATTTTTTGAATATGAAAATGCTTATATAACAAGTGTAATTAGTTGAAGGTTGAATATCTTTTGTGGAATTTTTTTCATCAAGTATGTGATTGTGTATTTTTTGAAAATTTTAATATTTTTCTTTTCTGACATATTTTCAATAAAATATTTTATTGCCCCAACTGATGAAATTTTATAGATATGCCACTTACTACTTACTAGCCTTCCTTTTCGTTGTATGTGCGAAAAATTCCATGAATGGTGATGAGAAGGAACAAAAGGGAATCAGAATACTTATAAGAAAACTAATACACAATCAATAGAAGGCCAGGACAATAAAACGGCAAAAAATGGGTGATATAATTATGTTTTTAAGAAGTTTACCTACAAGTCAATTATAGGTGAACTCACAATGTTGGTCAGACATAACTTAGGTAAATGTTTTTTATATTGTATACTTTTTCTGCTAACATATACTATGAACGAATAGTTTACATGAATATCTATTTATATCTCCTTGAAGCATATACAAGTTTTCAAATGATAGATTAAACATATATTTTAAGGAAATTAAACATTGACATGAAATCAAGATTGTCAAAACATTAACTATAGAAATTTTATTAACACGAAACCGGACCGGAAATTAAACATTAACTATAGCTATTTTATCATATAGCGTGTACAACACGAGTCAATATTCTATAAATGTATATATTTATTTTTAAATGAAACTGATGAATTTTTTAAAATGATTTACAATATTGAGAATTATTAATAAATATGTTTACAATTAATGTTTAGTTGGGCGGATTTGGGGTGATTATCCACATCCCAAATCCGACCTCTAGTCAAAGCGAGTTTCCCCATCAAAATTGAGCCATGGTTGAATGAGTATCTATTGGTTCGAGTTCTGTTGACATGTTTACTTATAATAAATCCAAAAAATAACATAAATTATTAGTTACATCATGTTACTAATACTAATATTAACAGCTTAATGTTACAAACATAATCACCATCCACCATATCTCTTTTCCAAGTTTTTACAGGATCATTATCAATTATTAAATGAATTATATTTAACTGATATATTTTTATAACAAACGAGATATACAAATTATATTATAGATTTACACATGTGTTTGGCTTAATATTTATGTTACATGTATCATATTTTTAATAATACTAAAAATACATTCTCCCTGTGCATCGCTATTTTATATCATATTTTATCAATTTACATATAATTAATTTTTTTTTTAATAGTTCAATATATTTATTTTTTCCAAAAATTTAATTGAATTTCATATTTTAAACTGAATTTGCTCCCCGTGCATCACATGGGTTACATACTAGTTTTGATAAAGGTGTGGGTTGCCCAAACTTTTTAGTATTGAAGTTAAATTTATGCCGATTACTTGAGGGTTTGCTTAAAGATGTTGGGGCTTTTTGCAGACTACTTTATAAGGATTATGCAACGGCCTAAGCAACCTTTGATGGAGATGCTCGTAGAGATGATATTTATGAGGTTTCTATCCGAGACATGTTGGATGTGATGTCAGGCAGGACTGGTCCTGGGCTTAGGCCAGGGGTGTGACCGCTTAGGGCCCACGTTTGTAGGGGGCCCAAAAAACATTTAAACTAAGCATATATTATACAAGTGTTATACCAAAAAAAATTAGTAAAAAGGGCCAAAAAATGCATCTAATACTGATAATCTTGATAATATTGAAGTGTAAAATGCACCTAACGTTGTTCTTAGTGAACAAGAAAATCCTCATTTTGATATTTATGATCCTAAAAAATTATAATATATACTATAATATATACAAAGAAAGTATTTGTATTTATAATTGTAATTAAGTAAAATGATAAAATATTTAAATTTAATAATAGAACAATGCTATAGTAGTGTATTACAATGGTGGAAAATAATTAGCAATACTATTTTAATAGGCTGTATAATTAGTTTTTAATAAGAAATATAAATATATTATATAAGTATATCTATAACTATTAATAAAGGGAATTCCAAAATAAACTGTCATTTTGGTGTCAGATTTTTCTGACCAAAATGCCCTTATTGTAATGATAATTACCCACAAACTCACAAACACATTTCTAATTCTAATAAAAAAATAAAAAAGAAATAAAATCACCCACTAACACACCAACATATAAAAGCAAAAAAAAACACAACTTTAACAAATGGAAGGTTAATGGAAAACTTGGCAAAAAAATTTAACGCTAAATGATTATATATATATATATATATATATATATATATATATCATATAAGCAGCACCTTCACATCAATTAAGGTGTGGCTCAGTTGGTTGCAAGTGCTAAGGTTGAATTCTAGGGGAAGAGTTCGAACCCCAAGTATGCGGATTTGACCGGCCTGATGACGTCATCACCAAGTCAAGTGCAGAACCGGATCAACATACAGGCCGAGCCGGACAAGACTCCGAGTCCTGGTCGGACAGGTCGGACCCGCAGGTCTGGTCTGGTTCTGATAACACTGTTTTGTAGGCTTAAATATATGTTTCGTTTTTAATCCAGTTTAGCTTTTGAAAAAAAAATAATTTATTATCCCCTACAAAAGCAAAATGTATCCCGTTGATACCTAACGTTAACTTTCCATCCAAAAAAGTTTGAAATTTCAATACAAATAAAAGAAAACCTTGTTCATCATTTTTTTTAGACAAACATCTTCTTCATCGGTAAACCCATATTTCCGCACATGTGTACTGTGTACATACACAATGGTGAATAGATATCGAATTATAGTTAATTACAATATAGTCTATAGAAAATTAATTAAATATGAAATATCATGACTAAATAAAACAATTTCAAGTAGACTTATATTGATGTCATAAATTTAAAATAAATCCCATTTCAATTTGAATCAGACTAAATTAAAGTATTATATATATATATATACTATAGTTATAGAATCTTGTTAATTATAATGTTTGAATTATATTATAAAATAAATACATAAAAATTTTAATTACAAAATGTGAGACAATCTCTATTTAGTTAATTGATTTACAAAATTCAACTCATGAGTAAAAAAAAATCCATTTATAAGAATTTTTTGAATTTCTTTAATATCAACTTTATTTAAATGATTCATTCTCGTTTATTTGATGATTAATTTTTTTCTTTTTCTTTTTCTTGGTCAAAAGATTAATTTTTTTCTAATTAATTGGTGATTGAGAATCTGCTTTTTTTGTTGATAAATTATGTACCACCTCCGATCTACAATATAAGAGAAAAAACACAAATGACATTGATCATTTAATACACCATAAATAGGGGCATATTTGGGATTGATCATTTAATATACCTTAAAAGTTGTGTTTTTTTCTTATAATATGGACCATTAAAACACACTTTTTTCTCTCTTATATTATGGACCGGAGGTAGTATACAATTTCCCGTTGAAATAAAAAAAGCCCATGTATGTCTTTCTTAAGCCATGGCCCATGGTGGCGGTGTGGGGGAGTCAGGGACTGCCGCTAAAATAAAGGCTCTTGTTTTTCCCACATCCCTCCCTACTCACCCCATACCCCAAACCCTGCGAAATGACCAATATGCCATTAATGAAGCGCGCTGTTTTCATCGATTCGGTTAGGGTCCACCGAATATATTCGGTTAGGCACAACCGAATATGTATTTTTTTGACACACACCTCATTTTAGACTATTCGGTTGACCTCAACCGAATCCTTCAGTTTACACAATATATTGATTTATTGAAACAAACTCCGCCTCTATTTGCACACGATTCGGTTGACCTCAACCAAATTCATTCGGGAGACCTCAACCGAATCCATTCGAGAGACCTCAACCGAATACATTCGTTGTCCTTCGTGGGGGTGTTTTTGATTTAAGGGTATTTTGGGAATTTAAGGGCTTTGGGGGTGTGGGGTGAGTAGCATGAGGTGTGGGAAAAGTCAAACCCAAAATAAATCCACAACAGACTGACGCTCCAAGTTCAAGCGCGTGACAACACAAACCAATCAAAAGTCAAAATTTCTCCCACTCTCTCTCAAAAGAACGTGGGGCACCTCTCCTCTCGCCCACGTACGTTTCCCCTGTCTCCCTCTCTCTCTGGTTTTTAATATAACTTTATTATACGCTCAAAATTAAAGACTAGTAACGCTTCGATTTTGCCATTTACATATGAAGCCATTGATTTGAATGAATACTCCTTTGCTTCTTCAACACCCATAAATTTCTTTTCCCTTTTGGCTTATCACTCAAGCAAAATATTACACAACAACATGCTTCAATTCTATTGGGGTGCATGAAAAGTGCCATATTTTGCTTGCATGCCACCCTTCTCCACTTACCCAGATTCTAAATTTTGATTTTTTTTTCCTTTGAACGTAGTTGAATTGAATGTCTTTAAAGCAACACGTCGAAGACATGGCAGTTTGTGAAGGTTTAAGGAAGGCGAAACGTTTAAGGATGTTTGAACGGTTTGTTGGGGTTGCTGGAATTTTCATAGTAACTGTCTTTGTTATATGCTGCTTCTTTTACTTAGATTTCAGAGAATTTGGTGGAAGTTTCGGGGTTTCGGGTCAATTTCAAAGGTCAAAAGAGGATGATAGTAGAGTTGACTTTCTTGAAGATAAGAGTAGTGAGTGTGATTTGTTTGATGGCAGGTGGGTTTGGGATGAAAGCTACCCTTTGTATGAATCAAAAGATTGCAAGTTTTTAGACGAAGGATTTCGGTGTTCTGAGAATGGAAGACCTGACTTGTTCTACACAAAGTTGAGATGGCAGCCTAAAGATTGCAACTTGCCCAGGTACACTCATTAATGTTGTTTTCAAAATAGCACAGGACATTAAACCGGTTTTTTGAAACTGCTGGAATTGATGCTAACTTTTTTCAATAAAATGACAAAAATAAAACCGTTCATCCTTGTTTTCATCACCATATTGCTTCTGAGAAATTAAGGAGGGATAATGTCCCTACGTCCCATTATGAGTGTGATACCTAATTGTTTCACACATACTATTGAAAAAAGTAACGAAAGCAATAGCCAGACTGACAATTTTGCCACATATTTTGGTGGTGAAATTAGAATAAAATAATTAATGTTAATTTGTACTACTCCTTTAGTCTCTATTAGAAGAAAAATTTGCATCAAAAAACATATGTATTTGATCTATAATATTATTCGTACTTCAATGAGGTGGACAGAGTTGTTTCGCTTAAAAATTTTATGTTACAAAATCATCAAATACTAGTATTAATTGTTTGTTCCTACTGTTGATTGTATTGACAATTTCAGTAATATAAGGAGAAAAAAATACCACTGATGTTTGTTTTTTGTTCTAAACAAAAATAAACTCTCTGCATGACTTTTTCTTTGTTACATCATAGACTCATTCATAGTGAATGACTTTTAATAGGTCTTACTCTATTCTTATCCGGCATCTTGAGACCAACGTTTGGGATATTGATATTGATATTGATATGGATGAGTGATTGTATTAGATATATAGTTGTTAGTTAGAAGCAGGCGTGTATATCAGCTTGTTGCCCGAGGAAGAAATGGAGTCCTCCCTTTGCAAATAAAGTGTGCTGCTACGCTGGTGCAAGAGATTCTAAATTACCTGAGTTAAGTTTTATTGTTTCTTGAGTGTTGTTTTTTTTTTTTTGATAAGCTTGAGTGTTGTTTGTTGATGATGGGGTTTGTATTGGTTTGTTTTGAAGTGTATGCATCACATTAACCAGATATGTAAGCCGTCTACTTTTTTCAGTGTATGCTTTTCCTTTTCTTTTCCATTTTCAATTGCTTATCAATTTTTGACAGATTTATATCCTTTTAGCCATTAAAATAAGAGTAGAGAAATATGCAATATTTAAACTATTGTAGAGCAAATATATTAAAAATAAAGCAACATTTTTAAAACAAATTTGCGTGAAACTTCATAAGTTGAATTCAATTTACCAGCAACCAAGTTGAAAAAAGTTGAATTTGTATAAGTTGAACTGATGGTAAAATAGGCTAAATAGATAATAGGTGGACGGTTTAATGTTGGAAAGAGAAAAAAAATTGGCTTCAAGAAGTCCTTGGGAATCCAAATGAGTTAACATTGAGTTAACATTGAGTTAGTTTTATGCCTATATAAAGAGGCTTCATGTAATCATTTCACATAACTCTTCTCATTTTATATCAATTCCATTTGATGAATATTTGATCTCTTAATCTTTTCTCTTTTATCTTCAATGGATGCCATATTATTCAATATGGTATCAGAGCACACATGGTATCCACCTTGAATCTGAATTCCGCTGCAGGTTCTTTTTTTGTTTTATTAGTTTTCTTTCCATTCATTTCCTTTTCCGATTTATTCTTTCTTCCATTTGCATCATTTTTTGCTTCCGTTTCTTGATTTGTTCATCCATGAGAAACAGTTTCTTTACATTCTTTCCCTCTTTGTTCATGGCGTTTGAGACCAATATTTCGCAATTCACCATTCAGTTTGCATTTTTTGTTCTGTGATTCAAGTTCTGATTTTTCATTTCATGATTTGCCTTTGATTCCTCATTTACGACTTTCGTTTTTTTGATATCGCAATTTTCCTTGATCGCTCTTTTGTGTTTTGCAATTTTAGAGTTTGTGATTCTCCATTGCGTTTGTATTTTCGATTTCGCATTTTGTGCTCTTAGTTGCATTTCACTTTTCTGATCTTGTTGATTGTTCTTGATTCCGATTTCATCATTCTTAGTTATTCTTGGGTTTTCCCCAATTTGATTTCGGAAATTCGTTTTTGTTAGGGTTTTCACTTTCTTTTCCCCAATTCTTGATATTTTGTTTTTGGAAATTTGGGAATTTGTGATCTCTAACTTTTGATGTGCGTTGCGTTCTTTCTTCATCACGTTTGCGTGTTCCGCAATTCCGCACATCGCATTTTTGGTGTTCTTTCAATTACATCATTCCTCTATTTTTGCGTTTCCCAAAATTTCGAATTCGCAAATTCTTTGAATCGATTTTGATTCAATCATTCGCTTTTCAATCAAAATCGCGTTTTTCCCCTTCCTCTCGTTTCTATGAGTGTCATTTTCTGCAACTTGCTTTCGTTTGTTCTGTTTCTGATTCGTTTGACACAAATTGTTTGTTAGTATCAGTAATCGTCGTCTCCGTTTGCAATTCTTGCATATCCGTTTTGCATTTCGCTTCACTGTCCTCCTTTCATTCTGATTCCCGATGATTGTGATCTGAAGCGGAGTTCCGATTTCATTTTGGATCGTGATATTCCTTTTCTCTTTGCCATTATGGCATCTTCTTTTCTTGTGCTATTATTCTTCTTCATATCATCTTGGTTTATGTGGGTGCTGATTACCCTTTTCTGCATTGTTGGTGTTGTTGTGATTTCTGGTGGCATGTTACTAGTGTACCGCTTTCAAGAATCCAAGAAAAATGTTCTTGCTATTCCTATTTGCACCTGATGTTTTTTGCTCATCAGAATTATCAAGATGAATTTGAAGGTACAATTAGTGAGCAGATCAATGTGAAGTGTAGTTTCATGTGTATCACTCCTTCCTTGCATACTTCAACAGAGACAACATATCTGTAGTTTAAAAGTTCAAGGCTCACAGTAGTTGATTAGCTATGAATCATTGTAATTTTCCTTTGTTTTTGATGTATCTCTCTATTGTTCATGTCAAGCTAGAAGTGTTGTGAACAACTTCTAGCTTGCGGGGGACTATTAGATATATAGTTAGTTAGAAGTTAGAGAGATAATTAGTTGGTAGTTACAAATAAGTTTGTTAGATAGTTGTTACTAATTAGTGAGTTAGTTAGTACTTAGTTTTATGCCTATATAAAGAGACTTCATGTAATCATTTCACATAACTCTCTCATTTTATATCAATTCCAATATTTGATCTCTTAATCTTTTCTCTTTTATCTTCAATGGATGCCATATTATTCAATAGATTGTGACTGTAAATTGATGACGGAAAAATATAATTTAACCTTATCAGGTAATTTTACTAAAAAATTAATCTGATCAAGAATTTTCAGTTTCAAAGACTTTTAAAATATTGATAGTTTTATAAACTAAGCTGACTACGATATTGTTAGAAATTCAAGTGTGAGTGGTTAGTCCCATATCAGCTATGAATGAGCTATATGAATGATATATAGACTTATGTACGCGACGCCTTAGGGTTTTTGGTAGAGATGTGGTGTCCAAGTCTCTTGGTGGTCCGGTTCATTGGCTAGCTTGTTGTTGCTCCCGGTACTCCTCCGGACTCCCCAACAGATAGACAATTTTGGTGTTTCACTTGTTTGTGTATATGGAATAATTCTATCTCCAATAAGCAGCCTGCAGCATGTCTGTCAGTATTTTAAATGCAAAATCAATTTTGTTTATGTTCATATGAATGAGATCACTGTGTAGTGTACAATGCATTCACTTTATTATTGTAACTTCAAGTATTTTTTTTCTCTGGTTTGATAAAAAGATTAGATGAATAATCTCTGAACTTTTCACTGTTGTGAAAAACCAGATTCAATGCAACAATGATGTTAGAGAGACTGAGAAACAAGCGCTTAGTATTTGCTGGGGATTCAATTGGGAGAAACCAATGGGAATCACTATTATGCATGCTATCATCTGCAATTCCTAACAAGGAATCAATCTATGAAGTAAATGGAAGTCCAATTACAAAGCACAAAGGGTTCTTGGTGTTCAAATTCAAAGATTTTAACTGCACTGTTGAATACTACAGAGCTCCATTCCTTATATTGCAAAGCAGACCTCCAAAAGGAACTAATAAAAAAGTTAAGACAACTCTCAAATTGGATCAAATGGATTGGAACTCTTTGAAGTGGAGAGATGCTGATGTCTTGGTTCTTAATACAGGACACTGGTGGAGTTATGAGAAAACCACAAAATGGTAATTATGCATATGTAACATATTTTCTTATTTTTATGACTCTAATATATGATATTTACTTACATATTTTCTATGGAGAAAGGTTTGATATTTTTTGTTGATTGTTCAGGGGTTGTCATTTCCAAGAAGGTAAGAAAGTTAAATTGGAAATGAAGGTGGAAGATGCATATAAGAGATCTATAGAGACAGTATTGAACTGGATACAAGAGACAATAAATCCTAGGAAGACTCAAGTGTTCTTTCGTACTTATGCCCCCGTGCATTTCAGGTTTGTATATTTTCTCGAATTTTAAATGAGTTATTATTTTTGAATGCCCTACATAAATCAACATTTGTTTTCTTTCTATCTCTATCTTTTTATCACGCCACCTATCTATTACATCTACCACTTAGCTCTCTATCTCTCTCAAGGTGTATAATAAAATAGAGGTGTCCAAAAAACATTTTCCCTTTTAAATGACTTACTTTTCCCTTCATTCTAATATGATATCACTTATATTGCTCTCTCAGTAACGAAATGTTTGTTGAATTCGGATTCTTCAGTTATATTCCACGCATTCATGCAGACAGATCCAATTCAGAGTTAACCTCAATAAATTAGGACCGCAGGTCCTATGCTGCGCGCAGAATGGTGTTCCACCAGCGGGGACCATCAGATCTACAGAGAGAGAAGTTGTCTCTCTAGATCTGATGATCCCCGCCGACGCAGGATCATTCTGTCGCAGCAAGGGATCCGGATCCATAAGTTAGCTTTAAAAACAAACTCAAATTAGAGTTGTTTGATCTTGATCCAACGGCTTTGAGCTGCTAATTGTGTGAATTCATGTAATTTTTGAGTGCAAGGATTAAAAATGACACCAATCATGAACTAAAACTTGATACTTCAAACTCAATTATAAAGTGATCAAAGGAGTTAAGTTAATTTAGAAGAGTAAAATTAAAAGAAGGATAATTTGTGATTCGAACTCTAATGTTAAATAGAGTAAAATTAGTTGAAATTTACTTATATATTAGATCATCATGAGTACTTTTTTGCTTGTAATTAGGTCTAGAAGGAGTACTTGATTGCATTTACCCATTGGTTGTATATTGGACCAGGGCCCAAATTTTAAAACTGTATCAAAACCTAATAATAATGACAAGTTTTTGTACAAGATTTACATATCTCTTCAAAACTTCTTTGGTTGAAAATAAAATTCTTCTAGAGATACACAAGTCATTAGAAACTAAATTTCTGTTACATGTATGATGCAGAGGTGGAGATTGGAAAAAAGGTGGAAACTGTCATTTGGAAACACTACCAGAGCTTGGGTCCTCATTAGTGCCTGAAGATAATTGGTCTCAATTCAAAATTGCCAATGCTGCATTATTAGCACACAAAAACACTTCACAAGTTTTGAAGTTGAGGGTATTAAATGTAACACAAATGACAGCTCATAGAAAAGATGGACATTCATCCATATATTATATGGGTCCTAAGGCAAAATCTGCACCTCCACTTCGTCAAGATTGTAGTCATTGGTGTTTGCCTGGTGTTCCTGATACATGGAATGAGTTGCTTTATGCTTTGTTCCTTAAGTATGATACTTCTTATGGGTTGAACTTGCAACATAATACACATTGAGATTGTGTTGCATGGGTTCGTGGAACATTGTGATTAGATTAGGGGAGCAACAACAGGATTGTAATTATTAAATTTTGTTATTAGTTGAATTGTGAATATAGTCATGATGCAGATTGATGTTTTGGCAGTTTTTTATTTGGTATGGGTCCGTTGATAAAATGTTAGGCTCTATTACTCAATGTTGAAGGATATTTGATAGTACTGGGAAGAGTTGGTACGAATGGTAACTAAACTCGGATTTTATTCCAAGGTTTCAAGTTCGAGTTTTGAGTGTGGCAAAACTCTATTGGGAGGAGAGAACCGCACAGATTGATAAAGTCGGGTAGACGTGGTCAACCAAGTTCTTCCGCGAAGATTAGTCACCAACAAAGCCACTAGATATCGCGCACCAATAACATGGTAACAAAAAAAAAGATAGTCTTTTTTATACAGCAAACAACTAATGCATTTCGTTTAAAATAAATGTCTCAATACATATTCGAGGACTAGTTGTGGAGAAGGCCAACCCAACAAGAGAATGGACTTTTTTAGCATCCCTCTTAGCAAATTAAATGAGAGTCGTTACTAAAAATGGGAAAAGCTCCTTACAATCCTGAATAATACACCCAAATTCCGAGTTTGGGACATTAGAAGCATTAAACACATCAACAAGAAGGTTGGCATTTAACTCAAAAATTACATCCCAAAAACCCAATTCCTTGAGACCAAAATAGGGGTGTTTTTTTTAAAAAGAAAGTAGAGGTGTTAATAGCCGCTATTATAGAAAATCGATGCTTTTAAAACCATACAAAAGATCTAACATGCAAGACCTCTTAGTCATTGTTCAATTGATACATTGAGTATGACCACAGCTGAACTAGGTGTCCAATAAATAAATAAATAAATAATATTAAATTTAGAAGGAAAGTATGTACAAATTTTTTTAAAAAAACATTTATAATAGTTCAACCTAATATAATTAAAGATAAAAAGCTTTTAAATCTGGTTCTAAACGGTTCAATGAGCCTATGATTCAAATGGGTGACCCAACAACATAACTGGTAGATTCTAGGTTGAATCGATCTGTTAGGTCCGATTTTAGCGACATTGAATGAAATAGAAAATTACTATGTCGTTATATTATTTTATATCTATCTCTCATCTAATTCCCCCTTTCATTTTATTTGAAAACATCTTTTTTCTTAAAAAAACTTAAAGTTACAGAAGATATTAACTCTAAAGTCACAAAATCCAATCAGACTTTAGTCTCTTTTTGGTTACAAAATTTTAGTTTGAGGAAATGATACCTCACTCTAAGATAAGAAAGATATTTGGACTCTTTGAGAGCTTATAAAAGTAAATTACATTTACCTCGCCCTTATGAACCTCCCGAATATAAATCTTGTCATACTCCACTTAACATCCCTTGAGTTCCAAATAGTCTTTAGTCTATAACTACATTTGCAAAATAAAATTTAAAATTATGATATGAAATGCTAAATGAAATCAAAATATTCCAATGTATTTTAGTGTGAGGATGATGGAGTATGAAGTCAGTCTAACAAAGGCGAATACTCGGGATCAGCAAAATCGAGAAATATTGCGCACCAATAACCAGTAAAAAAGGAAATCAAAATATTCCAACTCCAAATTACAGGTGTAGTAGTAACTTGGTTGGGTTGGGGATCACTCACTAATCCACCCATTTTTGTCGATGCAAGCATATTTGGCAAACAGAACACAAACGACAATAACAGAACATAGAAGAATGGCATAGAAATAGAATTGTTTTTGTTGACCTTAACATCAAGCCTTTTTTCTTCAAAAAAAAAAAGGTTTCGATCGATTTGGAAATGGCATCAATGGCGGACGTGTACTACACCTTCCTCGTCTTCCTTCCCCTCCTTCTCCTCCCCGTCCTCTACTTCCTCGTCCGTCCCCGTCCAGTCAAGATCCCAATCAAAAACCGCCACGTCTTCATCACCGGTGGATCTAGCGGCATTGGCCTCGCCCTTGCTCGCCGTGCCGCCACCGATGGCGCACGTGTTTCCATCATGTCGAGATCCTTGAAGAAGCTGGAAGAGGCCAAGACCGCCATTAAGCTTACCACCGGCGTTGAGGTGGCGGTGTTTGCGGCGGATGTGCGGGATTACGAGGCGGTTAAGAGGGTGGTCGATGAGGCGGGGCCGATCGACGTTCTGTTGTTGAACCATGGGGTTTTCTATGCATTGGAGTTTGAGAAAATGGAATTGAGTGAGGTGCAGTTTACCATGGACGTTAATTTAATGGGTTGTTTGAATATGATTAAAGCTGCTTTGCCTGCAATGAGGACTAGGACGGATTCTCTTCCCGCTTCCATTGCTCTTGTTTCCTCACAGGCCGGTCAGGTAATTGGATTCTCTCTATGCTGCAAATACTATCAATAAATTATGTTTTAATGGTAACTAGTTTATGTTGTTGATGCCTGTCTTGTGTTTGTGAAATTGATTCTGAAGCTAATGTATTTTAATTATGTCATACCATTGTTTCATGGACTTTTATTTTAAACCTTTTTATTAGGAATTAGAATACTCAATGCTTTCATATTGGCATTTAGGTGAGAATTGCAATTATTGGAAAATGCAAAGAATTGCATTAAAATGCTTTACTGCATTTCAGCTGCAATTGTGGTTGTGGATGTGCACTGCTGTTTTGGGACCATTTAGGACCGTCATTTTGAAATTGGTTTGATGTTTAGGAATGAGATTAACATGGTTTGCTGAGAGACTTGCATATCCAATATTAGAAAACACGTTGAAAAGAGGGTGTTGCCAGCAATAACATTCTTGTTTCAAATCTCCAGTTACTTGGGTACAAATACAATGTTGCTTCGACTTCGTTGCCAGTTTTATGTCAATGACCGTCAACACATTTGTTTATCTACTAAACCCTCAAATGTTATATGTTTATTATTTTTGATGTGTAAATATAATATGTTTCGGGTTAATCAATTAGTGGTAAGAGCTTGAATTTACAACCTCAAGGGACGGCGGAGTTCAAATCCTCTCGCGAACCGTTGTAATGAGATCCATGTGGTTAGGTGAGAGACTTGCATCAATTTTATCTAAATAATGTTAGAGAACGTGTTGGAAAGAGTGTGTTGTCTTGTCAGCATTGTTGTTTCAAATCTCCACTTCATTGTTGTAAAAGGGGATGAAAATCCAAAATCAGGGATTTTCATATGATCCTCCAAAATCCTCATTCAAGGGAATAAAATTCTCTTCCTTTCCTTCCCTTCTAGTTTTCTTTTGATTTCTTCCCTAAACTTCCTTTGCATTCCAACTTCCAAACATATCTGTGTTACTAGAGTTGTTACATGAGCAGGCTGCTGATTATTATTATTATTATTATTAGCGTATCAATTCAAACAGTTTACACAAATAAAACATTATTTGCATGATTTTTTTTTCTTGTTGTGGTTAAGTATTCACAGAATGACACTTCAAAATTTATAACTAAATGATTGATCGACAGATGATCAAATGGCGTGGTTTTTTATTTTCTTTTTAACATGGAATTTATGTTTATATCTAGGTGGGGATTTATGGTTATGTAGCTTATTCAGCCAGTAAATTTGGCCTCCGTGGTTTAGCAGAAGCATTGCAACAAGAGGTTATCGCAGATAATATTCATGTCTCCCTGATATTCCCTCCAGACACAGATACTCCCGGACTTGTAGAAGGTATTGAATCGGATCTTAGAGCTTATTTCTTCACACATACATATTACTTTTGGTGATTGGTCTAGGTTCAATTTGCATTGAAAATGAGGTAACTAGCCTTTGCTAAACAACTCATTAGTTTAGTTCAATCCCAATATGGATGTGGAAACAGACACTGCAATTGAAGTGCTTAAAATCCATAACTCCTTTGAAATTGTTTAATTTATGAAACAAATTCTGCATCATTTGCCAGATGATTTTGTTTATTGGTGATTACTATATACCGTCCTCTCAGTCCTAATTAGAAAATTTGTGTTTTTGTCATGTCATGTACCATTTTGCGTAATCTCTTGGGAAATTTATGTATCCTGTAATCCAGATGGAAGTACAAACTAAAAGGTTATTTTTTGCAGAAAATAAGAGAAAACCAGAGCTCACCAAAATCATTGCCGCCTCTTCTGGTTTTATGAAACCCGAGGATGTTGCTAAAAAAGCTTTTGATGGCATAAGACGTGGTAGTTTTATCATTTCTTGCAATATGGAGGGAATTGCACTATCTCTAGCAACTGCAGGTTTATCCCCTCAGAGGTCATTCTTAATGGCATTTGTTGAGGTTATTACTGCTGGAATACTACGTATTGCTGCTCTCTGTTTCCAGCGGAACTGGTATGGACGTATAGAGAAGTGGCACAAATTTAAGGATGAGTAAGTATTGCACAATATGATATGTTAATGAAGGAATTGGGAAATCACCTCTTTTCTCCGCTAATTAATTAAACAAAGTGCCATTTGTCAAATAACTTATCAAGATTAGTAAAGTCCTATATATTCCAATTATTGGACCTTATTGTTTACCCAGTTTTTAAATAGTCCCTATTAGTAAAAATAAAATTGGGCTGAATCAAAGTGATTACAGACCCTAAAACAGACTTACAGATGGTAATTGCAGAAAATATGAAGATAACAGTAACTATATGCACTTCGAGAGGCCTATTCTCTCCCATATTATAATGCCAAGTCTAGCCTACCTCCACTATTCTCTCACTCCCACCTTTATACTAGTCAAACTAACACTCTTTCCCTCTAATTGCCACATCAGCAAGTTGGTTGCAATCATTTCCCTCTAAGCTAAGATTCTCTACACCACACTTATTTATTCGCTCCCCTACATCTCATTAATTTTGGGGTCCTAACAATACTCCCCCCTAAAAGAGTCACTTTGTCCTCAAGGTGATTGATGAATAACCAACATAATCCACCAGGATCCACTGTCGGAAGCTCATTGTCCAAAGAATGCAAGAAGCATAGTCATGTTCTCCAGGGTCCCATTGCTTGTGATGTGTTGGTTGGACAATGTCACTGGTTATGAAGCCAGGAAATGAAATAAGATGATTAACACTACGGTCATCCACGCCTGAATCGAAGGATTTTCTAGAAAGTATGGAATCAAGACATCACATGTGTCCAAACTTCCATTTCTAGCCGCCCATTTTGTCTTCTTTTTAACCGCGCCATTGATTATCTTGACATTTTTTATAGACCCAACTTGCCTCAACCTTGTAAATTTCCATAAATGCGCATAATGCAAGCTCACTGGAATAAGGAACAGAATTACAAAACTGCTGCAAGGCTAAGGATTTGGTGATACTGTCAACCAACTTGAGTGGTTGCCAATTTCCAATAGTGAAGAAATCTACATATGTAGTAAATGTTCCATTATTGGTAAGAACTTCTGCCAATATGACCTTTGTTGACCAAGGTAATTCTTTCGATCAACTACTTCCAGTTAACGTCTGTAACAGAGGGGGTATATCTCATTGCTCACCCAATAATTTCAAGTCTGGCCATTTCAAATCTAACTCCTTGCTCTCCACAAAAATTCTATGAACCAAAGAAAAGACTTCTAAGGGATCCATACAGTCATCACAGCCCCATATGGTCATATCATCTACAAAAGAAGGAAAATCATAGTATGACAGTTCTACATCTTCCATGGATATTGAAGACCCAAGAGGTTTTGGGAGTGCAAGCAAAATGCTACCAAGTTGATCGTGAATTTTCTTTGCAATGGGGATGATGTAAATAAGGAGACTCTCATGACATATTGTTGTAGTTGTGCTCCAAAATACAAGGAACAACATCTTCCCTAAGAGTACAGAGATGATACTTTTTAGTTTCTATGTCCCTTTCTTGCAACCACCTATCCTCATTATTAAATGGGACATCTTTAATAACATGACTCTTGGGCAGTTTAGAGCTCATAGAAGCACCACCATAATTACCAACAAAGTCTATGATTGAAATATTAGTGTTGCATAACATAGACCCCAGCAGTGTAAGCTAATTTAAAGAAACCTTCCATAGAATCAACAATTAGAGAAGTTATGGAAACCTAGGTAATGTCCACGCTGATGTGCTGCTCTACAAGTGGGAAGATGCCCTTGAGAAACATGTGAGGGCATATCAGTAATAGTGAGAAATAAACCCACTATAATTGCTGCTCCCGTTTTTTTCTTGAAACACCGCCTCCTCATTAACAAATTGGGTGGATTTAACAACTAAAGTTTGGGCCTGGCCCATTGAGTTAGAAGTGGAGTTCACTTTCCTTAGAACCCAATCAGTCTCATCCATCTTATGCATCCTCTCTTCATTATTATAAAATTGGGCTACCATCATAACAAAAGTTAGTTTTTTTTGTACCCCCACCTATTCACCCCATACCCCCACATAAAAGTGAAACCCGAAAATACCCCCCACTTAAAAAAATTCGATCGGATTTATCTCCATGGGAGATACATCCGATTTGTATTTTTTACAAATAGGATGTATCTCCCATGGGAGATACATCGTATGCGATTTTACCCCCACAAAAATCGCATAGGATGTACCTCCCATGGAGATACATCTTATTTGTAAAAATACAAATAGGATGTATCTCCATGGAGATACATCCGAGCTAATTTTTTTTAAGTGGGGGTATTTTCGGGTTTCACTTTTATGTAGGGGTACAAAAAAAAACCGTAAAAGTTTGAGCCTGACCCATTAAGTTAGAAGTGAAATCCACCTCCTTGGACAGTAATACTGTGTATTAATGGAAATAAGGCTGAATTAGAGTGACTATAGACCTTAAAACAGAATTACAAATGGTAATTGTAGAAAATATGAAGGTAATAGTAACTATAGGCACTTCGAGAGACCTATTCTCTCCCACATTCTAATCCCAATTCTAGCCTACCTCCCCTATTCTCTCACTCCCACCTTTATACTACTCAACTAACTCACACACTCTTTCCCTCCAATTGCCACATCAGAAATTGGTTACGATCATTTCCCTCTCTAAGCTATAATTCTCTATATCGCACTTATTTATTCCCTCCCCTACATCTTATTAATTTTGGGGTCCTAACACATTGTTTCTGATTGGCTCCCAATTGGCATCTGCTAATTTAATGCTGATGTTGTCGAAGGTGTGTGGTTTTGCTTGCATCGATCAGAAAGATGCCAAATTAACCCGTTTCCTTATTTTGCAAATTCAAACCTAATCACTTGATAGTGTTTGAGGTGTAATATAAGTTGTTTTGGTCACCTTAGGATATGCACACACGGAATCTTTGCCACATCAGCTCCTCATTTGCTACCTCAGCACCAAATCAATGGATGCCTAACAGTTGGTGGTATTGGTCAGTGAACAAATTAAAAATGTTTTCTATAATTATAAGGATTTTCAAACAATAGGGGCTAATTTTAATTTGGATTCCAACATCGTTAAACCATTAAAAACTTCGGAGGTGGCTACTTAAGTGTAATTGTTTAAGTGTACATTGGATGTTGGTGCTTAACAATTTGGTTTGTATTGTGAAGTTATGATTTCTTCTTCTTACAGGTTCGGTTCAGGCGAGCTGATCCCGGTTCAGACGAGCTGATCCAATGAGTATGCTCTATTTTATGAAAGTAAAATGCAGATAACAGGAACTCGGTCTTCGTCCACTCTGCTCTACAATGAAAATAGTTTAGTGAAATTCCAATTTTCAAATGATTGTTGTAAACGAGAACTCCATACACATGATTTTTTAATTATCTTGAACTTGTTTTTGGCTCCTTGATTGATTTTAGGCTGTGAAGAACTTAACATGTACAACTTTGGGGTTTCAGACTTTTAACCCCCAGTATTTTTTTATTTTTTTTAAAAATTAACAAAATGAGAAATTATTATTGATTAAAGTGTCACTAATGACTATATTGCAGGAATGGATTCGGTGCCTTTATAGCGGGAAAGACACGGTACATTTATGTCATTTTATGTCTATCTCTCTCATCTTAACTCATTTTTCTCTCATCTTTCTCTTTTAAAAAATAGTCTAAAGTTACCAAAGACATGAATTGGTAAAGTCGCTCGATTTAAATCCCTATTATACTTGATAGAGTAAAAATGAAAACGCGGTACATCTTCTTGACTCAGTTTTCATGTCTCAAAGTTTAGGGCCCGTTTGTTACGGCTTATTTTTTAAAAAAAATCACTTTTTTTTTAAAAAAAAATAATCACTTATGACGACGTGTTGTCGGTTTGTTACATATTCTTAAAAAAATGAAAAGCTAAAAATAATCTAAAAACTGCTTTATATGAGAAGCTGTTTTGAGTAGCTTCTCAAAAAATCAGTTTTGTAAGAATGATTTTTTTAAAATAAGTGATTTTCAATATATTACACAAACACAAAACAACTCATTTTCTTAAAAATCTCTAAAAACTAATCTCTAATTATTTAACAATAAAATCACTTATAATCAGTAACAAACGGGCCTTTAGTTTGGTAAACAATTTAGTATCCTAAATTTTTAACGATCCATTTTCGGTCGTCTACTTTTAACCAAAGTGTTTTCTATTAGTAAAAGAGGTATGGTTATAATGTGTAGGGTGTTTAACTGTTTAAACCACATATTATGTGAAGCATGAGTGAAGATTTCCTTGTGCGTTATTTACTTATTTTCTTAATTTATATGTTTGGTAGAGTTTATTTGTTTGATTGGATGGAACAAAGTGTATGTTCATTGCATCACATATACCATCATGGGAATGGATTCACATGCTTTGAGAGACTGTTTATAAAAATGTATTAATTTTAGTTTGTTTTATCCAATTCTCTCTCTCCTCATGTTTCTACTAACAGAAACGAGAGTTATATGTTTACTACTAACAACTACCGATTAGCTAAACGATTTAGAACTTATAAGTTAATTACATCAAAACATTAATTAAACACTATCGACATGCTTCTTTTCAAAACACATACACATGTGAATTGCTGAAATGTGAATATTTATCAGAACTACTGAGTCGGTGACGTGGACTTGGGATTGGGACTACAAATATCAAATTTCTAAAGCTAGTCACGTGACCACCGACACATACACACAGTATGGCTGAGCAAGTTGAGAATTGAGACAATATTCATTAACCAGCTCATCATCATTGGAAACATTCTAAAGTATACAGGCCACAGGCCACAACTGATTTCATCTTTTACTGATAGCATCAATCTTATTTCAGTTGAAGCGTGTATAATTATTGGGGTTCACTTGTTATGCTCCAAATACTTTCACGGTTTCACCTAGCTTTTATTTATATAATTCTAATTTTAGTTAAAGTGTGTTTAATTATGGGATTCACATGTTATGTTTTAAGTTAATAACTGTGTTTTCAGAAGACAAAAAATGTTCTCCAATCAAACCTCTTCTCATGTAACTACAAACTAGTGTTAACACTCTTGAATATTTTATGCTACTGGACCCTCATTGCAAGTTACATGACATCTAGATCCACCGAACTACACAAATTAATAATATTTCTGTGACTGTCTTTCTTTTGGTGTAATCTGATTGTTTTTATATATGCTACAAGTTACAAGTTACAAAGTATTTATTGGCTTTATCGATGATGATATCAGTTGAGAATATTCATCCGCAAGTCTCGAACTCAAGACTTAGTTAAGGGATTTAAGCTATGATTGGTTTAATCTTAACCAAGATGGAAAACAAATAAATCATTTGGATAGACATCTTAATTAAGTGTTTATAATATATAAATGTTTATCATATAAGTATTTGTACATAGTCAAACCGTTTTTATACAACTGTTGTCATAAACTATGAACTTAAGCTGAAAACAATATATAAACATGTCGTAAATTGTTTTCATAAATTCTCTCAAACAGTTTTAGAAGTGTTTATACCAATAAATATATCAAATAAGCGAATCGGCCTAAGAATCTTTGGGACAAATATTCATTTGTCGCCTACATATACATATGAAGGCTTGGAATATTTTGAGCCATAACCTACTGTTTTGGGAGATGAGGAGGAGAGAGAAAGAGGCACATTCACTCACATAACATCACATCAGAACCAAGTCCTACTAGTACTGAAGATTGAATATTTTGGATGAGATATCTGGACATGGGCTGTTGCTTGCTGTTCCTCATCTCTTTTGATCAATAAGATAATGTCACAATACACTAACATGATTCTTGTGGGGTACATAGCCAGATTGGCAACTATGACATTGGCCCCACCTACCCACATGGCCACCTCTTTTATCTTAACTCACCCATCCTTACCTTTTTTGCCTATATAAACCTAAATGTCCATAGATTATGGAAAAAAATTATAAAGAGAGAGAGAGTATATTAATGAAAATAAGATAGAAACTATTATACTTTAGTAGTCATTTAGATTACATTGACATGGAGGTTTCTGTTGAACTTGAAGATGATCTATTTTTTGCTGATTTGAGTAAGGAAATTTCTCTCTTAATTATGGATGAAGATGAAGATTCCCTTGCTTATCAGCCTACAAACTCTCTTCAGGTTAGTCACTAATTGAGATTCGGCCCTAGTCGCTTCGATTCTTGTTATAGCCATTATATGATAGTAACAAGTTTATACTACTTTGTAGGATTTTTCTAGAACAATTCAACCTCCTCCACAGTTTGCTTTTCTCTATGAGCAAGCTTTGAGAAGAGAAAGCAAAGGGACAGGTGTGTTTATTCCACAGGCAACACAACCTAGAAGGAGACACAGGAAAGGAAGATCTGCTGCTTCAAATGCAAAATATCAAAAACAGTCTCAAGATACAAGAATGGTTTCTCAAGTCCCTAACAAGAATTCTTTCAAACAGAGAAATGGGTGAAGATATGAAGATTATTCTTATTGGAAGCTAGCTGCATAATTTTACAATTTCTAGTGATAATTAATTTATTTGCCGAAGTTTAGTCATCATCTGTGTGTCTAATTCTTTAGCCTTTAGGCAATAATTCTGTGGCTAATTTGTTAAATTTATATTATTATTTTATATAAAGGTGGGTTGTGTAGATGGGAAAACCGTATATATTCACCTAAATATTAGTCATAAATTCATATAGGAGGGTTCAACCAAAGGTTGTGTAATCTTCCATTGAGGACAAGCATTTTGTTGTTGTCTGGTTTCATATGATAAGTTTGTCCTTGTTTCAGTCAATGATATTAATGATACTATTTATTTCATTAATACTTTTTCTCTGTTTTTCTTTCTACTATACTCTGTGTCCATTACTTAATAATATTGTGTTTGGTAAATTTTGGCATTAGGAAAAAAAATAGAAAGGAAAAATTGAAGAGGGTGTGAGTATAACTTGACTCCATGTCAAATCAAAATCATAAGTTATATATATATATATATATATATATATATATATATTTTCTTATAAGAAATAAGATAACAATTCATAAGTTAATAAATAATGATATGATATATACTATACGATAATGACAAACTTACACCCTAGTGATACCAATATTTTATTTGTTAAAAAACTTTAAATTAATTTTCTATTTTTATATTTTTTGATAATAATTTTTTTTATCACTTATGTTATATCAATAGATATTTAATTTTTAGATTATACAAAATAAAAAATATATAATTAAAAAATCAAACACTTTCAGAAAATAAAATAAAATATAGAAAATGAATACAAAATTAAATACTAAACAGAAAAGGAAGCAATATTGAAAATTTGTTCCCAATACTGTGTGTGTGTAGGTTTCAATGTCTTGTCTTCTATTTAGTTCTCCAAAATTTGCTCTTACTTCCATCAACCATATGCATTTTCAACATAGTCAATTTCCCAATTGAAGGTTAACAATCAATAATTTTGTCATACTTGCAAATATTGATAGATGGTTGTAACCGTTACTTTCACATCTTCTCATGTATATATCTTAGTACGTGAGTTGGGTCTAACTCAATCCTAAAAAACCGACTTATAAGGTAAGAAATGTATTCTTATTATATATTCTCTTGAGTCCTCATCTCTGGTAAATGTGAGACTTGAGTTTCTCTCAATAATATATGAAATACCTTAGCATCTTTTTATATAAGAAAACATATGTAGTAAATAGTTCCTAGAGTATCCACAAGGCTTAACTCAACTAGAAAATGTCAACTGTAAGGCTAGATATTATGTCCCACATTCGAATCCGAGACTTCTCAATTGTGTGTGTGTGAGTTTTAAGTAGCACTTATCACTTCGTCTACTGACAAACAGAGTTCCTCGAGAAAGATAAGGCTTCAAATTGAATGTGTTTCTATATACTCATTTGAAACATGACATGTTCCAACCACGACTTTTGATAGTGAATCTTAAAGGCAGAGGTTAGAACAATTATTTTGCTGCAAGACAGCCAGAAAGAAAACTCGAAAAAGTCATTAGAAATTAATATATTGTTCACTTTATCATTAACTAGATCCTGCTAGCACCGTTGGAAAGTGGGGTATCTGATTGCAAACTCCAGCTTTGGGATTTTCCTTTACTGATGGAATTGCCAATCAATTATTCTCAGCTTACTTAACAAGATATGCTGTTTAAGAATATCCTCCCTCCAAGTTTAGTGTAAAGGAAAAAAACAAGATGATTGGAAAAGTGAATAACTTGTTTGATTGTTTTGGTGTATCTCAACACTTTACAAAAATTGCCTCATATAGTGACAAGTTATCGAGACTTTGGATGGCGAGAAACTTTAGGTTTACTAAGAGCAAGTTATCGAGACTTTGGATTATCTGGACATATAAAATGAAAAATTTGCTTTAGACATTACCCAAAATTTGCTTTTCAATCACCAACTCTAGTGATGAAGGCATCGGTAAATATGGATACTCGACTTTAGGTTTCCCTTTCAACCACGCATCTCCACTCACCATCCAACTAAATGACATGTTATCTTCTTCAGATAGGTAGTCCATCCATTCTTTCATGCTTATTTCTAAACATAAAACAGAATGGGAGAAGAAAAAGATGAGTTAAATAACTATTTAAGTAAAATTCATGTCGGATAATTTGTTGTCACGTCAAACTAGTCATTGCAGGTGCCACACCAACACATAATGAACACATCATCGGTTGTTAAGTCAGATAGATGGAATGTCCAAAAAATGACTTATGTGTAACAAATTTAAAATTTAAGGGACAAAATTGAGAAAAATATAAGTTAAAAGACCAAAACGGAAGACATAAACAACTTAATAGAACTAATAGTGCATTTTAGAAACAAACATGTTATATGGACACCCAAATTTTGACACAAGTATGGTGTCCTTTGTATTTTTTGGGTATTTTCGTAATCTGTGTATATTGTATAAGATGAAAAGTAAATGAGAGATAGACACAAAGTTATACGGTGTCAATTATTATGTGTCCAAATGACACAACTCTTGTAGAAATAAAGACAGGAGTAATTCTTACTTTTCCCTCCATATTCTCCTTCCAGTCTCTGGTGCATTTTGTAGCTCGCGAAACGCTGCAATTTTTGGCCTCGATTAGGGCCGCTCCGACAGCACCGTTAAAAGCGACAACTGAAGAGTAGCGGCGAGCTGCCGCTCCATACTGCTCCGATTTGATAGTGCCGTGAAACCATAGGGTAGAATTTGAGACTCTTTTTTACAATGCATTTGTTCTACATTATGATTTTGATGTGTGAGAAGAACTAATTAATGAAGTGATTATACCAGTTTTCTTATGAGCTATTACTATAATTTGCTCTCTGTTCCTTTTTCACATTGTATGAAGGTAGGTTAAGGTATCCATGGCTTCGGATTCAAGGAAACGCACATTGGAGGCTTTGGAAAGAAGAATTGCTTCTGCCAAAACTGAACTTTTGCTAAAAGAAAAGAAAAACAAAAAGGCTATAAATGAAGATAAGAAATCACCTATTCTTGCAACTTCTACTTTAATAATCCTTCCTTGCATTCAGCTTGCCCTTCATCAGAAACTGTAACCAAGAAAGGTAATTCAACATTCTCTTACTTCAGTTTTTTTATTACTTCTTCAGAGCCAGTACAACATTTATTCTTATATAGAATGATTCACTCATTCATGTTATATATCTCTTTATAGTACCATACATATTTAATGTGTTAGGACTTGGGAAGTATTTTATCTTCTTACCTTGCGTTTTGCAACACATCTGCATTATGTCTTTCTGCATTATTAGTTCTGTTCTGTGTCACAACATGTACATCTGTAAATATATTGTCTGCATTAAGCTGATACTTTATTTATTTATTTATTTATATTTTTCCATTTAGGGAATTTCAGTTTTTTTGGTCGTGCCATTTCGCAAGGTACTACTGTTTGGTTTATGTAACACTAATCTTCGGTAAATTTTGTACATTTTGATTTTGATGCCTTGATGAGGATGTTCATGATGCCTTGATGCAGATGCACCCCATTAAGAGCCCGGGTCCAGATGGATTGCCAGCTTTGTTCTTTCAGAAGTATTGGGGCATTGTAGGTAGGGATGTCATTGAGATGGCCTTAAATATCTTGAACAATAACAAATCTCTTGAGGACATCAATAAAACATTTATTGTTCTAATCCCAAAGTGTAAGAATCCTATTTCCCCTAAGCAGTTTAGGCCAATCAGTCTCTGTAATGTGGTGATGAAAATTGTGACAAAAGCTATAGCTAACAGGCTCAAGCAGATCCTGCCAGAGGTGCTAGATGAGGAGCAGAGTGCATTCACTACTGGGAGACTTATAACAGATAATGCCTTAATAGCCATGGAATGTTTTCACTGGCTGAAGAAGAAGAAGAAAGGAAAGAAAGGTACAATGGCATTGAAATTGGATATGTCAAAAGCGTATGATAGAGTTGAGTGGAAATTTGTGGAAGGTGTTTTGTTTGCAATGGGGTTCCCTAACCAAATGGTGCAGTTGATTGTCAATTGCATGTCCACAGTTTCGTACCAAATTTTAATTAATGGTCAGCCTAGTAAAATCTTCAAGCCTGAGAGGGGATTGAGGCAAGGGGACCCCCTATCCCCCTACCTTTTTATTCTTTGTGCTAATGTGTTTCCTGGTCTTATTCATAAGGAAATTAACAGTGGAGGTTTGCATGGCTTAAAGGTGGCCAGGAGAGCCCCTCAAATATCTCACCTGCTGTTTGCTGATGACAGCCTTTTGTT
The DNA here is from genome assembly GCA_963573325.1 of Astragalus glycyphyllos. Lineage (NCBI taxonomy): Eukaryota > Viridiplantae > Streptophyta > Magnoliopsida > Fabales > Fabaceae > Astragalus > Astragalus glycyphyllos. The sequence goes on from OY754311.1 coordinate 8,724,554, forward strand.
TACCCGTGCTAATGCTTCTGAAGCTGACAAAGTTATGAATATCCTAGCAACCTATCAGAGAGCCTCGGGTCAGATAGTGAACATGGAGAAGTCTGAGTGTTCGTTTAGTCGAAATGTTCTTGAAATTGATAAAAATCTAATCTGTAACAGGATGGGTGTAAAGACTGTGGAAACTCATGGCAGATACCTTGGACTACCAATTCCATTTGGTAGATCAAAGAAGGTAATCTTCTCCTTTGTCATTGATAGGATATGGAAGAAGCTTAAGGGTTGGAAAGAGAAGTTCCTATCTAAAGCAGGTAAAGAGACACTCATCAAAGCTGTAGCACAAGCCATCCCAAACTACATCATGAGCTGTTACAAGATTCCAGATGGCTGCTGCAAGGAGATTGAAGCCATGATCGCAAGGTTCTGGTGGGGATCAGGTGGAGGAGAGAGGAAGATTCATTGGATGAGTTGGAAGAAGCTTGCAAAAAATAAAAAGAAGGGAGGTCTGGGGTTTAGAGAATTCTCACACTTTAACACTGCTCTACTAGGTAAACACTGCTGGAGGCTGATAACCAAGGAGGGATCACTGATGGAGCAAATTTTCAAAGTAAGATACTATCCTAGAACCAATTTCATGGAAGCGGGAATTGGTTTCCAACCAAGCTATGCTTGGAGGAGCATTCATAGCGCAAAAGTCCCAATTCAACTAGGAGGCAGATGGCAGATTGGGAATGGCAGCAAAGTGAAGATATGGGGTGACAGTTGGCTCCCTGACCAATCAGATTTTGTGGTAAAAAGTGCTATTAGTGCCCTCGGTTCTAATGCTACTGTGAGTGAATTGATTGATGCTGAGACTAGAAGCTGGAATAGAGAGACTGTGTTATCTAATTTATCTCATTATGAGGCGGTGCAGGTTCTCAATATCCCTGTGTCTTTCAGACTTTCAGAAGATAAATTCATCTGGCACTGGGAAAAAGATGGAGAATATTCAGTGAGATCTGCTTATAGAGCCCTTTGTGAAGCTAAGGATAGATTGTTGCCCAGCAGTTCTAATCCTACTCTGGACAAGCTGTGGAGTTCAATTTGGAAGGTTCAAGTTCCTAATAACATTAGAAATCACTTGTGGCGTCTCTCTATGAACATCTTGCCTACTAGGAGCAACCTGAGGAAAAAAGGTATTCAGCTTGACACCACCTGCCCTCTTTGTAACTCTGGTTGTGAAACAATAGATCATATGCTTATGGAATGCCAATTTATGAAGTTTGCCCTGTTCTCATCTGTTATTGGTGCCTGTACTCCATGCTCTATGAATTACCATGATTGGTTATCCCACTGGTTATCAGGATCTGATGGTTTTGCTGCTCAATTGTTTGGGGTGTTGCTGTGGAAAGTTTGGTATGCAAGAAATCAACTTATATTCAAGAATCTAGTCCCGGATCCAGTGCTGGTGGCAGAGTCTACTGTTGTGTTTGTGCAGGAGTTTTCTGAAGCTAACAAAAAGAATGACTTAGGTAGAACAACTCCCGGTCGTGCCAGACCTGATATATTGCAGCAGGGTCTCTCCTTAGTTAAAGTTGATGCTGCTTGCCATAATGATGGAAGTACTGGATGGGGTTTGGTGGCTAGGAACAGGGAAGGAATTTTAATTGCTGCTGCTTCCACAGTTGCTGATATCTCTTTAGATCCTTTATCTGCTGAGATGATGGGGATTCGATGGTGTTTACTGAAAATCATTGAGCTTGGTTTGCCTAGACCAGTTTTCTATTCTGATGCTGAAGTTGCTGTGCGTTGTATTACCAATCAAACCAGAAGAGCAACCATTGATCCTCTAGTGCTAGATTGTCAGGAACTTCTCTTTCAGCTTGATGGGGCTTCAATTCATCACATTTCTAGGAATCACAATTCTGATGCCCACAAGCTTGCTAGTTTATCTAGAATCATAGGAAACCATGTTTGGTCATCTGATGTTCATTTAGCTTATTTAGCTTCCACGTTCTCTATTTCTTTAATGTGTAATGACTCTTATTCTCATTATTGAAATATATCTTTTATCTCAAAAAAAAAAAAAGTTTCCTATCTTCAAGTTGTCCAGTACTTTTCTTCTCTTATGGCTTTTATGACTACGAAGCTGTATAATATTCCAGGAAAAATCAATTGGTTCAATGTCTTCTTGGTGTAGATCTACATGGAGCTAATATTTTAGGTTTGAGCACACCCTTTTTTTGCTTTTGAATGAGTTTTGACACCTACAATACTTTTACTATATATGTTTTGTAGTTATGGAGTGTAAAATAACCCATTTTACTAGAATAAATGACATTATGATTCTGGAAACCGCAGAAGCGTTTAGGATAATTACTGAAGATAAATAGTTCGAGGTAATCATTTCTCTATTTACAAATAGAAACTGTTGTAGCATTATCCGAGCTGATACTGAGAATTTTTATTAGGTTCATTTGTAACTCAAACTTGTGTTGACCAAATAGGATTTGTTAACTTGCAGTTGTTCCGAAGAAGGATTCTGTAATTGTATTCCAAGTTGATTGCTGGAAAGTCACTCTGCATGGATTATGATATTAGTGGTAATCCTTCAATTGTAGGTGACATCAATGTTTCACATTAGGCCTTTTCTACCACTTTTTATATGTGACATCAATGTTTCACATTACGCCTTTTCTACCACTTTTTATATATGACGGCCCTTCATCACCTTCTTATTGAGTGAACCTTGTAATTGTCCTCTTGTGGTTTAAGAACTTTATGATAATTATCCCACAATTAAGATGTATAGAAGAGGTGAGCAAAAATGACGGTATGAGTATGACACCCACCCACCTTGATGCATTTACAAATTTCTATACCAAAGCTTATATATAAGAGGTCTTGCTAACAGCATCTTCTGTTTGGCAACACCACCTCCGGTCAAATTGGATCCCCCCGTTCAAATTTGGGGAGGGTTCATGCGAGTCTGAGTCTTGTTGTCAAGTCTAATTGGTTTTTGGTGAGTGTAGTGTGATGGTCGCAAAGGTGGAGTGATGACGAAGGTTTGAACGTTGTAGCTGCTCATTGGAAGAACGTAGGGGTCGTAGAGACATTCAAAACAATTTAAGATTCTTAATGCAAGTTATATGAGTTTCGACAAGAAGCTTGCAGTTGTGAGTGGTTTTGGGGTGTCTGTGTAACCCTATTGCACAAGGTCATGGAAGAAGGGGGCATGCATGTGGGGAGGGAAAAACACATGGCGGCGAGGTGTATTCGTGAGAATTAATTCATTTATTTAATTGACTAAAATTTCAGCTCAAGTTCACCTCATCTAATTCATGAATCAAGTTTAAGGAATTGTTTTTCAAATTGAAACACTATCTACTTAAAATTGTGCAAGACCGGTGATTTAACTTGGCTAAAGTTTCCATTGCTGGGATGAGTATCCTATTTCTAACCTCGACAACGATCAAGGGAGTCAAAGGTGAGGAGGCAAAATTTGCAACAATCCGCCTCGTTGCCATACTTAAAATTAATCACGACAAGTGGAACACTCTCATCGTTGCAAAATACATGTGAAAATCTCACATGACTACCCAAAACCTTGGCTCTCAAACCTAGCCAAGTCCATACCAATTCTCCAACCACCCAAAGGTTTTCCAAACACACCTAAGGGTAGTTTAAGATAAAAAGTGTAGGGTGTATTAGAAAAAAACAGGGGCTTCAAATAGCAACAGCCAAGAGAATATGTGATGAATGCATTTAAAAAGAGGGCCTGAAAAATTGTTTGGGTAATATAAAAAAAAAGGCACATTCCACAGGCATTGGAAGGCTGTTCGTTCCATTTGCACTCCTCCTCACAACACAACACAAAACAACCTCGGAGAATCAATTTACATTAGCGATGGCATCCTCTGTCGTGAAACGAGCTGGTTCATCAGCCATAAAATCAGTCTCCGCAGCTCTTCAGATCAACATCAGATCCTATGCAAAGATTGCAACTGGGACTGACATAATCTCTGCTGCATCAAATGTTTCTCTCCAGAAAGCTCGCACATGGGACGATGGTGTTTCCTCCAATTTCTCCACTACACCTATCAAAGACATCTTCAAGGTTTCTTCTTCTCTATTCCATTCCAACTTTCAATTTCAAATTCCATTTTTTTAATTTTTTTTTCAATTACTAATGTCTTCTTTTTTTTTCCCCTTCTTCAATTCGATGTTGCAGGACAAGAAAGTTGTCATCTTTGGACTCCCAGTAAGTTAATTTGACAATTTTTCTTATAATAAATTGATGGGTATTTTACTGTTGCATTTGTCTTGTAAAATTTCCGAGGAAAAAACAAATAACTTGTGTTCTTTTTTTGACAATGTGTTACTGTCAGGGTGCATACACAGGAGTTTGTACAAGCAAACATGTTCCTCCTTATAAGGATAATATTGAAAAGTTTAAGGCTAAGGGAATTGATTCTGTTATTTGTGTGGCTATTAATGATCCATATGCTGTCAATGCCTGGGCTGACAAACTTCAAGCCAAACATGCTGTAAGTCTTACCTCATATCTCTTTTATAGCCTTCCTATGTTTTGAGCATTTTTCTCTCCTTGCATTGTGTTTTGCATTAGTGATTATTAGTTTTTACTTTTTAGCCTTGAAGAACCATTGGAGTTGTTTGAATACAATTCTGTTCAGTTTCTGTTCCCTATTTCTAGTATCACAACTAAAGGATCATCCCATCTGTTAACTCATTTCAAACTGGTAACTGAAAGAAGAGAATGCCGGTTTACAATTTAACTAGATTCTTTTACCTATTCATACTTTCTTTTAGAGTTAGCTTTGATACTACTAGTTGTAAATGCACCTGTTGAAATAGCTCTATGTGTCACGAATATCATTAAGAATCGAGCGCAAAATTGTATGGGAGATGAATGGTAGAATGATTGTTTGGTTACTTACATAAAGAGTTTTGACAATAGTGAAAACTACCAAATCATAATGTTTCCAGATCATGAAAACTTGTAGAGAACAGTTATGGTGTATATTTATAAATTTTATATATATATATATATATATATGCAAGTATTGGCACTGCAACTTAAAATATCTTGATCTGTTCACTGTTGGGAGATCATAATCATCGTTATACATCATATGTTCAACAATTCAATATGAACATTTTTTTCCTATTTGCTGCCTTATGGTATTCCCATTTTTCTTTCTTTTGCACATTGGTTATGTGTGTTGCCCTTTCCCTTTTTCCAGATTGAGTTTTATGGCGACTTTGATGGAAGCTTTCACAAAAGCTTGGAATTAACTACCGATCTCTCTGGTGCTTTGCTTGGTACTCGATCTGAAAGGTATCATATACCCTTCTTGAACTAAAACTGGGCTAATTGACATTAAAACTTGTTTTGATTTTTGAATGAAATTGCTTTCTTCCAATATTTTATAACTGAATCAAATACCAAAATGGTGAAGTCACAATTCCATGTTTCAAATAACTTTGAAAAAGATGCAAAGTAGTGAAGGGATTATCGGATAATGGTAGCATAGCAAAGTTATATATTTACATACTTTCATTCTCAAAATGATAATTTTAGTGAGGAAATAAACATTATACATATGACTCAAAAGTTGGAATTCAGATGATGATGGATTTCAATTCTCCAAAGAATAACTATTGTTTTCGTGTAGATGGTCGGCATATGTGGTAGATGGAAAGGTTAAGGCTCTTAATGTTGAAGAAGCTCCATCTGATGTCAAGGTTTCTGATGCAGAGACCATTTTAGGACAGATTTGAAGTTTTTTTATTTATTTATATGTAACAAGTCTTTAATAAAATGTAGTTGATGCTTCCGGCAAAGCTGCTAATCGAATGTTTTAACTCGGGAGTTTCTTTTGGTTCATTGTTTAACCATTTAATTTCATTTTTTGTGTGTGTTGTCATACTATGCATATCATCTGAGATGTAAGTTTGATCAAGTTTGGAGAAAATTACCCTCACCTTCCCTCAAATTTGGTAAAATAACACATACACTCCCTTTATTTTGCAAAAGACACTAATCTCCCCTAGATTACACATACCTCCCCTCGATTAAATAAACATAGAGGATATGGAGGTGGGTGCTTGTGTTTTTAAATAAAATTTAAGCGATGTGAATGAAATTTTTTCAACAAATAAGAGAGGTGCATGTTCATTTAAAAATTATGGGGGGTGTCTATGTTATTTAATCATACATCAGGGGATGTGACGGTAATTTCCCTAGTTATTATCTTCTTGAGGCTTTCGTCGCATTTCTCCTTGTGACGTGTGTTTTTAATTGGGATTGTGATTGTGTCACGATTGTAGTTGCGTTGCAATCTCAGAAATATAAAAAAACGTGATGCCACTAACACAATTAGGTTTTTAAACCTTATTTCTTACACACGTTAAGATATAATGATTCCCTTGTGTGGCAAATGCAGAAATTACTATTAATTAACCTTTAAAGATGGGTTGTCAATGAATAAAGTATAGGTGTAGTTACAGTTAGCAGACAATTTTTTTGTTGACATCAGCGGACAATTTTCTTTTTTTTTGACGGCAGACAATTTTTTTTTTGACAAGAACAAACTTAATTCATTTCATTAAACAGAATTGTTTCAATACAGGTTGGAATGAAATAAAAAACGTGGGAACTAGCAAACAATCTTGATGCCCGTACTAACGTATGAGCAACAAGATTGGTTTGTCTCCGAATATAGCTAACCTCAAAGCTAACCTCCAAATATAGGTTGGACAATTTTCTTTTAAAATGTACTAATAGTTCCTTTTTTAGGGTCAAATTTAAAAGTTACTATCTCTGTCCCAAATCAATTTTATAAGTTGTTTTAACAAAATCAATTTATCACAAATTAATTGTTTTACATTTTCAAAAAAGCATCTAACATGTTTTTCCACTATTGTCCTTATTAATCATGACAATTTTTACATTTAATAAATGATTCACGTTTATCTTTGTAGAGAAATAAATGGTTAAATGGTAATTTAGACAACACTTTTTATAAAATCTAGACGACTAATCATTTTTCTTAATATGTGTGTAACAACCTTAAACTACAAATAAAATGGGACGGAGGTAGTAGTAGTTCCTAGATAGGTCCTGTGTCCGAAGTTGACTCAAATGTAAAACCTTGGATTCGGTCAATCTATCTCTCAAGATATTGAAATTAGAAAATAACCTTATGAGACGATCTTCCAGATTTAATATGATAAAGAAATATTTTATAAAAAGAAAACGTAAGCCACAATACACTCATTCAAGTCATCTGAAAGATACAGGTGGTGTTAATTTAATTTCTGAAAGAAAAAGTGCGGTTATAAAAAAAAACTGAGAAAAAATGCATTGATTGAATCATTTAATTATAGAATCAAAGTCCATCCGAGAAACAGGAACTAGCATATAATCAGCTCCTAAGGGCAACATCGACTTAGCACACAACTGCACAAGTTCATCATCGACAGCACGCATGAGAAATTGGAACTGGCAAAATCAAAGCGCACTTGCATGAAGAAATTGACTGTGTTAAAATAATGTGTTGTAGCAACTTCACAAATCCATATATCTAATCAAGTAGTAGCTCACCAACACCGTTGACCCAATGACTTAATCTACCCTGGGACACGGGGGTCGACCCAATGCTCCCGAGTTCGATTCCCGCAGTGGAATACTCCGTGGGTAGCCAGCGATGGTCCAAACCAAAAAAGAAAATCAAGTAGTAACTGAAGTAACGACTTAACAAGCAACTCTCAACTAGTAGGCCCATATAAAGAGCATATTAATCTCTGCATATGTAACAGATGAGTGATACTTGAATGGAAAATGACCCAAATCAATCGCCTAGTTAGAAAAATTAAGAGACTGCAATGCAAAGCAGAGAAACTCTACAATCTAAATTATTTCATTAAGCGATTAAAGTGTTGACATGTAAAGAGAAAAAACGATAAACATGGATGAGAAATCCATGAAACTACATGTTATAAGTTTATCAAATAATCCTCCAACAGAATAAACCGCTAGGCTCTATAAATTGATCATATATAGTCAACTCCTACAAATCATGGACCGTTGATAACAATGCAGGACGCCTACCAACACGTACATTGGTTATCAAAGTCGTCTCTTGCACTTCTTGGACAAGTGAGAAGATAGATAAGCATAGTACCGGAACTGATGACCCCAAAGCTACGTCCTCACAGCATCATGTCCACTCTGAATGAAGAAACAAAATAATTGAAAGCATTAATCATCATTTAAAGTGTAAATCAATTTACATAGCATCAGTTAATTATAAAGAAAGAGTTTTGATAGATGGAAATGGACTAACCTGAACACATGGAGGAATTTCCATTCTACCAGCAACCGTGCTAGAAATTACCGAGGGAGAATCCGGACTAACATTATGAACCAGATCTCCACTAACTTCAACAGACTTCCCTTCTTTGGGAAAGCTCGAAGTTCCCTCAGCACGAGTAGGAGAACCAGGCCTTTTTGAGGAAAGATCGAGGCGTTCAATCATACGTGCAACTCCAGCTATGCCTGCATTCATCTCACGCTGAACTCCTTTACTCAGCTCTTTTACTGTGGCATTACGAGCAAGTAACTTCTCTTTAATGCCACGAGTACTTTTAGTAATTGACTCCTTATATCTGTTGCAAGATTTCAGATATATTAGCACTAAAGGGTAATTGGATTTTACAAGAATCCAAGAGCTAACATGTTTACCTGGCTGAAGCAGCAGAAAATTTGGATTTGATCGACTCTGGGAAGGAGAACGTTTCAGAAGTGTTTAGTTTTCTCGCACTCTCAGGTGAGGTCGGACTGTTGAGAGTTCTGAACATGATCATGTAAAAAGTTCACATGAGAAATCAGTAGGTAAATACTCGAGGAAAGAGCTTGTGGGAAAATCTGATGGCACTGCTTTATGCCTAAAGTCGTAAACAACTGGTACCTGTGTCTGTAAGCAACATCGGTCTCAGGACTAGTAGTTCTCGCAATCTCCTCATCAACAATAGAAAGTTGAATGTTGGCAGTTGATGGTTCACCGGGAATTGGGGAACTAACCCCAGATGGTGAAGTTGTAAGAGTTGATTGCACTCCAGATACATGTCCAGAAGAGCCGTAAACAAGAATCTCCGATGGACCTGCACCAGAAGATCCCTGCCTTTTCTGTCTCTGAATTAAACGAGCTCTACTTGCAGCAGCAACTAGGTGCTGCATAATATGCTCATCAAAATCAGAGTCATCAGAACAAGAATCATCCTGCAACATAATAATTTGCCTCACGTCATTTATCAAGGAAACCAACACAAAAAACGTTAAACACAAGAAAACAGTTCCAAGACACTAATAGTTCACTCACAGTCACATGATCATCACTAAGCCGTTCATAGGGAGTATGAGAATTGGTGAATGAAGATGAATAAACGTTTCTTGTTCTTGTGAGTCTTTCAGCCTCCACTGCAGCTAGAAGCTCTTGGCTACAAAAAGATAAGTGATTGATGAAAACTACTAACCATACCCATAAAAGGATTGTTATCAAGTATTAGAGAGTGAGGAGGGAATGTAAGAAACTTGAAACTTGCAAGTGAATATATACCTGTCCGGGTCTTTCAAGGCAAGTGATTGCCAACATATTGGGCATTCTTTGCTTCTTTGTGACCTAAAGTAAAAAGGAGTAATGTTAGAATCCTCAAATTACAATTCACACCATGACCTATTTAACAAGCTGTATAAGCTTACCATTCAAGAATGCAATGCAGATGATATTCATGTTTGCAACAGGTAACCTGTGATTGAAAAAGAAACGCATTATACACTGTTCAACATTAAGGTTCAGAAATTAATATCCTCAACTTGTGAATTATCCTTTTCATCATCTACAGATTGCAATTCATCCACAGAGAAAGCATAATAAAACACAACAAAATAGATAAATATCTCATTGCTGAAGAAATGTCTAACATAACACCACAGGATTCAACAAGATTAATCCTCGAATACAGAGTGAAATGTAAATGCTACAAAAATTAACCCCCAGTTGCACATAAAAATTTGTTAATTGGTACAAGGAGAAAGGGAAAATATGGCTTTTACAACTGTTGTAACACTACTTATGATGCTTAAATAAACACTATGGTATGGCAAAACTTCCCTAATATTTCAATTAGTATAAATACTGTTGCTGACAGAACAGAAACAGATTCCATCACCACATGCATCTCAAAATGAAATAAACAAATTCAATCAAAAATCAACAAAAAACAAAATCCAAAAATCACCCCAATTTCTCAACTCTTAACCAAAAAAAAAAAACATAAGCTATCAGAAAAAACACATCAACTTCGAGCCTAATATAACCCTAAAAAACAAAAGCTTTAACAATTTACAAGACAAATAATAAGATCATAGGCACTCAACCACTCGTTCAAGTTCGTAACTTTCTCAGAAACTAAAATGCACAAAAAAAAAAAAGTGATAAGTGGGTAAGATGATGACATACAGTGGATGGATCTTGGATTGTAAAGGACTCAAGACATATGCTGCAGGAATCCTCGTAAGAGTCATCGAAAGCTGAAGAAGATGAAATGTGTGAGAGAGAAGATGAAGAGGTGAAATTTGCCATGGTATGGTTAGTTACACGCAGTGGTGTGGTGTGTGGTGGAGAAGAAAAGAACCCTAGAATGAAGAAAAAGAGAGAGAGGGAGAAAAATAAGCGAAAACCCGATTCAGACGTTTGATGAAATCAACGCACCATTTTTCTTTCTTTTCTCTTTTTTAATTAATTAATTTTCTGACGAATCGCGATGCTTTTTGTCTTAATCACTTCATTATTAAAATTAAAAAATCATCTATTTTTTATTTATTTACTTTTGACAAAATAAAAAACCATCTCTTTTTTGACAATAAAAAAAAAAAACCATCTACTGAGTTTGAGTCTTCTGCTTTTGGATTTCTTTTTCTCTTTTTGTGTTTGATGTTTTCTGTTTAACGTTAACTTCTATGTTCTTTTTCTGTGCCGTATATGTATGTTGCCCGCTATTTTTGTACCAGTACTTGGTCTCAGTGGTAGTATATTCTACAGTAGTACTTGGGGTGCTAAGCTAATAACTACTCAATCTCTTTTGTTTTTCACAAGCTTTCTCTTTTTTTTTATATCAGGAAATTTTGACAAAAAATACTATTTAAAAATAACATGTGCTATGTATAATTGTGAAGATTGCTTACAAATATCATGTCAAACTAAAGAGTAAAATAAATCATCTTAAACTAAAAAAATTCTTCAAAATTAGGTAAAAAAACACTAAGTAGGCACAACCAACACTAAATCGGGAGCTAGATACCTTCAAAATTAGGTGTTCATTTTATGAGGCCTTGGATTCTTTTCTTTTATTTTCAATTGTACCAAAAAAAAATACATACAACTTAAGTATTTGGAGTTTTTTAGGATTCTAAAAGCCCCTTTTTTTACAAAAAAAAATGAATAACTCTTTAAAAAATAAAATACTAATTAACCATTAAAAAATAAAATACTGGTCAAACTAATCTTTAGGTGATTATATGTTCATAATTTTTTTATAAGATCTAAGTTGAATGATATGGTGGATCAATTTGATATATTTTTTAACTAGTTAGACTATATTTGAGGACTAGACTAATATTTTTTCAAAAAAAATATTACATTATTTTTCTCCTCCATTATGAGATAGTTTTCCTTATAAAAAAGATAATTTTGTATTGAGCATTGCTATTTAATAAAAATAATTTTTGTAAGAAATACACTTGAAGTTGAATTGTAGGCACAAACTAACATTGCACATCAAGTGTTTTATTTTGTTATTTTTACTTTTTGTTACTTTTCTTTTCTTACCATCTAACATTTCTCTTTTTTTTTTGACCAAATATCTAACATTTCTCTTTTGTATTTAGCTAACTACACCACTCCTTAGTGCTTACTCTAGAAGATGAAGCGAGAAATTTAAACTATTGGTATGTAAATTAATATTTGGTATATATTAATTTACACACTAACTATTAATTTACATTCCAATGATTTATAGTTGGTACGTTGATAAAAAAGACTAATAGTTAATAGTATTTTAACTCATTTTTTGGTAAATAAATGTATCCCCTCCATGCGCTATTGTAGAGATTAATTCCTCGAGTTACTGATTGAATAGTTAATTTTTTCAATGGAGGGTTGAAATATATTTTAAAGAGACGAAGAAATATTACATTTCTAAACTATTTTTAAGTTAATGCTAAACTCTTATAAATAAGGGTATTCAAATACAAACAGACCAAACCAATACTACAACCAATCCATAGGAAACTGAAAATCACTTTGGTTTGTCAGAAAAAAAAACCACTTTGATTTGGATTTGTTTACGTCATTCTATCAATAAATCGGTCGATTCAGCTTGAATATCGGTTTGTTTTCCTGCAACTAATAGCTTAGTCACACTTAGACACGTGGCTATTCAAAATTACGTTAATTACTAAAAAAATAATCAAAATTATGTTAGTTCTAGCGGAATTGGTTCAGATTTCTAAAGTAAATTCTCGGTTCGAGCATTTGTAGAACGCAAAAAACTGGGATATACTAAAATGAGAAGTAATTAAATTATCCATCAACAAAATTGATAAATAGTACTGTGTACCGATAACATTGTTAAAAAAATAAGTTGATGACAAGGCCTATGTTAAGGAAATACTAGTGTGTAGGACCCGTGCGCTGCACGGGTCGACATTTTCTTTGTTAAATGTAAATTGAAAATAGTTTGTATTTTAAAAATTATGGATATATATATATATATATATAATTGTTTTATATTTATTTTTACCAAAGCGACCAATTATATTATTGTATATATATATATATTGTGTTTTATTAAATTGTGATTAGGTAAAAAAAGGCGCAGCACATTTGTAGATTAATTATGGTAATACAAAAAGAAGTCTGTGATTTGGTACTAATTTATTTAATTAGATAAACTATTAAAAAATCGCATAAATGATTAGTAATATAACTCCGGCTGTCACAAAAGTTTGAAAATCTATATCCGTATGTTTTCAATATATTTAATTTCGAAGGTGTCCTTCATGCGACACATACAAACCTTACTACAATATTTTCAATATATTTAATTTCGAAGGTGTTTAATTGTAGTAAGGTTTGTATGTGTCGCATGAAGGACACCTTCGAAATTAAATATATTGAAAACATACGGATATAGAAATCTGAACCAATTCCGCTTGCCTACACATACAAACCTTACTACAAACCTTACTACAATATTTAATTTCGTATTAGTCATTAGAGGATGGTGGGGTTAACTTACTTTTTTAACAATTAAACACATTAGAATCTGAACGCTTATGCTTCCATTATTTCCTACATCAAATCCCTTTCTCTCAACGCTTGGGATCTAAACTTTGTTCACACGCTTTGTGAAGGCAACTCGTGTGCTGATTGGTTCGCAAAGTTTGGAGCTAATATGAGTTATGGAGATCATGTGTGGCCTCTTTGTCCTGCTGCTGTCTCGCCTCTCTTATCGCGGATGCTATGGGATCGAGCATGTTAGACTCTAGTTTTGTTTTGTTTTTTGGTTGCTTTCCCTTTGATCCAAAAAAAAACACATTAGAATCTAAAATATAACAATAATTTAATAATATTTTTGGTGTAATTACTATTTTATACTAATCCTGAGAATATTATTTGTGAATTCAAATAGTTACTAATTAGATTTTAGAGATATTGGTATTTATTAATTTATCATTAGTAAACTAATAGAGGTATTAGCTTATTTATTTACTTGTTTTATCAAATTAATTTATGTACACAAATAATACTGCTCCTAATTATTTATTTTTTTACCAAAACTACTACTTATTATTTTAAATTTTTATAATTTTATGTTTTGTTGGTTACAAAAAAAAGGGAAATAATTTTATGTTGTAAGTATCAGAGTGGTTATAAATTCTTAACTTATTAATAAGGAAATTTGTTAAAATAGTTCCACAAAATATTATCCATATTTAAAAGATAAAAAACATTTAAATCAAATAATAAAATACACACATTAATTGTTACAACTCATTATTGGCTATTATTATCTTCCTTATAATTTTTATTTTGATATATACGCCAATATCATTTTTTTTACCAATATACGCCAATATCATTTAAATATATAATTTTATAATATATTTGCAAGCCAGTAAGTTATCGCACGGGAGCCCCAATACTAGTTTTTGACACAAACTCACTAATGATCATTTTTGATTCACAAACACCACCATGTGTTGAATTGAAAGCAACAGGTTAACATATCGAAAGGGAAAGTTACCCTTTTAATATTCTCCACTCAGACAAAATCTAGTTTACTCAGCACAAACCTGGTTTTTAACACCGTCAACCACCGCCTTCACACCGTCAATAATGTCGAGAGGGACCCGTTTGGTTTGGCTTTTCAGACCGTCAATCACCCAGATTTGTTACGAATCTGTCGCGTTCCGAGTGATGAATGCAACACGTCATTGAGTCGCAACTATCCTGCTCCGTCGATTGATTCACACGCCGCTCTCAGAGCTCGTTCGTTGGTCACTTCAGGCGAGGTGAGTCGATTCAATTTTCATTTTCTGTACCAATATTGCTGACTACTTTTCATGTTGTTATGTTGTTTATAACCAAGATGATAAATTAATTTAAATAATATTATACTGGTTGACTCTATAGCTCCAAAATTTGGATATTTCTAACAAATAGAACAACTATTTCAGATTTTATATTTAAATATTTAATGAATTTCTATATCATGTTGAAGATGGAGGACGCGGGGATCTCCAGAACGGAGTGCGTTATTATAAGAATTCGGATAAAACTCAAGCCACCCATTTTAAAGGAGTTGGGATATTGGTTCTTATTATGAGATTTCGGTTCAATCTCAAGCCATCCATTTTCCAGGAGTTGGGATTATGGTCCTGCAATCAAAGGTCTGTCACCTGTGCTAACTCTTACTCCATATAGAATAGTGGATGGAATTATATTTAACTCTTACTCCATCTATCATTTGACTATTTGCCGTAACAACAAAAACCATCCGTGTTCATTTTCTCAAACTGGCATGATAACAATATGTAATCACACCAATTTTCGTCCTAATTAAAACAGTAGGAAAATTTCTCCCAAATTAGATTTTTCTGAATGGCCCCATGTTAGATTTTTCGTGCCATGACAACGTATGAGCAGTCCTGGAACCAAGGTAAATGTTAATGCATATTCGAGGTTGTCTCAATAGAAAAGAATCGATATGGACAACGAATAGTAAGAGTATGGTGATTTACCTCAAGTTGATGAATGCTATTTAAGTAGCTGATAGCAGCAGGAGGATTCTGCAAAAGGAACCTATCTAACATATTGAATGCCTCCTCCATCTTGTGCTGTTAACTGATGTATAATTTGTTGTGATGGTGTGTTTGCAGGTGCATGAAGGAGGCTAGTAATTGGACAACACTATAAGGTGTTCGATTTTTATGGGGTCTCACTGGGGTGTGGATTAATTTCACCCTAATTTAAGAGATATTTCAGGCTTACGTGTATCCTGAAGGAGTTAATTGTTCCAAAGTTTTAGGGTGGTGTTGAATGTCCCCATTTAAGCTTTAGTTGTAATTGTTTTTCTTTTATTTGATAACCAATAGAAATTGTTTTGTTTTTTGAAATTTGAAATACGGGACCGAATATTCCATGGTAATTGCGTTTAATGCACTGCTGATTTGGTAAAACTTATTCAGCAAATTATTGCCTATTAAAGTCGTGTAATAAATTCGGAATTGCAGTAGGAAAATTACTCATAACCATTTTATATTGTTGCCTTTTTTAGAGAGTTCTGGTTAATGAATACTCATCATTGTTGTTTATTGTTGTTTATGATGACAGTCAACCCGTTTATATTTATTTGAATTTGAAATGAAGTAGTTTTTGAGAGGTGATGTGTCTCCACGTAAGGTATGAGTTGGCCACGTCATTAGTAGGTGCAAATTACATGGCAGATTGCATGGCGCAACCATTGAGTGACAAATGTGATCAGTTAAATGTGAACAACTCATAGTTGTATATAGTATAGATAGATATGAGGTTGTTTGAGCTTCAAAATAAGTGTCAACAACGAACTTGTGGCTGGAAAAGTCCTCCACCAACAAGTTATACAACAGCCATATAAACTGTTTACTTGTATTGTATGTCGTCTACAGCTTTTGGTGTCGGTGGTGAGAGTTGCACTAGTACTTAAGAATTATGGAACAATTTTTGTGAAAAAAGAAAAACAAAAGAATTAAGGAACAATAAACAACAAAAGTTCCAATTACACGGTGCATTGAGGGTTATACTTCGTACAACCCCTTAGTTCTAGCTCTCACAAATTTTGCAAATGATTTTAATCTCATGAAATTCATCAATTACATGATGGTCATACTTCGTACAACCCCTTAGCTATTCAGTAGACATCCTCTCACTCTCAAAATCCCCAAAATACTCCTTTTCTAATACTACTGGTTTTTATTGGTTCAGACGATGCTCGTCCGTGCTCCGAACCTCTTCTAATTTATAACTGAAAGGAAAAAATGGGCGTTTATGTGTGTTATTAACTGGTTCAGACAATGCTCGTCCAAACTGGTTCGGAGCATGCTGCTCCGAACCTCTTCTAATATAACTGAAATGAGTGTTTCTGTGCATTATTAACTAGTTCGGACGATGCTAGTCCGAACTGGTTTAAAGAACGCTGCTCTGAACCATCGTAGGAGCATCAGATTCATTAATGGCATTTTGGTCTTTTCATGCGTGTAGGAGGTGTTCACTGAGTAGCAGGGGGTGTATGAGGTATGGGCCTTACATGAAGTTTATAGGCTAAAATTTGCATGAGCGCGCTTGGGAAAGAAAAAGGCCACACAGGCCCAAATTTACAAACATGTGATTTAGTGCACTTTACTATTTGCACCCCCAAATTTACTAATTACAACCCTAGAAAAACTAAAAGAGTTTTGAGGAAATTATTACAACTAATTTTAAACAAGTATTTATAATGCTAGTTTAACATTTAATAGGATTACAACGCGAGAGAACTCTCCAAATGTTAAACTAATAGGTGAGATTCTTCCACCAGGATCAAATGGAAATTGATAGAACTCTCCAAATGTAGCTAATAGGTGAGATTCTGGTCTAATTAATATACCAATGTATTCATATCCAAGGTAAAGAATTTTAACAGTAAGGATAAAGGTATTATACCTTATAGAGTTGACATTTAAAAACAAATATACCTTCCTAAACTTGGATAAATTGCCAAGCAATGTCATTGCAAAGGGTCCAAAACATGTTGAGCCTCAGGGTAATTATTCTAATCTGGATTGATTACCATGTTTATGTTTCCAAAGGAGATTTTTGTAGGCAAAGCATCACGAGAATAAGACAAACACTTATCATTGCAATAGCCAGAATACAATGGTTATCTTAACAATAATGTTTTCTTAACCACACTTTCTCTAATAAACAAGCATATCTTATGAGTGAAATCCTGACTATTGGATTCTTGATTCTCTTGTTCCTTTTTTCTTTGTTTCAAAAAACAATCTGATCATTATGAATTTGGGACTAAGAGACAAAATAGTTACTTTTTGCTTGATATGCATAAAAGTAAAAGTATTAGAGCTTGCATTATGTATTTTTGTCACCAACCATGGAACTTTAAAACAAAAAAGAAAAGGCTTTTTTTGGTAACCCTTCCTTATCACCCATACCCTCCATAATTCCGAATTTACACCATAAATCCGGAAAATTCCGAATTTACCCCATAAATCCGGAAAATTCTGAAATTTAACCCAAATTTACTCTAACTTCGGAATATATTTTGTCATTTTTTCCGAATTTACACGTATTTTCGGAATACAATTTAAAAAAATGTATTCCGAATTTACACGTAAATTCGGAAATTTTCATACCCCCATTCCGAATTTACGTGTAAATTCGAAAAATTTAAGAAAAACGTTTATTTTAAAAAAAAAATTAGGGGTATTTTGGTCCAAAAACGATTTATGGGGTATTGGTGATAAGGAGGGGGGTAAAAAAAAAGCCAAAAAGAAAATGATTTTTCGCGTATTTTTGTCATGCCAATTTTATAGGTTTACCTTTCCATTACATATCTGGGCTCACTCATATTAAATTCATATCATATGATGTGAATGGTTTGCTCCTAAGAAGGGTATACTATCAAATCAGATTGGGCGATTCAATAGGTTGAACTAGGAACCAAACAATTCATTTATTGTAAGTACCAAACCAGATTGGACGACTCAATTTTGATGAATACGCTTTAATTACATTTATGATAAGCTGTCATAAAATGCTAAAATATACTAGCAAAAAATAAACCGGAAAACCTCTAAGGGTCCGTTTGGATCAACTGCTAAATTAAGCGCAAATGGCCTATGACATAAGCGTTTATCATAAAGTGTTTATGCATAAGCTGTTTATATAATAAAGAATAAAATAATATTAAACTAGTTTTCTATATGTCACGAGATGTTTTCATTAGCAGTCATGTGAAGCTTATCAGAATTAGCTGAAAATAGCTTATCAACATGTCATAAGCTCTCCCAAATAGTCACATAAATACTTTTGCTAATAGATGAGCCCAAATAAATTGATATGATTTACCGTTCAATAAAAGAAGTTCAGATTTTTAACAATTCATTCAAATCTTTTAACTAGTAGTACCATTTTTGTGTCTTATTCTAGAGATATAGTATAAATTGACTGATTGTCAGTGCTATTAATTTCCCCTGCCATGGGGACACAATTTTTCAATCTTTCCCAAGGAGGACCCCAACCATGCATGAACTAGAAGGTCCACTTGTTGTTCTGAACGGCCGGAATTAATTCACAAAGAACCCTTGTGAAATTCCAGGTAGCTTCCAAAATACAAAAGCTATGATTAGACACGAACGTTGGATCTTAATCTCGTGATATTTTTATGTAATGACAAGCTTATTATGCTATTACTTTATGTTTAAATTTCTTAATGTTACTCCCTCCGTCTCATATTAAGTGTCTTGTTTGTCATTTTTCTTTGTCTCAAATTATCTATTACTTTAGAATCCCAATACAACATTTATTATTACTTTCCAATAATACTCTTACTTTGAATTATCAATAACCGTGCATTTGCACAAACCAAAAAAAAGTGTAATGATGTTTTAATCCGCGCATAACTCTAAATGACACTTAATATGAGACGGAGGGAGTATTACTTAAGTTCTACTAGACTTATACCAGCCGTCAAAAATGACTTGAAAAATCACTCACCCCGACCCCGAGAAAAATCTACCACCGTACACCTAAAAAAACAAAGAGTTGTAGCACAAGATATTTGCATGCAGCTAGCTAGTGAACAAAACAATATTGGTAATCAACGGCAGCAATTTAGGGGTGTTCAAAACCGAACGAAACCAATAGAAAACCGCAAACCGAACTAAACCAAATCGAAAACCGCTTTTGATCGGTTTTGTTCGGTTTTTTTTCATTTCACAACGCGGTTCGGTTCGGTTCGCGATTTCAATTTCAGAAACCGAACTAAACCAAACCACAAATAACACTAAGGCTTGTTTAATTACAACCTTCATACTAACCCAAATGCAACTAAAACTCAACTCTCACTCACTTACTAGCCCAAATCCAATTAATTCTTTGACTCACTTATAAACAATCCATATTGTTATGTTATATTTAAAAATTACAATAAACTTGTCAAAAAATTACAATAAAATATTTAATTCAAATTCTTTTAAACGTTGTCTTAGCTATTTTAAAAGAATTAAAAGAGAGTAATTTATATACTACATATATTTGAGTAGATTTTTTCTTAAAGATTTATGTTAGTCATTTTTTATGTTAGTTAATTTAACTTCATTTTAAATTATGTTTTGTCTTGGAAAAAACTGAACCAACCGAACCAAACTAAACCGCATGTAATTTTACCTTAAGGTTCAATTCACTTTTTATCTCGACATGTATAAGTTGTTGTCATGTGATTGTGATGAAAGACAACACCACCAACCAGATTTTTCTTGTCAGCAGTCAGCAGTCGTTTTCGTTGTACGCATGAGGGAAAGTATTTAGCGGTGCAGAATGAGCGGGGAGGGGAGGGGAGGGGAGAG
Source organism: Astragalus glycyphyllos (assembly GCA_963573325.1). Taxonomy (NCBI): domain Eukaryota; kingdom Viridiplantae; phylum Streptophyta; class Magnoliopsida; order Fabales; family Fabaceae; genus Astragalus; species Astragalus glycyphyllos. Next base: position 8,744,772 of record OY754311.1, read on the forward strand.
GAGCTAGAGGTTTAGGTGAATTATTGATTGCTGTGTACTTTTAATCATGCATGGAGAGACCCCTATATTGTGTGTGTGGTCCAAGTTATGAAGTTAAGACCATCAACAACAACAACACAAAATGGGAAATTATATTATTCTAGCATCACACTCTTATACTACCTCCGTTCCATTTTATAAGTTGTTTTAGCAAAATCAATTTGTCTCAAATTAATTGTTGTTTTACATTTTCAAGAAAGCATCTAACATGCTTTTCCACTATTGCCCTTATTAATCATGACAACTTTTTACGTTTAACAAATGATTCACGTTTATCTATGTAGAGAGATAAAGGGTTAAATGGTAATTTAGACAACACTTTTTATAAAATCTAGATTACCAATTATTTTCTTAATATGTGTGCAACAACCTTAAACTGCATATAAAATGGGACGGAGGTAGTAATGTTTCGAATTTATATGGATTACACCAAGTTTATATAAGACCTATACATTTGAAATTCAACTAATAAGACAATGTGTATTGGAAAATGAGTGTAGGAAAGTGCGTCGTAGCAGTCTCTAACAGTTATTTTTCACCACACGCTTTCTTATTAATTAAATTTCAAATGAGTTTTACTAAATCATGTAGGCCTTATGCAAATTTTGTGAAATCCATATAAATTTAAGTCATTATAAGTAAGAGTGTGCACCAAAGAGTATAATAGAGAGTGTATTAACGATTCTATATAAATAATGTGTAGACATAAAATATATAAATAATTGATGAATATATATATATATATATATATATATATATATATTTAATTTTAAAAAGTAACATGTAAATTATTTTGATATCATCTTTAATATTAACTAATTATATGCATGTTGTCATTATAGTGAGTTGTGCTAGGTCTAACGGACTTTAGTACCTTAGTTTGTCACCAATCATTGCGATACACCAACAAATCTAATCTAATCTATGTATCTATCTAATCTATCTATCTAATCTAATCTAATATCTATTTAATCAAACAAACAACTTATAAAAAGACCATTTTGGACATCTTCATTTTTTGACACATCACCACTCTATTTCTTATTTTTTAATTCTATTTTCTCTTTCTTTCTAACTCTTTCTCTTTCTTTCAACCTCATATTTCCAAATATTTCTCACTTTTTTACCCATCTACTATTTGTGTCCCCCACATCTTTTATTTAAAAATATTTCTTTTCCCAATTTTTTTTAATCTACTATATAGTATAATATAATTAAATTAATATTAAATGATTTACAATTAACTCCTATTTACTATCTAATCTAATATCTATTTATCTAATATAATATCTAAGGACAACATTGTAATTTACTATCACACCTTTTTTCATCTAACTAAGGATAACATTGTAATTTACTATCACACCTTTTTTAAATTTTCTCCTCACTCTTACTTTTTTCCTACTTTCTCATACTATTTTTTCAATTTTCAAAATTCTAATCAATTGAAACTACGAGATAACTGCACTGATATATAAAAAAACACGGGATAACTGTACCGATATATAAAAAAACACGAAATTAATATCTAAAAAAATAAGAAGACTTAATGACTATTTGATTAATATTAAAAACACATGTGACAAATATTTGTCACTAATACCTATAAAAAGACAAATAATTGTAACGATAAGTAATAAAACACAGGATAAATATCTCTAATTGATAATCTACTATCTATCTAATATCTATTTATCTAATATAGTCTAATATCTATTTATACAAACAAACCACGCTTCAATTATTACCTAAACAAGTCTCATTATTTACTTGACAACTCATCTAACTAAGGGCAACATTGTAATTTACTTTCACATTTTTTTTCAAATTTCTTCTCCCAATACACTTTCTTCTCATTCCCTTTTTTATCAACTTTCTCTTTTTTTTTTCAAATTTCGAAATTCAAATCAAACCTCGTCCTACTATCTACTATAATCTACTGATCAATTAAAATAATCAACTGAAACTACGAGATAACTGCATTAATTTATAAGAAACACAGGATAACTTCACTGATATATAAGAAAAACACGAGATTAATATCTAAAAAAAGAAAACTTGATGACTATTTAAACTACCGATTAATATTTAAAACACATGTGACCTTCTCATTCCCACTTTTTTCAACTTTCTCCTTCTTTTCTTCTCAAGTTTCAAAATTCAAATCAAACTGTTCCAGAGTGGGCCGAAGACCAGTCCAGGCCCATTAAGGATGACAGAGCATAGACCAAAATGAATGGCTCTGATCAGACCGTACAACGATCTAACGGCCATAGGCAACTACCAAACACTATATAAGCATTCACTGGGTCATTGTCAGGTACACACTATTCATTCATATTAGCATTCTGCTCGTTCGCTCCTGACTTGGGCGTTGGAGTGTATTCGCAGGTACACCCGTCCGCTTTTCCCATCTTGGAGCACGACCAACAGAGCGAGCGACAGGTGACTTGGACCTCAACGGCATCGCTGCAAAGCGTCAAAGGTACAGATCAATTGGCGACCACAGTGGGAGCCCGCGCGCTTTCCACCATCATTAACAACACCATACGCAGCGAATCATGGTTATCTCCGGGGGCACGTCCGCGGACGCTACAACCAACCGATCTATCAAAAGAAGATGGGGTGAGATCGCAAGTGTCGCCTCTAAAGCTGCACCAACACCCTCCCCTCAGCGACATGCTATCTCGTTTGGAGACGAAGACCTAATTGAAGGAACACCTAATTACGAAGTACCACTAGTAGTAGCTGCGGTGATAGCTAATATGGAAGTCAGGCGAATTTTGATCGATCAGGGAAGCTCGGCAGATATCATCTTTAAGGACCTGTTAGATGCGTTGAGAATCTCCCAAGACGACCTGAGACCCTTCACGGGAATGGTGTTGACTGGTTTCAACGGAGCTCCTACGACCCCAATAGGACGAATCGAGTTGATGGTGACCTTTGAAGACGACGTTGCCACGAGACCACTTTGTAGAGCGGCGGATATGCCCGAGATCCCACCCGAGGTCGCTTGTCAAAACTCTTCTTCTTCTTTCATTATGGCTTGTAATTCGAATTTAATCCTTTGTTTACTGATCCTAGGCTATAAATAGGACCTCATTTCAGCTGTAATGGTACCGGAGCATACTTGTAATCTCACTCCAAAGTTTAATCTAAGTTCTTGCAATTCTCTTTAGCTTTTGCTCTTTTATTTTCATGTTCTTTACTTTCTTGCTTTTATAATTTCTGTTCTTAATTTAGATTTCAGTCATTTACAATTATGTCTCTTTATCTTATTGCAATTTATCTTCTAAGCATGAGTGAGTAGAAATATGGTCTTGGGTTATTGGGAGTAATCACAATGATAGGTCCCTAGTAATTCCCAAAGACTATTCTCCACTCCAATTGTTTTTCTAATTCTAATCTATTTTCATTATACCTCAATCTTATTTTTAACATTAGAGTGAAGTACCGAGAGGTGAAATTCTATGTTTGACCTATGAAAATAGACAAGAGAATTAAGATATGAGAATAATCCTAATTCTCTTGAGGTATTTAAAAGGTTTTGTTCTTAAAGGGTTTTGCTAACTTTCAACCATGAGAATAGGATTGAAAGTTAGATCAAAACACATCATTTTACTTTGAAAGAAGACTATGATTACATTTGTTACCTTGCCTTTAGAATATATTACTGTTTGTGAGTTGGAGGATAGTTAAAGAGTTACATGGGTTCTCATCATTGTGATGAAACTAATAACCCGAGATTCTTTACATTCCTGAATTTAATTTAATCAAAAATCTCTTCTTCAAATCATTCCTTTCAGCTAATCACCATCAAAAAATTTAGATTGGTAATCACAAAAACTCCCTGTGGATCAATACTTTTTATTACGCGATAGAACCGTGCACTTGCGGCCTATCAGCACGCCAAAGTTAAGCACGTCCCAAGAATAGAGAACGTCAGGGCGGACATACTATCTAAACTTGCGAGCACGAAAAACTTCGGCAATCATAGAAGTGTGATACAAAAGGTCCTGTCTCAACCAAGTGTGAGGTTAGAATCTTCAATAGGAGTAGATGTGGGCAAGGTAGATCAGAGACCCACCTGGATCGACCCAATTGTCAAGTACATTAAAGAAGGTGAAGAACCTGAAAACTCAAAGGAAGCAGCGCTCGTTCGAAAACGAGCAACCTCTTACACTATTATCAACGATCAACTGTATAGGAGAGGTTTCACCATGCCATTACTCAAATGTCTCTTACCGGACGAGGCCAACTACATACTAAGAGAAGTTCATGAAGGCATTTCTGGTAATCACATGGGAGCAAAAGCATTGGCCAAGAAAGCCGTAAGAGCGGGTTATTACTCGCCGACCATGGATGCAGATGCAACAACAATGGTAAAGAAATGCGACAAGTGCCAAAGGCACGCAGACATCCATATAGCTCCTCCTACCGAACTCAATAGTTTAACCGCCCCCTGGCCGTTTGCTTGGTGGGGGATAGACCTCCTAGGTCCATTCACGCTCGCTCCCGGACAACTTAAATTCTTGATCGTCGTAGTAGACTATTTCACCAAGTGGGTCGAGGCAGAACCATTGGCAAACATCACTTCAAAGAATTGTCTCAAGTTTGTAAAAAAGAACATACTGGTACGATTTGGAATACTCGAAGTCTTAGTGTCAGATAATGGCACTCAGTTCACCGATAAGAACTTCCAAGCAACTCTGGCCGAGCTAGGAGTGAAACAGCGTTTCACATCGGTGGAACACCCGCAAACAAACGGACAAGCTGAAGCGGCCAACAGAGTCATCTTAAGGGGGCTGAAAAGGAGATTGGATGAAGCCAAGGGAAAATGGGCAGAAGAATTACCCTCGGTACTATGGGCGTACAGAACCACGCCCCACTCAACCACTGGAGAGTCACCATTTAGAATGGTGTATGGGACAGACGCACTAATTCCCGTTGAAATAGGGGAATTATCCCGGAGAACGACTAATCCAAAACCGCAACCCGAGAACGAACAGGCGACCAGGGAAGAGCTGGACTTAGTCGAAGAATTGAGAAACAAAACGTCTTTAAGGGAAGCACTAGTTAAACAAAGCGTGGCGACCAAGCACAATGCTAAGGTCGTTCCCCGTGTATTCAAAGTTGGGCAGCTCGTCCTGCAAAAGGCAAACATCGATCAAAGAAATGCGGGGCAAGGGAAGCTCGCACCCAACTGGGAGGGGCCCTACAGAGTCGTAGCTAGAACGGGCAAAGGAGCTTATATTTTGCAAACGATGAATGGTGGAACGATATCCAACACTTGGAATGCTACGAACCTCAGAAGATATTTCACCTAGAAGCTTTGTAAATATGAAAGAATATCATGTTGCTATCAAAAGAAATTAAACGATAAGAACGGGCAGGGCACTCTTTTTCCCACGAGATTTTTTAATGAGGCCTGCTCGTCTATCAATAAAGATATCTTGCATTTCCTAGTTTGCGGAATTATAGTTATCAATCGTCCCAAGAAGCGGGCCACACCCTTAGTAAGTTCAATTCAAACCGAGTTTGATAAACGACTAAAAAAGAAAATGAAAGCGAGCTTAAGAATAAAGCCAAACGATCAGAAGATTTGTTCACCTGTGGGAAACAAGCTAAAACCAAAGTAGAAACTTGGTAAGCTGTTCCCCTACGCGGAACTCGTCTCAAAAGACTTCTACGATATAGAAGTTTAGATTGAAGCTATACTTAAAGGTATTGGAAATTCATAGGGAAATACGAATTAAAAATATCCACCCGGAGAAGGCCGGATTCCATGAAATTTTATTACAAACAAGGGCGACATAAAAGTCCCCAAAGGAAAGAGAACAAAACCCGTTCAAGATAAATCATAAAAGCGAAGAACACTTGAAGCTGATCACTCCTGACGGCGGTAGACGGCTTCCTCCTCTCGAACGATGTTACCATTTACATCTGTCCGACCCGCAGAAAGTGATCGTTACTCACAACTGCAGGATTGATTTCCAAGTCAGGATAACAATACTGAATTTGAGCAACAGCTTCATCAAAACGGCCTTGGGCAATTTGAAGGGTTTTGTCCTTCAGGGATTCCAGCTCAACGATCTTCTTGTCTCGCTCGCCCGTCGCAGTTTTGAAATCATCTTTCAAACCATCAACCTCCTTCTCCAAGTTAGTAACCTTAGCAGTCATCTCGGTCAAGTTGGCAGTTTCGGTGGCCAACTTGGTCTCGACGTCCGCTTTGGCTTTTATGGCCGCATCACGTTCAGAAGTGACCGTGCCAAGTTTCTCTTTGGTGGGTTGAAGGGCGACCTCAGCTTTCTTAAGTTTTGCCTTGGTAGATTCTAGTTGAGCTCGCAGATTTGCAAGATGACCAAGGGCAGAATTATATTTATCAGTTCTGTCTTGGAGGTCGCCCTCCAACCATAAATTACGATGAGCAAGACGAATACCTGCTTGGCGTTCAGCCTCCTCGCTCTTAAAACGAGCAAGATTGACGGAAGCGGCCTTGGCAATCTCAGCCGCGAACAAAAGGGGGTCTCCACGTAGGCGGGGAAAATCTGGTTCACCAAGAGCGTCAAGGTTTAAAACGGGCTTCTTTGGGATCTCTTTAGGCTTCTTGAAATTTGGGGAATCAAGGTCAATCTGTACGGGCTCATCTGAAGGGGGCACCCGATCACGCTTCTTTGAGTTTGAGCTCAAATCATTCTCACGAGCAGGGGACTTCGGGTCACAATCGATATGAACGGGCTCAAAAGGAGGGTCGGGGAAAGTAACTTTCTTGGCTTTCCTCGCTTTAATCTTGTGCATGAGGGACCCGAAATCACAGCCCGACATCTTAGCTGCATGAAGGGAAAAGATACGGTTAGAACCTGAAAAGAAACTATAAAAAGCAAGCAATCAAAAACAGAAATCAGGTTAAACAATCACCGAGCTTATTTTGTACTCGAGTAACCGTGCGAGCACGAGCAAACGGGTTACAGGGAATAACTCGCTTAGGCATCCAACTAACTAATGCTTCTAAAATCTTAACGCTCTCCACATCATATGCGCTGAGCGACCTCTGATATCGATAGTGTATGAATTCACGGTCATAGTGGGAATGTGACCACCCGATGGGAAATTTCACCGAAATGACATTTCCTTGGGCATCTACAGCCCCAACCATATCACGAGCTTTATCATTAATGGGAACGACCTAGAGAAATGCGTGTCTCCAAGGCTTGACAGACTCACAAAAAGGCTTGAATAATTCAACCGTGCCTTTCCGACGCTTCAACGACACCTGTTCCCATCGACGGGGCTCGCTCTGTAACTCCACAGTGCGATTAACATTAAACAAGGAAAAGAACGGCCGATAGTTGATATCACGACCAATGGCGCCCATCACGTTCTCAAACGTCCTTATGAGGGCCCATGCGTTAAAATGAAGTTGGGAAGGGGCGACCCCGAGAACCCTCAGAATACTACGTTGAAAGAAAGTGAAGGGAGGGCGCACCCTCAAATCCCGAAGGACATTGGTATACATCGTGAACTTCAAAGAGTTTGGAATCATGGCCGCATGTTCTTCAGAAGGAACTCCCTCGGTTCGCCACTCTTGGCCGCCATAACCGACCAACTCATCAAAATAGCGAGTGATGTCATCACCAGGAGGAAAGGTGATCAGCGGTCGTACGCGGGTCAAAATAATTATAACGATAGAACATATAGTACAAGGTAAGTAACCTTGGTCGTCTCTCGAGGACCTCTAAATAATGAAATTACCAAAATAAAGAACCAAAATAAACAATAAAAGGGGGTTTTTTTAGGAAAAGAGTTTTATGTGTAACGAAGAAAATCAATTAAAGATAAACAATCAATCCATTGGTTTCAAGTGCGCTTCTTGGATTTCTCATCGGTTCTAAAATAAAGATTCATGCAAGGTTTGATAATTCTTGATTGATCATAAACTAAGTGAACAAGCGCCAGTCAGTTTATACGAATTCGCACTTTTTAAAGCAAGCGTCAAAACAATGTGTTCAATCAATCGTGATAGTGAACAAGTGCCAGTAACACAATTAACATCATAACTGAATTCTATCAATCCTATAAACACGTCATAGACTCTATCAATTCCTATCCAAACCAAGTTAGACAAGCGATAAAATAGTTTGAATAATGAAAGTTGCAAAACAGAATCATGATTAAGTAATTAAGCAAAACCGTATCATAAACCGAATCACATAAGCAAATCACAGGAATTGAGTAATTAAGCAAAACACAAACCGAATTTGCAGCAAGAATTACATAGATGAAATTGATAGAGAAAGAATTAAAACCATAAAAAGGAAATAAACATTAAGCACTGAACCTCAAAATCCTTACAGCAACACCCTTCACCAATAGATTGATATAGGGTCTTAAGTTTCCATGGAGGTTAGCGCACCAAATCCTTAAAATTGTATAATAATGCGTAACAGAGCCAAAACGACTCTGAATAGTGTATTTAACTAGGACAAAAACGAAAACCCTAATCCACTAACTGGGTTACTAGATAGAAGCCCGATAACAAACTAATATTCGGCCCAAAACCCGTTTTACACATTACTGCTTCGGTATTTCGCAGTTTTGACCTTCCATACTTCAGATTTGGGTTTCGAGCTCAACAGAAGAATTGTAGCTATCTTCCTTAGCTTTCCAACGCATGCTCGCACGCCTCAATCAGATAATCACAGCCAAAGTTATGGCCTGCAGAGTAGACAGGGGTCAATATGCAATAAAAACAAGAATTAATTAAGAATTTGCTATAACGCTCAATTAAGACCCAAAGTCTAGAAACGCGCTAGGACTTAAATATTAGGAACAAAACACAATTAAAAACACCATGTGAAAAGATATAAAGAGTGCACTAAAATGCACTGATCAAAAGGTCGATGATGTTGACAGAATAAAGTTTGAAATCCAAGAGCGATCTTCCCCATATATACCCCTCCAGTCGTACTCTTCGTGCAGGGATGCGTTTTGAGGAACGGGTGGAGGCGGCGGATTAGAACGTCTCTCAGACGGAGGAACATCAGCACGAGGAGACTGCAAGGTCTCAAAATCAGTAGACGAAGAGGTAAAGCCGGATAGGGACGAGTTTGAAGAGGAAGAGCGGGTCCTAGAAAGATCTTCCAAACGAGCAGCACACTCGGCCATATTTGAAGAAGGATGGCCGGAGATCCTAGCGGTTTTCTTAGTTCGCGCCAGCGCGAAACCTGAAAGAAGAGGGAAGGTCGGGATCACCAAGATTGATGATACTCAGAAGGGGGCGACAATGTGGACCCCGTGCCTGACACCCTCCTCCTCACCCTAAGCGAAAGTTTACGAAGACTTAAGAGCGATTAAAAGTATGAAGAGGTACCTTGATGAAGAATATTGAGGAATTAGATCATTTTCGAATGGAGAAGCTTTGCTCGTCTCCAGAGATGTAAATTGCTCTCCTTGAGAAATGTAAATCAAAAGGAAGAAAATAGAAATCAGAGGGCAACATATTTATAAAGCCCGAAGGCAGGAAGACAAAGCAATACAATGATTCACCTACACGCACCTCGAAAACTGAAAAGTCATCATGACAAAAGCAGTCACTTTTCGAGATTCAAGGCACCATTAATGAATTTCCCGGGAACCAAGAAACGTCACTTCATGTCAGGTGCTACATTTTCAAAAGGCACGGTCAGTCAGAAAGTATCCCCGCGCAACGGGTAAAAACGCGAAAATCCTAAACAAGCCTTCGCTCGTCCAAACACGATCTTGGCTTGGGGGGCAACTGTTCCAGAGTGGGCCGAAGACCAGTCCAGGCTCATTAAGGATGACAGAGCATAGACCAAAATGAATGGATCTGATCGGACCATACAACGATCTAACGGATATAGGCAACTACCAAACACTATATAAGCATTCACTGCGTCATTGTCAGGTACACACTATTCATTCATATTAGCATTCTGCTCGTTCGCTCCTGACTTGGGCGTTGGAGTGTATTCACAGGTACACTCGTCCCCTTTTCCCATCTTGGAGCACGACCAACAGAGCGAGCGATAGGAGACTTGGACCTCAACGGCATCGCTGCAAAGCGGTCAAAGGTACAGATCACAAACTCACCCACTTTCTTTTCCCATTATCTATTATAATCTACTGATCAACTAAAATAATCAATTTGCTTATCTAAAAAAACTAAAATAATTAACTGGAATTACGAGATAACTGCACTAATATATAAAAAAAAACACGAGATAACTTCACTAATATATAAAAAAACACGAGATTAATATCTAAAAAATGAAAACTTAATGACTATTTAAACTACTGATTAATATTTAAAATGCATGTGACAAATATTTGTCACTAATACCTAAAAAAGGACAAATAATTGTCGCAGATATATAATAAAACACAGGATAAATCTTTTCTATTGATAATCTACTATCTATCTTTTACTATCTACTATAATCTACTAATCAACTAAAATAATCAATTGAAACTACGAGATAACTGCACTAATATATAAAAAAACACTGGATAACTTCACTGATATATAAAAAAACACGAGATTAATATCTAAAAAATGAAAACTTAATGACTATTTAAACTACCGATTAAAATTTAAAACATATGTGACAAATATTTGTCACTAATACCTAAAAAGGGACAAATAAATAATAAAGCACAGGGTAAATCTTTTTTATTGATAATCTACTATCTATATTTTACCATCTACTATAATCTACTAATCAACTAAACTAATCAATTGAAAGTACGAGATAACTGCACTGATATATAAAAAAAACACGGGATAACTGAAATATAAAAAACACGAGATTAATATCTAAAAAGATAACAAGACTTAGCGACTATTTAAACTACTGATTAATATTTAAAACACATGTGACAAATATTTATCACTAATACCCAAAAAAGGACAAATAATTTTCATCTAATATATCTAATATCTATTTATCTATTTATCTATTTATACAAACAAACTACATTTAAATTTCCCAAACAAGCCTTCATATTTATTTGACAACTTAACTAACTAAGGACAACATTGTAATTTACTATATCATTTTTTTCAAATCTCTTTTCCCAATGCACTTTCTTCTCACTCCCACTTTTTTCTACTTTCTCCTACCTTATTTTTTTCAAAATTCAAACCAAACCCACCCATTGTCTACAATAATCTACTAATCAACTAAAATAATCAATTGAAACAACGATATAACTGCACTAATATATAAAAAATACGGGATAACTGATTTGATATATAAAAAACACGATATTATTATCTAAAAAAACAAGAAGACTTAACGACTATTTAAACTACTGATTAATTTTTAAAACACACGTGACAAATATTTGTCACTGATACCTAAAAAAGGACAAATAATTGTCATTGATATGTAATAAAACACAGGATAAGTATTTCTTATTGATAATCTACTATCTATTTTTTACTATCTACTATAATCTACTAATCAACTAAAATAATCAATTGAAACTATGAGATAACTGAACTGGCATATAAACAAAATACGGGATAACTGCACTGGTATATAAAAAAATACGGGATAACTGCAATAATATATATAAAAACATAGAATAGCTGCACTGATACATAAAAAAACACGGGATAAAAACACTGATATATAAAAATACTTCATTGGTATATAAAATATACCGGATAAATGCACAGATTGTTTTTAAATGATACTTTTACATTTTTAGATTTTAATATTTATCTATTTTTTATTTAAGACTCCGTTTTTATCTATTTAAAATTTGTCTTTATTTTCACGGGGTAATGTTCAGAGTCTATTTAAACTATGTCTAAGTTCATACATAAAAAAAATGCGACGGCACCCTACGCATGCACGGGTATCCTACTAGTTTATTAAAAAAACAGAAAAAAATGGAGAAAAAAGGGAAACACAAACTAAAACTCTTGCAAAACATTATTCGAATCTATAGTTGGGTAATTGATAACACAATCAAATATGATTGTTATTACCTCTTATTTCAAGCTTAAATCATTGTTAATTCTTAAGCAATTGAGTGAATTATGTTGTAAATATGTTAGTTTAGAATAATTTAAGGTGCAAGCTTTATTTTGTTATAATGGGCATTTTGGTGCCCAATTGTGGTCTAATGTGTTTGATCTATTGCTGCAGCACCTAATGCGGTCGCAATTGTTTATTGCGCAACATGAGAGAGAAGGCAATGGAAAACACGGAAATATTGGAAAGGACACCTGTCAGCTGTCACCCATCATCAGTGTGCGTGCCAATCATTGAAGATTCCTTGGTGACCTAGGGAATTGGGTAGAAAGGACATTTTTCCCTCACAAAGGACAAAATGCGCCTCCACAATTAGGGTTATTCTCTGCCCAAGGGATCTCCTATAAATAGACACACTTTCCCAGAATTAGGTTAAGCCGAATTTCAGAGGTATAGGAATAGCCTCTTGATTTCGTGCCTCCATTGTTACTTAGAATGAGTTGCTGGAATATTGATTGCTGCAGCAATACTGGAACTACTTCAATTTCGAAGGAGCTATTTTGAGAGCTGGAATCGCTTGGTGGATCACCATTGAAGCTGTCTCAGTATCAAGACTTGTAGTTGAACTTCTCTTCTCGGGTTTTAGTATGAAATTCCTACTTCCCTTGATGTTTAGTTTAGTTGTAATGTTGTGTAGGCTCAATATGAGCTAAACCTCTGTAGTGGGGATGCTGTTATGAATTTAATGAAGTTAATTTGTTCTTGATGCTTATGTTATTGTGTTGAGCACTTTTCTTGTGTGTTTTACTACATCCATCTTAGCTTAGGGTTGGCCGTCTAAGTTAAGTAGAAATACATTCACAGGAATGGTTTGTATTTATATCTCACAAGATGACATGGTATGTTGCACTATAGGAATATAGTTGTTCCTTGCTTGAGTCCTAGGAATAGGAGAGGCATATGCCATGAGGTACAACACTTAGGTGTAAAGCTGCTTGTTCTCCAGTAGCCTAGGGAAATAATCCTTTCTGACTTAGGAATAATTTGGGAGGACTAAAGCCTAGTGTTAAGCATTAGGAATAATGCACAATTGCGGCAGCACCTAGTGCTGCAGCACTTAGCATAGCATTTTGAGCATTTTAATGGATTTATTGAAGTATTGCATCTCAACTTCTCCCAAATCTGATTTTCATTACCCTGATACTTTTTACCTTTATTGTTTGTTACCCAAAATTGTGTGTCATTTACTTTTTACCCCAAATCACTATTTGTTACATTGATTAAGCATTTGTTTACAACTTAATCCTCGTGGGAACGATCTCACTTATTCACTGTATTACTTATTGCGATTGTGTACACTTGCACAAGAAACAATCACGTTTCTACGCAACAAGTTTTTGGCGCCGTTGCCGGGGATTAATTAGTTAAACACTGTTTAATTAATTGGCAATTTAGTGATTTCTTTTGTTGCTAATTCTGGTGCTCTGTTTTTGGTTGTTTCAGTAAGTTAATTGCTGCAGCAACTGTTGCTGCAGCATATGTACAGACGCAGATCACCAGAATATCAACTTCATCCTGAGATAGAAAGACTGTTTAGAGCTTTAAGAAGGGGACACGACCATTCTGGTCTGATTTCTTTGGGAAGAGCTGTCAATATGGCTACACCACCACCTTCTAATCATGGGGGAACACCACCTCCTAGCAACCATGGTTCTGACAGACATACCATAGTTGCCACTGAGCAACCTGAACATGTGAGACAAGTTTTGAATGAAACAGTCATAGGCATGGCTAATGACAGGGACAGACCTATGAGGGATTATGCAATTTTTGACCCTCACACTATGCAAACTAGCATAGTAAGGCCTGAACTTGCCACAAATCATTTTGAATTTAAGCCTATGATGTTTCAAATGCTTCAAACAATAGGGCAATTTGGTGGAGGACCTACTGAGGACCCACATTTGCATTTAAAACAATTTGTAGAAGTTTGTAGTAATTTCATTCTCCCTGGTGTAAGTGATGATGCTTTTAAACTTAAACTTTTCCCTTATTCCTTGAAGGATAGAGCTAAGGTTTGGTTAAATTCTTTGGAACCTAACTCTATCACTACTTGGAATGAGATGGCTGAAAATTTTGACAAAATATTTTCCACCTATCAAGAATGCCAGGATGAGAACTGAAATTACATCTTTTAGACAAACTGAATTTGAAACTTTGTTTGAAGCATGGGAAAGATTCAAAGAATTGTTAAGAAAATGTCCACATAATGGGTTGCCTGTGGTTGTTCAAATGGAAACTTTTTACAATGGTTTGGAACCTCAAACTAGACTGATGCTTGATGCTTCTTCTGGAGGAGTCTTGCTGAATGGCTCTTACCAAGATGCTTATGATCTTATTGAAACTATTGCTGCAAATAGCTATCAATGGCCAACAGCCAGGGTTAGTGCTCAAAAGAAAGTTGCTGGTATGCATGAAGTGAGTGAAGTTACTGCTTTATCTGCTCAGGTTGCATCTTTGTCCAACATGATCAAAAATATGAGTGCAACATCTGCTGCAACAACACCTGCTGCAGCAACTGAATCTGTACCAGAAACTAAAGTGGCAGCAATTGAACAAGTACCAGTGGATTCTGCTAGTTGTGTGTACTGTGGAGGAGGCCATTTGTATGAAGAATGCCCTGCAAACCCTATTTCAGTCAACTATGTAGGATACGACAAGAACAATAATCCTTATTCTCATACCTACAATCCTGGGTGGAAGAATCATCCTAATTTCAAATGGAGCAACAATGCAACACCTGCTACAGCTCCTGCAACACCACAGGGAACACCTGCTCCATCCAAGGCAAAAGAAGAAAGCTCTATGGAAACTATGTTGAAGGCTTTCATGAATGAAACTAAAACTCAGTATCAAACCCAAGGAGCTGCAATCAAGAACTTGGAGAATCAACTTGGTCAAATAGCCACTGCCCTGACCCAAAGACCTAGTGGAGCATTGCCTTCTACTACTGAACCAACATCTTCTAAGGGAAAGGAACAAGTCAAGGCTATATCTTTAAGGAGTGGGAAGGACTTGAAAGGACCATCTACTAATTCTAGTGATGGAAATGCAATAAAAGAAAAAGATAAAAAAAAAGAAACAAAAAGCACCAGATACTGTCACAGTTGATGCTGCAGCATCTAATGCTGCAGCAATTCCATCAAAGATTGCTGATCAAGTTTTGCCTGATCCACCTTATCCTCAAAGGTTGAAAAAGGCACAACAAGATAAGCAATTTGGCAAATTTCTGGAGGTGCTAAAACAACTTCACATCAATGTTCCTTTGGTAGAAGCACTTCAACAAATGCCCAATTATGCAAAGTTTATGAAAGATGTACTTTCCAAAAGGAAGAGACTTGGGGAGTTTGAAACAATAGCTATGTCAGAAGAGTGTAGTATGATCATGCAGAACAAGCTTCCAAGCAAGATGAAGGATCCAGGCAGTTTCACTATTCCATTCTCAATTGGTGAAAACTATACTGGCAGAGCTCTTTGTGACTTAGGTGCAAGCATAAATTCGATGCCTAAGTCTATCTTGGATCAGCTTGGGATAGGTGTTGCCAGACCTACAACTGTTACCTTACAGCTTGCTGATAGATCTGTTGCTCATCCAGAAGGAATTATTGAGGATGTTCTAATAAAGGTTGATAAATTTGTATTTCCTGCTGACTTTGTAATTTTAGATTTTGTTGCAGATAAGGAAGTACCTATAATTCTTGGAAGACCTTTCTTGGCTACTGGAAAGACTCTAATTGATGTGCAAAAAGGAGAATTGACTATGAGAGTCAATGATCAAGAGATTAAGTTTA
The DNA here is from genome assembly GCA_963573325.1 of Astragalus glycyphyllos. Classification (NCBI taxonomy): domain Eukaryota; kingdom Viridiplantae; phylum Streptophyta; class Magnoliopsida; order Fabales; family Fabaceae; genus Astragalus; species Astragalus glycyphyllos. The sequence goes on from OY754311.1 coordinate 8,760,664, forward strand.
ATGTGTTGAATGCTCTCAAGTTCCCTGACCAAGGAACTGAGGAGTGCTCTTTTGTGATGTCTCTTGATTCTGTGGTTCAACAACACTTCCACAAGCAAAGTGATCATCTGGTGAAGGCTCTTTCTGAGATTGACAAGAGTGAACTTGTGGAAGAAGGTATTGTGCACAAGGAGGCTGAGGTGAAGGAATTATGGAGTAGGCATTATGAATCTCTTGATCTAGGGGATTCCAATCTCAAACAGAATGTGCCTTCTATTGAAAAACCTCCTATGCTTGAATTAAAAGAGTTACCCAAGCACCTGAAATATGCCTATTTAGGGGAAGATGATACATTGTCTGTGATCATTGCTTCTGACCTATCCAGTAGTCAAGAGCATGATCTCATTAATACCCTAAAGAGGCATAAGAAGGCAATTGGGTGGTAAATGGCTGACATAAAGTGGATTAGTCCTACCATCTGCATGCATAGGATCATTCTTGATGAAAATGCTAAAAATAGCATTGAGGGGCAGAGGAGACTAAATCCTATCATGAAAGAAGTGGTGAAAAAGGAGATTATCAAATGGTTAGATGCTGGCATTGTGTATCCTATCACTGATAGTGCATGGGTGAGTCCTGTGCAATGTGTTCCAAAGAAAGGAGGGGTCACAGTGGTAGCCAATGAGAAGAATGAACTTATTCCCACAAGAACAGTTACTGGTTGGAGGATTTGCATGGATTATAGAAAACTCAAAAAGGCTACAAGAAAAGATCATTTCCCTCTACCATTCATAGACCAAATGCTTGATAGACTTGCTGGCAAGGAGTTCTATTGCTTTTTGGATGGTTACTCTGGCTACAATCAAATAGCCATAGTACCTGAAGATCAACAAAAGACTACTTTCACTTGCCCTTATGGTACTTTTGCTTTTAGAAGAATGCCATTTGGGTTGTGCAATGCCCCAGCAACATTTCAAAGGTGTATGATGTCAATCTTCTCTGATTTTATTGAAAAATCCATGGAGGTATTTATGGATGATTTCTCTGTCTTTGGGGAAACATTCCAATTGTGCCTTGACAACTTAGAAGAGATTCTGGATAGATGTGAAGAAACCAACTTGGTCTTGAATTGGGAAAAATGCTACTTCATGGTCCAAGAAGGTATTGTGTTGGGACACAAAATTTCAAAGAAGGGAATTGAGGTTGACAAAGCCAAGGTTGAAGTGATTGAGAAGATGCACCCTCCAACAAATGTCAAGGGTGTTAGAAGTTTCTTGGGACATGCAGGATTCTATAGGAGGTTCATCAAGGACTTTTCAAAAATTTCAAAGCCACTTTGTCAGTTGCTGCAGCATGCCACTCCATTCGTGTTTGATGACTCATGTGCTGCAGCATTCCAGAAACTTCAAAATGCTCTAGTTACTGCCCCAGTGATAGTGACTCCTGATTGGAGCAAGCCTTTTGAGCTCATGTGTGATGCTAGTGATTATGCCATAGGTGCTGTCCTTGGCCAAAGGTATGATAAAGTCTTTCATTCTATTTACTATGCTAGCAAAACACTTGTTGAAGCTCAATTAAATTACACTACCACTGAAAAAGAATTATTAGCTGTGGTTTTTACATTTGATAAATTTAGATCATACTTAGTTGGCACAAAAGTAATTGTTTTCACTGATCACTCTACCATTAAGTATTTGATTGCTAAGAAAGATGCAAAACCTAGGCTAATAAGATGGGTTCTCCTCCTCCAAGAATTTAATTTGGAAATAAAAGATAAAAAGGGGGTGGAGAACCAAGTTGCTGATCATTTGTCTAGATTGGAAGGTGATAGTGCAGGTAATCATTATGGAGAAATCAAGGAAAGCTTCCCTGATGAGCAATTGTTAGCTGTTGCTGCTGCAGCACCTGATGCTGCAGCACCTTGGTATGCAGACATTGTCAACTTCCTAGTAAGCAAAGTGGTGCCATGTGATTTGAATTATCAGCAAAAGAAGAGGTTTTTCCACTCAATCAAGCAGTATTTTTGGGATGAACCTTATCTGTATAAGAAGTGCCCTGATCAGTTACTAAGAAGATGTGTGGCTGATGAAGAACAACAAGGAGTGCTGCAGCAATGCCATTCTGCAGCATATGGAGGACACTTTGGAGGTTTAAGAACAGCAGCAAAAGTGTTTCAATCTGGTTATTTTTGGCCTACAATTTTCAAGGATGCTCATGAGTTTGTTAAGAAATGTGATAGTTGCCAGAGGAGTGGGAATATATCACATAAAAATGAAATGCCATTGTCAAACATCTTAGAGGTTGAACTCTTTGATGTTTGGGGAATGGACTTCATGGGACCTTTTCCTCCCTCTTTTGGCAACTCTTACATCCTTGTTGCTGTAGATTATGTATCAAAGTGGGTTGAAGCAGTTGCTTTACCTAACAATGATGCAAAATCTGTTAGCAAGTTCTTATTGAGAAACATTTTTACAAGGTTTGGAACTCCAAGAGCAATAATCAGTGATGAAGGTTCTCATTTTTGCAACAAATTGATTGAAAATCTCTTGGCCAAGTATGGGGTTAAGCATAAGATTGCAATAGCATATCATCCTCAAACAAGTGGTCAAGCAGAGTTGTCTAATAGAGAGATCAAGAGAATGTTGGAGAAAATGGTAGGGCCTACCAGAAAGGAATGGTCAAATAATCTTGATGATGCTCTATGGGCCTATAGAACTGCTTACAAAACTCCTTTGGGAATGTCACCCTACAGACTTGTGTATGGCAAGGGTTGCCATCTGCCTTTGGAGCTTCAATACAAATCACATTGGGCTATCAAAAAGCTCAATTTTGATCATACAAAGGCAGGGGAAGCTAGGCTATTACAATTGAATGAATTGGAAGAGATGAGGCACTTTGCCTATGAGAACTCAGCATTGTACAAGGCCAAGACCAAGGCATGACATGATAAAAAGATTCAAAAAAGGGAATTAGTGGAAGGTGACCAAGTGTTATTGTTTAACTCAAGACTTAAACTATTCCCTGGAAAACTCAAGTCTAGGTGGTCTGGGCCATTCAAATTGGCAAAGGTGTACCCTCATGGAGCTGTGGAATTGTATAATGAGTCAAGTGGAAATACATTCAAGGTTAATGGGCAAAGAGTAAAGAAATACTATGGTGAACCAGTGGTGAAATGCAGTTTCATCACCATGATTCAAGACCCATGATCTAAGAAAGAAGTCTGGCTGAGGACTCTTAAACCAAGCGCTACTGGGAGGCAGCCCAGGGTTTTTAATTTAATAAATTAGTTGTTTTGTTTGTTTTGGTGTTTGTTGCAGGAATTAAATTTCAGCAAGTTGAAGTTTGAGGGTGTGACAGCAGTTGGTGCTGCAGCATTGCTTCCAAAAACGTTGCTGCAGCAATAGAGGGCAGTTAAGGAAAAAATAAAATAATGGCAGTTATTCACCCAAGGTCTGATTGCGGTGACAGTGTGTTGTCCAATCAGTCATGTAACCGTCCACTCAACCAGCATCCACCATACACCTTACTTCTAAATCTAACGGCTATCTCATTAATGAGATATGCCATTACCCAAAACCGTCGCATCCACCATTTATATAACCACCCACTCTCTCCAATCTTCCCACAATTCCATCTTCAATTGCGATCAAGAAGTTGAAACCCTCCAAACAGTAAACCCTTCATTCTCAAGCCAACCCAAAAAAAAAAAATCCCACTCACCTTCGTAATTGAACCCTCAATCCTGTGATCAACAATGGTTAGAACCAAGGCCAGTGCTTCAAAATCATCTGGAAAGCGCCAATCCACATCTGGGCGAGGAGAATCCAGCCAAATCAGGCGAAAGAGCATGAAGAATCAAGAAGTCACTGCTGTGGAGAAGTTCTCTGCCATGAACTTCTGGGCAGAGAGAGGTTTCGTGTTACTCGATGCACCTGATGCGTTCACAACCATTGCGAAAGCACTTGGGTGGGAGCGGTTGGTGCAGCACCCTACCTACTTTTATCCCTCTGTTGTCCGTGAGTTTTATGCGGGGATTGCACCAGAAAAAGATAGAAAGCCACAATTCTTTTCAGAAGTCAGAGGAGTGATCATCAAGTTCGACTCAATGATGATCAATGAATGTCTAGGTTTGAGTTACCATGGCCTCACCTTTGCCAAATTTTTTGAAAAATGGGGCAAGAATTAAAGAGATGGAAGTTGTGAAGAAAAATATCACCATCCCTGGTACTCCATGGGAACCCTGCAGTGCGAATGAATTTAAAGTCAAGAGGAGCAATCTCAACCATGAAGCTATGGTATGGTTCAACTTTATCAAGCACACTCTGTTGCCCACTTCCCACACAACAAATGTAGAAAAAGAAAGGATGATGCTGGAATGCAATTTTGGGAGCAAAGGACGTTGATGTTGGAAGATTGATCTCAAGAGAGATTCTCATATGCCACTCCAAAACTGCTGGGTATCTTTTCTTTCCTTGTTTAATTACCGATCTTTGCATTAAGGCTGGTGTGGAAACGAAGGGGGAGAAAAAAGGATTCCCTCTTGCTGCCTTCCCTACTGTTCTGAAATCAAAGCCTAGGGTTGCTGCAGCATCTGGTGATCCCACCATGCTACCGCAGTTCATGCTGCAGCAACGATATGTCTGGGAATTTATGAGGAAGCAGCAGGAGTGGTTGAAGGCTATGTTTGCTGCAAACTTGCAAGTTGATATTGGAGTTGAAGCACCTTCTTTTCCTGAGTGGGTGCTTGATGAAGAAGTGATTGATAAAGACTTGTTTGAAGATGCTGGTGTTAAGGATGATATGCCAGAAGAAGTTGTTGAGAAAAAGAGAAAGAGGAAGGAAGTAAATAAGGGAAAGAAGAAGATAGGTGAAGAAGAAGAGGAGCTGCTAGGCACTGAATCTGGTGAATCCCTAAGTGAAGGGGAGAAACTAGAGAATAGGGAGATTATGAAGGAGTTGAATAGAAAAGATGACAATGAGGATGATGACTCAGATGAAGGAGAAGGATCTGAAACAAATAGTGAAGATGAATTTGAAAATGCCACTGATATTGAAATAGATCCACCACCATCACCATCTCATACCACCAAAACTGCCAAACTAGCCCCCACATCCACCAGTCCACCAACATCAACCCCTATCAGCCTTCCCATTCAAGAAAATCAACCCCAACCAACAATAAATCCACCCCAAGAAAAAGAAAAAGAAAAATTGCCTGAATCTGCTGATGTCTCTGATGCTGCAGCAACTGCTGTTGCTGGTTCTGATGCTGCAAACCCTGTTTTCTCACCCTCCAAAAGAACAAGGACGAAGCATGCACCAAAGAAAAGAAAGATGTCTGTTGTACCTGAGGAAGCCCCATTGGATGCTGAAGGAGTAACTGCTGAAGAGGATATTGCAATTCAAGCCATTGTTGACAGTGTGATAAAGGGAATTGAAGATGCTGCAGCTGCAGCAATTGAAGCTGCTGAATTGGCTGATTTTGAAAGAAGGTCTAAGGCAGCTTTGGATTTCGTGATTGCCCAGAAGAAGGCAAGTGTTTCTGGTGCTGGTCCTGCTGTTGCAGATGCAGGTCCAGTGCTGCAGCAATCCGGTGCTGCAACAACAGAAACCTCGAAGGAATCAGAAGCCCCTGTGATCAAATCCCCAAGAGTCAAGAGGCCAGCTAGAAGAGGAGGGCCAACAAGACAAAGCCCAAGGACAAAACCAGGAGCCTCTACACCTTAATCTTTTAGTTTGTCATTTCAATTCTATCCTTTTAGTATTTTCAATGAATAAACCTGTTGAATGTTTGTGTTCGTGTTAGCATTCAATAGTATTTGTTTGTGTGTTTTTATTTTCTGTTTTGTTTTTAGAAGGGCCTCTCTCTAATTTGCATGAGCAGTGAGGACACTGCAAGGTCTTAAGTAGGGGGGAGAACCTATGGTCTATGTATTGTACTAGCATGTTTATTAGTTAGTTGAATGAAAATTTTAAATTTTAGAAGTTAAGTTGAGCAAAACTTAGTGATGAAATGGTTAGAATTGAGTGATTAGTGCCCCTGTTTGTGAGTGAACTCTATTGCTCCTGTTCCTACACTTTTGCATGAAACTTAGGAAAGACTTAGTGAATTAGAAATGATCTGAAGCTAAGCTAGTTGTTGGTAGACCTAGAGAATTGCTAAATTTTTACTAAAAACTTAGGGTAGCATAAGAAACTAAGTTTGGGGGTTCTTTGAGCTATATTAAGGCAACGCATAAAAGAATGGAATTAGGCCAAGTGCACATAGTTTAGAAAGTAATCAAATTAAGTGCATTATGTATTGTGCTGTGTTATAAAGCACCAAAGTTGTAAATATGTGTAATTGTTGTCATTGCCCATGAAAAAAAAAAAGCAAGCAAAATGCTGACAAAAAGAAATGTAAAGAATAAGGGCAATGCAACACATGTGTCAATTATTGTTTGTTTTTGAATTCTGTTTTAGTTGTATTGCTGCAGCACCTCAGTCAAGTTGTAATAAGTGCACTGGCCTAGAGTTCTGAATTGCTAAATCAAAGCCCTTTGTCATGCTTATCCCCTCTTTCTGTGCTGAATTGTTAGTCTACCCTTAGTTTTGAAACATCTTTGGCAATCTCAAAAGAAAGCCTCTCTAGTTTTAGCTAAGTGAAATTTTGAACCTTGCTATGTTCTGAACTGAGTTAAGTGTCACACACACTTTTGAGCAGGAGTAATTTAGGGAACTTACTATTCAGTGGGCTTGCAAGTTGAGTGGCCAATCTGAAAGTTTTATGCTCATCTTAATGTTCTATTGTGTGCCTTTATGAATAATTCAACTATCTGGTTTGTTTGCTGGTATAGTGCTTGTCTTTGTCAAGTGTCACTGCTTGAGGACAAGCAATGGTTCAAGTTTGGGGGTGTGATAACAATCAAATATGATAGTTATTACCTCTTATTTCAAGCTTAAATCATTGTTAATTCTTAAGCAATTGAGTGAATTATGTTGTAAATATGTTAGTTTAGAATAATTTAAGGTGCAAGCTTTATTTTGTTATAATGGGCATTTTGGTGCCCAATTGTGGTCTAATGTGTTTGATCTATTGCTGCAGCACCTAATGCGGTCGCAATTGTTTATTGCGCAACATGAGAGAGAAGGCAATGGAAAACACGGAAATATTGGAAAGGACACCTATCAGCTGTCACCCATCATCAATGTGCGTGCCAATCATTGAAGATTCCTTGGTGACCTAGGGAATTGGGTAGAAAGGACATTTTGCCCTCACAAAGGACAAAATGCGCCTCCACAATTAGGGTTATTCTCTGCCCAAGGGATCTCCTATAAATAGACACACTTTCCTAGAATTAGGTTAAGCCGAATTTCAGAGGTATAGGAATAGCCTCTTGATTTCGTGCCTCCATTGTTACTTAGAATGAGTTGCTGGAATATTGATTGCTGCAGCAATACTAGAACTACTTCAATTTCGAAGGAGCTATTTTGAGAGCTGGAATCGCTTGGTGGATCACCATTGAAGCTGTCTCAGTATCAAGACTTGTAGTTGAACTTCTCTTCTCGGGTTTTAGTATGAAATTCCTACTTCCCTTGATGTTTAGTTTAGTTGTAATGTTGTGTAGGCTCAATATGAGCTAAACCTCTGTAGTTGGGATGCTATTATGAATTTAATGAAGTTAATTTGTTCTTGATGCTTATGTTATTGTGTTGAGCACTTTATCTTGTGTGTTTTACTACATCCATCTTAGCTTAGGGTTGGCCGTCTAAGTTAAGTAGAAATACATTCACAGGAATGGTTTGTATTTATATCTCACAAGATGACATGGTATGTTGCACTATAGGAATATAGTTGTTCCTTGCTTGAGTCCTAGGAATAAGAGAGGCATATGCCATGAGGTACAACACTTAGGTGTAAAGCTGCTTGTTCTCCAGTAGCCTAGGGAAATAATCCTTTCTGAATTAGGAATAATTTGGGATGACTAAAGCCTAGTGTTAAGCATTAGGAATAATGCACAATTGTGGCAGCACCTAGTGCTGCAACACTTAGCATAGCATTTTGAGCATTTTAATGGATTTATTGAAGTATTGCATCTCAACTTCTCCCAAATCTGATTTTCATTACCCTGATACTTTTTACCTTTATTGTTTGTTACCCAAAATTGTGTGTCATTTACTTTTTACCCCAAATACTATTTGTTACATTGATTAAGCATTTGTTTACAACTTAATCCTCGTGGGAACGATCTCACTTATTCACTGTATTACTTATTGCGATTGTGTACACTTGCACAAGAAACAATCACGTTTCTACGCAACAGTAATCCTTCCATTTTGCAACAGAAATATTCACTAATTAGATGGGGAAGAATATCCCATCGATAAAATCCTTGAACGTTTGATTTTAATATATTTATCAGTTTTTTGTTTACATATTCTATATCTAAAGATTATTTTCTATTTCATTAGGAAAAATGTCAGCAACATTCTCTTAATAACATATTGAGCTTGTGGAAGCCATTAAAGATTCAACAAGAATCTAACTGAATCTAAAAAAGGATAACGGAATCGAAGAAAGTTATTAAATTAATAGGTCTCATTTCCAAAATGATGAACCCCGCAGAGATTCAGTTTAAATCTAACATACCAACACTTTGAAATTTTAGTCTTTGAAATTAACATACTAGTAGTGTTGGTATGTTAATTATAGTCTTTTAAATTAATATACTAGTGTTGGTATGTTAATTTTAAAGACTATAATTTCAAAGACAAAGTTTGTGACATACTAAAAAAAAATTCAGTTTAAATGTACACGGTTAGTTTGTAAGATGTGACAAAAGTTTGTGTTCTCAATATCATTTGTCTTGTTCCATTCCACCTATATATAATGCCCTCTCATTGCATTCTCTCTTCCACATTGTGAATTCTTCATTCTCCATTAATTATAGTTAATTCATTCCACCCTCTCTTTTCACCAACAAACTTAGCTCATTTCTGTTACACATTGAAATAAACCAATCATCATAATCATGATCTCTTCATTGGAGTGCACCACTTTCTCAATCAGAAAGCTTTCTCTTCCAAGGCCACAACTTTCAATTTCACCCACAATTCACAACATTGAACAAAACACGTTTCCCTCTCCAATCTCTTCCCATAAACCTCTATACCTTTCATCCAACGAGAATTTAGCAATGGTGGCAAACCTCAAAAGAAGAAAGAGTGTGACAGAGTGCCAAGCCTATGAGGCTGATAGATCAAGACCAGTAGAGATTAACATTGAGCTTCCAAGAAAAGGAACAGCTCAGAGGGTTAAAATTGGCTTGTACTTTGCTACTTGGTGGGCTTTGAATGTTGTCTTCAACATTTATAATAAGAAAGTTTTGAATGCTTTTCCTTACCCTTGGCTTACTTCCACTTTGTCCCTTGCTGCTGGTTCTCTTATCATGTTAATCTCTTGGGCCACAAGGATTGCTCATGTCCCTAAAGTTGATTTTGACTTCTGGAAGGCCTTGTTTCCTGTAAGAAAATTACCACTTTCCTTTTTCCTTTTTATCGCCATATGAAGTACCGACGCAGACACGAGCATGGCACTAACACATGTAGAGACTAATAATAATTTTAGAAAATGAAAGTGATTGAATGTAACCACATGTGTTAGTGTCATATCAGTGTTCGATATTGACATGTGTCAGACACCGGTCATGTCTTCGATATGAAGTGTTGGTCCTACATATTGTGATCATTGGTGAGAAACGCAGTTGATTGCGATCTATGAACCACCGGCGCAGACACAGACACGTAGACACCGGTTTTAATTTTGAAAAATGGAAGTAATTGAAGTGTCAGTGTCGATGTCTGACACAACACGTATCGAACACCGAACACGTCTTCAACCTGAGATGTCGGTGCCATAATGATTGGGACTAATAGGACCTCAATTGTGGTTGTATTTGGTCACGAAAACATCGTAAACCATGATGTCGTGATCCAAATCATAGTCATGGATCTTGTTTGTGAATTTGGAGTAAGGAAACAATGATTTAGTAGTACTGATCCAAGAAATTTGAAATTTGTGTGTGCAGGTTGCAGTGGCACACACAATTGGGCATGTTGCAGCAACAGTGAGCATGTCCAAAGTAGCAGTGTCATTCACTCACATCATCAAGAGTGGAGAGCCAGCTTTCAGTGTCCTAGTATCAGGGTTCTTGCTTGGAGAAGCATTCCCCATGCCAGTTTACTTGTCATTAATGCCAATTATTGGTGGTTGTGCACTAGCTGCTGTTACAGAACTCAATTTCAATATGATTGGTAACACCACAACTCAACTTACTATTCATGTGTATATATATATATATATATATATATATATATATATATATATATATATTCTTGGTAGTTGATCAATACTTATAATAGACCTCTTCATGTTTTCAGGCTTTATGGGGGCTATGATATCAAATTTGGCATTTGTCTTTAGGAATATATTCTCAAAGAAAGGGATGAAGGGGATGTCTGTTAGTGGAATGAACTACTATGCTTGTCTTTCCATATTGTCTCTCTTAATTCTCACACCTTTTGCTATTGCTGTTGAGGGTCCAAAGGTTTGGGCTGCAGGCTGGCAAACAGCTGTGTCTCAGATTGGTCCCAATTTTGTATGGTAAGCACAACATCTCACAATTCTCAGCATATAACTTTTCTTCTTCTCTCCATTAAAAACCTTAATTAATCGCGCTCGTAGACCATAATTTTGTGATTTTTGATGTCGCTACGAGCGCAATTAATTAAGGTTGCGTCAGCTAAAATTGACTGTGTTTCTCTGCGATATCAAAAATCACAATGTCACGACCGCAATTCTAAAAGCGAAATCAATTTACATGGAATCGTCTTAACATACATCTCCAATAAGATGATTATATTAACTTGTGGGATTTTTTGACGTTTAATTACTTTTGTAGGTGGGTGGTTGCACAGAGTGTGTTCTACCACTTGTATAATCAAGTGTCATACATGTCACTTGATCAGATATCTCCCTTAACATTCAGCATAGGGAACACAATGAAGAGAATTTCTGTTATTGTTGCTTCCATCATTATCTTTCACACACCAGTTCGGCCCATCAATGCTCTAGGGGCTGCCATTGCAATCCTTGGCACCTTCATCTATTCACAGGTGAAGTTCATTTTTAATTTGACATATCTCTCAACAAGGGAAAACCATAACTATATATTTTTAATTTGACATCTTTTATGTTGATTTTATGAGCAGGCTAAACAGTAAGGTTGTAGTTTTGAAGCTGTTGTGCAACACAAGAGAACTATGAAGTTAATTAGAGAGTACTTGTTGTGATCAATAGGAAATCAAGTTGCTTTATCTTTAAGGCCATAGTAACAGCATTTTTACTTTTGTTTTGATCTGTGTAAATGAGATTTCCTGTAAGAAGAGTTTTAGAGAATGGAGTGCAGTGAATAATAAGAACAATGGGTTCCTGTAAGAAGATTTAGTGAAAAATCTGTTGTGTAATCAAGAGAAGTTACTCATTTTCATTTTGTATTGTATCAAGGACCTAACAACAAATGCATTTGAGATATATATATGCTGACATAAAGATGGCATAGTTCTAAAAAAGACTCAAGTAAGGAACTCGAGCCCACATTGGTAGATGCATGACGATCCTTGATATTGCAGAGAACCAAAGCCTAACGCAGCTGATGTGGTCTTAATCATGATCAAATTTAGATATAGAGACATCAAAAACCATGACGTCGCGGGCCAGAACTTTACAAACCTTTCTTAAAACAATTAATATGACACACGGGTCTCGCCATCCAGCTACTCGAACACCTTCAAAATGGAGTTCCAAATATGTGAACCCCTTTGGTTACACGCTTGAAAAAGATGTTTTTGCCCAAAATACTTGTCTGTCAATATTTTGATTCAAAGCTTCTTTTATTATTGTTTTTATTTCCTTTGGTAAATGGTCTAGTCCCCATGTTTTTTGTTTATTTTCTCTTTTTTATCAAGAAAATTTAGGTGTACTTTTTTTCTTTATTGTTATTTTGTATCATGAGGTTTTAACGAGTCTCTATATTCATTTATTTTGCCTTAAACAAAAAGACTCAAGCAGATGAAGATGATTTTGTCGATTTGATGTACGATTTAATTTTTAAAAATTATGGCCCATCATCCTTCACCGTCCAATTTAGGCTAAAGTCAGTGACAACTATCCCTTTTGCGGAAAAAAAAGTTGATAATCATTTTTAGGATGTAACACATTACAAATAGTCCAAATAGTTAAAAACCCAATGATTTGAGTCGGTGTCAATCACAACCCTGAATTTCATATAAATCCAGCCAATAATCACTCAATGACTCAAACATATTCTGCCTAGCTAGCTCACTGATGCTTCTTGGTTAGTCTAGTTCTTTGCATTTTGCAACAAACACATACACTATATATGGAGTTTTCATCACTCCCACTGCACCATGCCTTCTTTGCACTTAGCTTTTTCTTCACTGGATCTTGTTGTTTTACTTCCCTGCAACACAACTCAAGTAGTTCATCTCCGTTTCCAGATAACTTCCTTTTTGGAACTGCATCTTCATCCTATCAGGTATTAATACCAAACTATATCCCTATATATATATATATATATATGTCAAATTAATATTTTTTGTTGAATGGCTAGTTACCTTACATTGCCAACTTATTTTTATTTTATTTACAGTTTGAAGGAGGTTTCTTGAGTGATGGCAAGGGACTCAATAACTGGGATGTGTTCACTCATAAGCCAGGTTGATTCATATAGGCAAATATTAATAGTTAATAATTAGTTATGAAGAAAAGCAAGTGTTAATTTTAAGGATTTGAACCTCAGACTTCTTTTGTACCTCTTAGCCCGTCGATAAGTTTTATTTTTTTTATGATGTTGGTTGGTTCATCCACTCCTGTAATATAGGATGCTACTCCAAACACACTACACACTCATGTGTTAATTTACTTGCATTTTAGGAACTATAATGGATGGAACTAATGGGGATATTGCAGTTGATCATTACCATCGTTATCAGGTACTATTTTATTTCTACATCAGTTGTCACAAGAGATTTTTGGAAGAATAAGCTCCATCATTCTACCTTTTCCTTATTATCTTAATTAATTAAAATCATATATCATTTCAAAAATAATATTAGAGTTTTGTCATAACATAAGTTGGTGGAAAAGCGTAGGCGTACGAGGTTCGGCGGTGGATACCCTGGTCTCGACCAAAAAATAAACAAGAGGCTTAGTTAAAACTAATTAAAAGTACTTAAAAAGAAGAGAAAGGAAAAGAAGGCTAGAGAGAAAACATATATGTGATATGATAGAGAATAAAAGTCTCAAATAGTTTTTTTATAAAAACATTTTACGGAAATTGAGAGAAATTAAAATTAAATAATTTTAAAATATCTATTTACATTCAAAAATTTAGTAAGAATTAATATTGATCGAGGAAAAAAAAGCTAAAATTAATGTATAACAATTGAAAAAGAAATTGAAAACAAACAGAGTAATGTGTAACTATATTCGGTACATTCTCTCATATGTATTGAAACTTAAACATGTGTTACTAAATTGCATAGTCCCCAGTGCCCCACATATATTTCATGGAAATAATAAATTTCGACTAATAGTAGAGCATTTGTTGGGAAAAATATTAAACATCTAGGACATGGGGTCGATTTGGTGCTTATGGGTTAGATTTCTGTCATAGACAAACTTGGCCAATGTGAAATGCGATCCTAAACAAAAGTGGAAATTAGTCTTTCATTAAAAGCCGCTAGGATACATTGTAGATTGCGAGCAATTAACGGAATCAAAAAAACATATGTTGGGTAAAATATATTAGAGATTATAGAATATGTTGTTAATATTTCATTTATAAAATTTTTTTTGGTAAAATTTCATTCATAAAATAATCACTTGTGCTTCACGACATTTATGAAAATGACGACATTTTTGTCTTTCTTGTTTCAATTTAGTCGACTCTCTATGCTTAGCTTTCATTTGTTCCAGCAAGATTTTTGTATGCTTTTGTTGTTGTTTGTCTGCTTTTCTTCCCCCACTTTTCCTTTCTCCAACTTTTATTAAATCACATATCTATCTATAGGTAGCTTAGTTGGCGAGCTAGGGGATACCGAATAAGTGCAACAAATGAGTGCAAGAAGGAGATCCCGGGTTCAAGTCCCGGAAACTAACATTTCCCCCACCCCACTAACATTGTCTATCAAAAAAAAAATCACATATCTATCTATCTAGTATTTGTGTTAAACCTAATATAAGATTTTGATGTTTATGTCCTAAAAATTTAGAATTTTTTTTAATCGAGACTGAATCAATGTTCATGCAATTAATGTTCAACTACACACCCCTCTGTCCGACCCTTCACTGAGTCGGTCACCGGTCCGATTCTTTAAAATAGGAGTCGAACTGGAGACACCAAGCTACTTGACAAACTATTTATCGCCGAACCAAGGAGCGAAACCTCGTTACTCCATTGAAGAACCATCCCAAGCTCGCGCCTGTATCCATTAGTCCTTTGAAAATTAGTATAAAGTTTAAAGTTGGATTGAGATGTTAGTTTGAGGTTTAGATCCTAGGGGTCCAATTTTAAAATTTGAACAAGACCTCCAAATTGTTTGAGACGACATTGCTTGTTTCTCGCTAGGGAAAGTTACTCTCTAACTAATGCTACTTATACTTGAGTGGTGATTTGGGAAGATGTTCATCATGTCAAAGGAAGGTAGCTCAGTTGGCGAGCTAAGGGACATGAGGGAGTTGCATGAAGGAGGTCCAGGGTTCAAACCCCGGAAACTAACATTCCCCAACCCCCACTAACATTTGCTTATAAAAAAAAAGAAGGGGGTTTCTTCTATATGTTGAACATGATTTTAAATGAATTAAATTGTGTAAGATTAATTTTATTAAAAATATAAAAATAAGATATAAATGTAGCATCTACCAAAAAAAGATTTAAATGTAGTTATATCAAAATTATATTTTCACTTCCAAATGCATATTTAGATTCTTATATTATACTCCCTTCGTTTTTGAAAATTAACAAAAGATGGCTCCACGCAGTTTTTAAGAAAAGCTAAAAAAATGAGATGAAGTTCCAAAAGTAATCTTTCAATTTTGTTATTGGAAAAAATTAGCATAAGAAAAAAAAAGATGAGAATATTAAAATATTTGTTAGCACCAATAAAAGTAAAAGTTGTGTAATGAATAGGGGTAAATTTGATATAGTAGGGGAAAAAAGTTTTGACTAACTTGACTTTGTAGGTATATTTGTTTATATTTGAAAACGGAGGGAGTAAATATATCCACTCACGTGGTATTTCATTTTAAGAATTTTACGGCATAGAAAATCCATCCACACACAGATATACTTATAAAAAAAACACACACACATATATATAGTTTGGGAAGGGATTTTGATTGATAAAAAGAATAATCTACTTCAACCGATATGCCATTAGGCACGACCATATATAATATAGAAATCACACTCGAAAAGGATCGACAATCAGCTAGAGTAACAGCTGCTGTAACGAAACTGATTGCAAAAGAGGGGGAAATGGCAACATTAAAATTACCTTCTTCATAGGGTAATTTTATTTAAAAGTTCTAAAAGAATTCAGCCATTTTCTCCAAAATCATCATACATACATAGATTGAAATTTAATTAAAGGTGACAAAATGCATACAGTCACAAACAGTCAGATTTCGCATGATATAAACGCCGTGTAGTTAAAGTTCATGAATAAGAAACTTTGTCCTCTTATCTTAGCAAATAAAACAGTACCTGGATTTCATTGGACAGACAATATTTAATTATTATGAAGATCAAGATTTATTAGACAAAACTCCATAATTGGTATCCCCCACCTTGATCTAATTGATTACAAATGATTTTCTACTCCATTGTAGGGTAGTTGAAATTATTTGATTTGATATGATTTGATATGATAAATTCATTAAATTAAGGGTAAATGTTCATTGGAGACTTGTTTGCCCCAAAAAATTGTCAGAGACCAATTTGTCCTATTAAGAAATTGTTGAGAACTAAAATCGGTCTTTACTCTTAAAATAATGTTATTTACAATTATTTAAAATAATAACTTTATATTACTTTTATTTGTATGAAATAAAATACTTATATACTTTTTTACATTAATTAACCGTACTCTTTTAATCTGAAAGTTAATCATTTTTTTTATTATTGCAATTGAAAAACAGGAAGACGTGGAGCTAATGCAACATATTGGAGTCAACACCTACCGTTTTTCATTATCATGGGCCAGAATTCTACCAAGCATGTTTTCTTAAAACAAAAAAACTTAACAAATTGCATTACATTTTTCTCTGTCTCTCTAACTTTTGCCTTTTAACTTTAATCCAGAAGGTAGATTTGGCAAGGTGAACAAGGCTGGCATTGATTACTATAATCGCCTAATTGATGCACTTGTGAATAAAGGTTAATTTGCATGCATAGCCAATTTTTTGTGTTATTATTAGTGTGCAGTATTCACTAACTTTGTCGGTGGTAATTTATGCCGGAGAACTTAACACCACGTGTTATAGCCAAGTTTTTAAGTCATCCAAAACTTATAGCATTGATTTTATTTTGTTATTCTCAAATTATCAAATTTTTTACAAGTGAATTATTTTCCTTAATTAAACTTTATTTTTGTCTTGTTTTTCTGGTTTTAGGAATAGAGCCCTTTGTCACAATAACACACTTTGACATTCCTCAAGAACTAGAGGACAGATATGAAAGTTGGCTAAATCCTGAAATTCAGTAAGTACATAAATTAGTTACATCCTATATCCTATGATCAATTAGAACATACAACATAAATTAACTAATTTAATAAATGTAACAATATTATTTAATTTTACAGGGAGGATTTTAGGTATTATGCAAATATGTGCTTCAAGTACTTTGGAGACAGAGTGAAATATTGGGTCACATTTAATGAACCCAATGTTGCAATAATTAGAGGTTATAGAACAGGGTTGTATCCACCATCACGTTGTTCTGGCTCATTTGGAAACTGTAGCTATGGAGATTCAGAGAGGGAGCCTTTCATTGCTGCTTCTAACCTTATCTTATCCCATGCTGCTGCTGTTCATGTTTACAGAACCAAATATCAGGTTACACAATTTACTAAATTGTCCTTATTAGCCATTAGAGTATTTAATTAATAGTCACTGTCATAAATGCATAGTGATATATATATTGTTATTAATTTGTATGCACCATCAGTGTAAAAGTTTTTACACTCGCAACCAATTACAAATTACGATCCAGATGACTTTTCAAGTAGGTGAAAGAAAACTCAACCATTTTTAATGATGTGTTTAATTGTGATTCATTGACAGTGTAAAAAAACTTTTCAGCGACTGTGTACATGAAATAAATTCCTATTTATTAAATTGGAAAAAAAGTTAACAGTGGCGGACCTGTGTGTAGTTGAGGAGGTTCACTTCAACCCCCGGAAAAAATTTGTTCTATTTACCTCCTGTATAATTTTTTTAACCCCTGAAAGTACTCCTAAGTTTGCACACATAACACAATTTTGAAGCCTTAATCCCGGGTCGTGGATCCTCCAGAAGAAGTTAATGTTACTGAAAAAATAGAATGATCTTTTTCTAAAACGACATTTAATATGAAATAGAAAAGAAATGTGATATTATTCCTTCTAATCATTGAATCAGTGCTCTTATCTTTGTGATCATATATATTAATTAATTGAATGAAAGCTATCCACTTAATATGAATTTGGTATATCAGAAAAGTCAGAGAGGAAAAATTGGAATTGTTATGAATGCTGTATGGTATGAACCCTACAGCAACAGCTCAGAAGACAAGTTAGCTGCAGAACGAGCTCAAGCATTTTACATGAATTGGTAATTAAAGCCTTCATTTTTGTTTAGTTGACGATTTCTTTATACCCCTCTAAATTTTTCTAATTTATATGGTCACAAAATGCAGGTTTTTGGACCCAATTATACTAGGAAAGTATCCATCAGAAATGCATGAAATATTAGGACCCGATCTCCTAGGATTTTCAAGATATAATTTAGAGAAACTAAAAAACGGATTAGATTTCATTGGAGTAAATCACTATACAAGTTATTATGTAAAAGATTGTATCTTCTCTCCATGTGAAAAAGGACGAGGGTCTTCAAAAACAGAGGGTTTTGCTCTAACTTCTCATTACAACAAGAATGGCATCAGCATGGGAGAATCGGTATAAATATACATGAAATTTCATATACTAATATATAGTTTTAAATTAATTAATTATAATGTTTCAACGCATATGTATATATGTAGAGTGCACTTGATTGGTTGTATGTACACCCAGAAGGAATGGAGAAGATAGTGACATACATAAAGGATAGGTACAACAATATACCAATGTTCATTACTGAAAATGGTGAGTGGGAATTTAATTTAATCCTATAACTAATGTTTTTTTGACAATAATCCTATAATTAATGCTAAAATTAAATTATTGGTGCTCTTAATTAATTATGTGGTTTTATTTTTGCATAGGACTTGGGACAAGTGAGAAATATTCCAATCCCAGCAACACAAAGGATACAGTGAATGATGTTAAAAGAGTGGAGTACTTGAGTGGTTACTTGGATTCTCTAGCAAGAGCAGTAAGAAGAGGTGCAGATGTGAGAGGGTATTTTGTGTGGTCTCTTCTCGACAACTTTGAGTGGAATTATGGATACACTATAAGATTTGGACTTCATCATGTGGACTTTGCCACTCTCAATAGAACCCCAAGATTTTCAGCATTTTGGTACCAAAACTTTGTTGCACAACATAGGGGTCGCAAAGGAATTAGGTCTGGTCATGCTCAACAGAGATGAACAGTGGAAAGATGCCCGTGTAATAAAGAAAAATGCTACCAACACTTTTATCAGTACACTTTCTTCAGTACACTTTCTTGAATATTCTCTATGATTGGACAAAATTCGTATAGGTCCCACTAAATTAGTAGGATTGCCTGAATTTCATTGAATCATAGAGAGAATGTTAGAAAGAAAGTATTAAAGATCAAGTGAGTTTTGACTTTACTGCGTGGCCTATCCATGAGAGATATCCATAAATTCTGATGTGTATTTTGATTTTTTTTTTAGATTTTTATGTTAATAAAGATTAGAATATTGTAATAATTAAATAAGTGTTAGTATTTTATTAGGGATATATCATATATTAATGTGTATATATTAATTTCTTTTAAGAGTGCCCAATTGGCTTTTTGTGGATTTTTTTTTAAAACAAAAGAAATAGATATGGAGTCTCGTTAAAACTTTCTGATGCAAAACCCTCCTTAGGGAAAAAACACCAGGAAGGAAAGAGTACTCTCCCTAAGTTTTATTGATAAAAAAGAGAAAAAGTACAGAAAACATATGGGAATAGACCAAAACTCATGAGCATAAACATCAGTATAACTAGAAAAAAATAAAAGCAAACCTACAAAGGTGCGCAAAAGCATGACTATAACGACTCTCATCCCAACCAGGTCGGCACCAGAGTTGCTAACAATCATCTGCAGTACATCAAAAATAGGAGGCAAAAGGCGAACCCAGCCCATCGAGGGACAAAGGAACTAACAAAACCTGTAGTTAAGCAAACCTAACTTATTTCTGAAAGAGTCCTCCGTAATGAAGCTCGGGATGAGATTCCACCAGGTAAAGCCACTTGAATTAGTTCCATGACCTGCAAACTTATCAGCACAAGCAATACCTTCTCTGTAAATGTGGGTGCAAACGAAATTCATCTGTCTAGTCAAGTATAAACAATTGTTCCATCTGTTGCGGAGTTTTCAAGGAACAACATTACCGTTCTTAAAGACCGAAGCAGCTAATTGAGAATCACATTCTAACCACAGACCTCCAACCTTTATCAAAGGCAATCTCAATAGCCAGCATCGCTCCAATAAGCTCAGCATGTAGAGCGTAACTGTTACCTATCGAAGCAGAAAAACATCCAAGGACAGCAGCACTCCTGTCTCTAAAAATACCACCACAAGCAGCTGGACCAGGCCTCTCTTTAGCAGCACCATCTGTATTGCACTTAATCATGTATGGAGTAGGTGGAGTCCAAATTACCTCTTTGATGGTTGAAGAATTCCTGTAATTACCATTGACATTAAAGGCTTTTATAATCATAAATTCAGTAACAGAGAATGACATTGTAGATTTAGAGGCATTTCCTCCTGAAGACACATTGGAAATAGTTAAATTGATAGCAGTATACAAGGGGATCACGTGATTATCAAATCTAGCATAGTTCCTGCTATACCAAATCACCCAAAAAATGTTTACAATGGCAGCAGAGACAATGTCGTTCAATTGAGGACTCCAACCATGGAAAGTCAACGATACAATGCTCTGGAAAGAAGCAGCGTCAATTGGCTTTTTGTGGATTATTTTAAGAAGCCCCCAGATAATTCCACCATCTTATCCAAAATTTTATCTTTTTTTCGAAAAAAAGTAAAGAGAAGAGAAAAGTCAGTTATAAGTTTAGAATATAAGTTGATGAATTTGACCACTGTTTTGACTTTAGACTGCTGATTGATTAGGAAAAATAATCAATCTGACTTAGTGATTTGAGCGGAGGACATATATAAATCTAATGGAACCTTGCGGTTCATGGCCGGGTCATGGCCATGCGGTTCAACTGTCGATCCTTCTGTCCGAATTTTGACCTAGTGACCCGGTACTTTCACTGAGTAGGTCACCGGTCCGAATTTTAAAACATTGAATGGAAGCCACCAAAGCCAACAGCTATCGGTTTTCAATTTCATGGGCAAGAGTTCTCCCAAGTATGTTTCTTAATTAATTTGCTAATCTCAATTTAGATATTTACCAAGTCAATTATAATTCATTTAGATTTTGATTTAACTTTTACAGAAGGTAGATTTGGAGAAGTCAATTATGCTGGCATTAGCTACTACCACCGGTTAATAGATGATTTACTTCTCAAAAACACTTCTACTTCTTAATTTGTTTTGCTTTATATATATATATATATATATAATGCCAAATCAAATGTCTCTTGGATTCAAGATATTTTTTATCTTTTGAAAGATCGAACACTTGAAAAAGAAAATGGAATATAATCTTAGCATTTCTTAGTGACACGTTTGAGTTCCACTAAATTGGGCAACTGCAGGAATTGAACCATTTTGTAACAATATCACATTTAGATTTACCTCAGGAACTCCAAGACAGATACAGAGGTTGGCTAAGTCCTAAGTTACAGTAAGCAACTAGTTATTCTCTTTTTCATAACTTTAAGCTAATATTTACTTAAGCTAATAATTTTTCAAAACTTGATGTGCAGGGAAGATTTTTGAGTATCTAGCAGACCTTTGTTTTAAATCATTTGGCGACAGGGTAAAGTATTAGGCAACCTTCAATGAGCCAGATTATATTTCCCTGTATAGCTACCCCAAAGGAGTAGGTCCACCATGTCGTTGTTCTAAACCATTTGGAAATTGCAGTGAAGGAGATTCAGAAAAGGAGCCATATCTGGTGGTCCATAATATAATCCTATCTCATCATACAGCTGCAGTAGACATTTATAAAACCAAATATCATGTATATTATTCTAAAATATCCAACACAAATTAAATATCTTCCTACCTATAAATTAAACTGCTAAGGCAAACATCTCTTAGAATTTGGCTCCTACTTAGACACACACTCCTCACACCCAAGAATGGACAACTGGAGTGTGACCCGAGCGACCCAATAGCAGGTGGTCCAACGGGTCTTGAATAGGCTCTGATATCATCTTAGAATTTGAGTTGAAGCTAACTCAAACCTACAAAATTGGCTTATAGAGTAGGGGATCTCTTAACAACATCTACGTAAGTCACAATGATAAGGGTGATAATGATATTATCCTATTTAAAAATGAAATATTCAGAACGAGCAAGGAGGAAAAATTGGCATTTTGGTGCAATGTGATTAATTGGTATGAAGCCATCAGCAATTCCACTGCAGATAAGTTAGCTAAAGAAAGAGAGCATGGGCATTTTCCATGAACTGGTAACATTCCCTTTCAACAAATGAAACTTCTTGTGTATTGTCCAACTTACAAACACAATGCATTTATATTAACTACAATGTAAAACAGGATCTTGGAACGAATCATATTTGGTCAATACCCTCCAATTATGCAGAAGATTCTAGGAAATATCTTACCCAGATTTTCCAGCAAAGACAAAGAGAAACTGAAGAGATCAGGGTTGGATTTCATTGGAATTAATCATTATAAAAGTTACTATATCAAAGATTGCATCCGGTCAATATGTGAACCAGGAATTGGTGTAATGGCACTGAATCAGGATGTTGCTCACTGAAATCTGAAACATGACTTCTAAGCTGAGCCATGTCCTCAACGCAAAGCACATATTTCCAGCATTTTAATGTAAAACACTCTTATTGACTAACAGTAATGGATAGAAACACTAACCTTTCTTCATGATAAAATTGCTTCAAAATCTTGTAAAACTTGCAATGACAATAGAAACTCTTCCCTATCTCTTTCATTTCTTGTTAGATGCTCTTTCTATGATGAATATACAAAATCATACAGTAATAATAGACAGAGGTAGGGACTACTTCATTTTCCTTTCATTATATATATATATATATATATATATATATATATATATATATATATATGTTGCTTGCATTGAGTAATAAATCTCTTCATTAAATATTATGTTCTGTCATTGCAATCCTTCTAGATAGTCATGTCCATTGAAACATCAACCAATATGTCATATCATTAAAATATTAATTATCACTTAAGTCTTAATTTTTGCTTTGTAAAAGTGTTCATCATCATCCCAAGAAATTTGACAAGCTTGAAGACCAATTGCAACACTAAGACTTAGAATATTCCATGCTTAGAAAATTAATTAAAATATTCCATGCTTAGATGTCATTTCTTTCATTTGAACAAGAATCTCAACTTTGACCATTGCACGTGTAACTGAAAAACTTTGCGGCCTTATTAGACTTTCTAAAACATATTATCCTCTTGAGTCAACAAAATATATATAATGCTATTTCTCTTTCTCTTCTGAATACTACATATATATATATATATATATATACACACACGCTGGCAATAGATTAAATACAGGCTATGCCAAGCCCAGTGCAATGGCGTTCTATACATTACTGAGAGCGTTGTTTTTGGAAATCATACCCTTTATTATTATTCTGTTCATGTCATGTCCCCTTAGAGCTCTCTCAAATAGGTTACACCAATCTCCGTTACCTACCAACTTCATCTTTGGAACTTCTTCTTCTGCTTACCAGGTAATTCATTTCATCTTATTTCATATATATTATGATCAATATATATCTTGGTACGTATAGATAATTAATGTATTAATATGATCATGAATCTATTACCTATTTGAAATATGGTTTCCTTAATCATAATCATTTTGCAGTATGAAGGTGCTTACTTGAGCGATGGAAAAGGACTAAGCAACTGGGATGTCTTCAGTCACGAAGCACCAGGTGATAAACAAAGATTCAAATATATGTTTGACTACTATATATATATATATATATATATATATATATATAACGATTTAATCTATTACAAAAATATAATTACGGTGGTGTTTTTGAAACGGTTGCAGGTAAAATAGCTGATGGAAGTAACGCGGATATTGCCGTTGATCAGTATCATCGCTATCTGGTAATAAATCTTCAAATTTTAAGAAAATGATAGTAATAGTAATAGCGACTTTTGTTTACCAACTTTTCTTACAGAAAAGGATTATTCAAAGGATTGTCCAATGATGAAAAACACACTTACATTTGTCTCTATCTCTCATTTTTCATTTTCTCTCTCATATTTTCCTTCCATATTTTTCTATATTTTACTTTCATTCTTAATTTTTTTCCCTAAAGAGAATTTTGCAGTGTCTTTCCCACCCTCAAACTATTCCACCATGTTATCCAACATTGTAGGTGTTTTCTTGATAGTTTTTTTCAAAAGAAAAAACAAAGAGAAGAGAAAAGTCAGTTAGAAATTTAGAATATAAGTTGATGAATTTGACCGCACACTGTGTTGACTGCTGATGTGGAAGAATTATCAAACTAATTTGATGACAGTTAGAAAAGTCAGTTACGAACACTGGTTTGAAAAGTCAGTTAGAAATTCTTTGTATAATGTGTTGAATGCTGATGTGGAAAAATAATTAAACTAACTAAATCAAATGGCTTAGAGCAGGAGGATATAGATCTAATGGAAGCCATCAAAGTGAACAGCTACAGGTTTTCAATTTCATGGGCAAGAGTTCTCCCAAGTATGTTTCTTAATTAATTTGCTAATCTCAATTTACATATTTACCAAGTCAATTTATTATTAATTTAAATTTTGATTTAACTTTTACAGAAGGTAGATTTGGAGAAGTGAATTATGCTGGCATCAGCTACTACAACCGGTTAATAGATGCTTTGCTTCTCAAAGGTTTACTTTCTACCTTTTACATGAAAAGAAAATGGAATATAATTACCCTAGCACTTCTTAGTGACATGTTTGAATTTCTCTGAATTGGACAACTTGCAGGAATTGAACCATTTGTAACAATATCACATCTTGATCTACCTCAGGAACTGGAAGACAGATATGGAGGTTGGCTAAGTCCCAAGTTACAGTAAGCAACTAGTTACTCTTTCTTTTATAGGGCACAAATATTACTTACCTGGATTGGATAAGATGTGCTAAAAATTGATGCGCAGGGAAGAGTTCGTGTATCTAGCAGAACTTTGCTTTAAATCATTTGGTGACAGAGTAAAGTACTGGGCAACCTTCAATGAGCCAGATTATGTGGCCGTATATGGCTACCGCAGAGGACTAGGTCCACCATGTCGTTGCTCTAAACCATTTGGAAATTGCAATCAAGGAGACTCAGAAAAGGAGCCATATCTGGTCGCCCATAATATAATCCTATCACATGCTTCTGCAGTAGATATTTACAGAACCAAATATCAGGTATATATATATTATTCTAAAATATCCAACACAAATTAAATGTCTTCCCACCTATACATTAAATATGCTAAGTCAAACAGTGATGAATGAAATATTCAGACTAAGCAAGGTGGAACAATTGGCATTGTCATTCAATGTGAATGGTATGAACCTATCAGCAATTCCACTGCAGATAAGTTAGCAAGAGAAAGAGCATGGGCATTCACCATGAACTGGTAACATTCCCTTCAACAAATGACACTTCTTATTATGTATTGTTCAACTTACACACAAAGTAGACGAGTTTATTCATGAGAATGTATTATTTAATATTAACTACAAGCCAACACAGGATCTTGGAACCAATCATCTTTGGTGAATACCCTCCAGTTATGCAGAAGATTCTAGGAAATATCTTACCCAAATTTTCCAGCAAAGACAAAGAGAAACTGAAGAGATCAGGATTGGATTTCATTGGAATCAATCATTATAAGAGTTACTATATCAAAGACTGCATCTGGTCAATATGTGAACCAGGATTTGGTGTCACAAGAACAGAAGGTTTATACCAACTAAGTGCAACAAAAGATGGAGTTCCTATTGGCAAACCTGTATGTGTATATCTTCAACCTTATGAATGATTAATGTCCCTTTAAAGTTCATTGCCACCCCATTTCTGAAACTTGTATATGCATGCATGCAGACTTCAGTAGATTGGCAATATGTTTATCCACAAGGCATGGAGAAAATTGTCACGTATGTAAAAGAAAAATACAATAATACTCCAATGTTCATAACTGAAAATGGTAAGCATGATACATTAATTGAGTCCTTTAATGGATGGAATTTTTGTACATTTATGTTATAATAATTTGTTTTGTAGGGTATGTTGAGTTGGACAACCCAAATTACACTGAGGAGCAATACCACAATGATTTCAACAGAATAAATCACATCGCTGGTCATTTTGAATCCCTACTTGAAGCAATAAGGTAAGAATATTAAAAAATGAAGATAAATGTCTAGCTATATATATGTAGTGCATTCTGAAATTAATTACCAAATTACCATGTAATCAGGAAAGGAGCTGATGTAAGGGGGTACTTTGTTTGGTCCTTGCTGGACAACTACGAGTGGATTCGCGGATATACATTTAGATTTGGACTCTACCATGTTGATTATGCAACATTGAAGAGAACTCCAAGATTGTCTGCAAGTTGGTACAAGGAATTCATAATGAAGCATAAAAATGAAGCCTTCAGCCAGGAATAATGATAAAGTAGAAGTACTAGTGTAAATTATTTAGCACAAATAAATGAAATAATAGGTTTATTTTATAACCTTCAATGAATATATGTTATTAATTTTACTCTTCAAATTACAAAGGAAGTTAAAGATTATGTAGTATACTAGTATTATATGGTTCAACTTTCTTCAAATTATTTCCTATATTTGCTTCTATGATGTAACTAGCTAGACTTAAAACAACTCTAACCACAATCATATCTTATCCAATTGAAAGGTTGTTTTGGTATGAAGGCAATGAGCATGAATGGTTAAGAAATGAATGTGGTTAACCATGTGGTTTCAGGTATTCCTAAGCTCGCCAAGTGAGCTACCTACTTGGAATAATGTGGTTAACCATGTGAATTCTTTTTAAAATTTGTACTTTTATTCCGCTCAAAATTAACCAAATTATTTAATATTTAATTAATAAAACTTTTTAAGAGTTAAGGCTGTGAGAAATAACGACCAAGTCCCTTCAACTTGTACATACTGATTTAGAAATACTTGGGTTTATTGTTTTGTCTAAAATACATTAGTGATTTTAGTAGAAAATACCTGGGTTTGTCTTTATGGCCTAAAGTACATTTTTGGTCCCTCGTCTTTATTTTTTTAGTTTGGTCGTGTAACTTTTATAAGGGTGACTTGAAAGTTGAATCCCTTATCTTTAATTTAGATTTTAATGTGGTCTTTTTTTGTTCAAATTGTGTTAAGAAAGGGCCACATCAATAACAATAACTTTTGTAAAGTAAATGACCACTTTGGAGCCAAAAAATGGGGATACTTTACTATAACTTTTGCAAGATAAGAGATCACTAGTGGGATCACCCGTGCGATGCACGGGGCCAAAGCGTTAGGGACTACAAAAGTATTATAAAACCAAAATCACCTTAATGGTAATTAAAGTCAAATTTTAACAATTAAAATGTGTTTAGGAGATTCAAAAGGATAAAAACGAAAGAAAAAGCAACAACAATAGTAAAAATGTTAAGTTATTACATAATAATTGGGTTATCAGAAGTTAGGTTATCTTCAAAAATAGGAGTATTGGAAGAGTTGTTATCAACAGCTTGCTGGACATCCTCATTGTTAGGGCATTCAATCTGAATTGGTGGTGGCTGATGAAGCATTTTCCTTGAACGAAGTCGTTCAGTTGACATTGGGCAAGTATAGTAAACTCACCCTTTTAAATTGAACTTAAATAAGTCGACTCAGCTTCTCTACTCTGAGGTGTCCCATACAAACCATCAGTACCACGTTCATCACCTCTATATTTTCTATTTGGGATGATATTGATAAGATACTTTTGAATTTGGATATTGTCCGTTTTGCCTAATACTTTTTGTATTACTCTTTCACAGAGGCTCCACGTTCATAAATTATGCGTCATCAACCACCTATTTTGTTACCTATTTTATTACCTACATAATAACTATAATACTAAAATTAGCTTAGTATTAATAATGCAACTATAAATCCATACACATCAAAAGAGGCAAATATAAATAGTCAAACATAAAATACAGATCCAACATCATATCTAATCATATTAGTGAATTATGATTAGAAGTGTCTGCTAAAGGAATATGAATCTGAAAACGACTTCGTGATGCATAGGTAATTTTAAAAAGAGCAGGACTGTTTAGCAAAAAAAAAGATTCATGATGGCATTTGTGTTGGTCTTTAAGAATGGTTGGCCAACCCTATTCAGATGAAAACTCGCCTTGAAAGTAGAACCACAAATTGCTTCCAAAATGACTGTTGTAGAGAACATATTCTAATGGTTATTGTAAAAGCTTTTGAGAATTTTGATGTGCTTCTGCTTCAAAAGAAAAAATCAATTAGGAGATGAAAAAACTAAGAAAAGAAATAAGAAAGTAAATAAGGTTAACTCACACTGTAGTAACTAATGTCTATCACCCATTTGTTTAATGAACTTCAATAAGGTCACTAAAATCATAGACAATAGATAACATTGAATAGCTGAAATAAACAAATTCTAATTAAAAAACTATAGGAGAAATGGCTTCAAAGATTCAATAAACAGAGCAAAGAAATGGTAATACATTATTTGGAAACAGCTATGTAATAAATTATCATCACACGACCAGATGTTTAAAAGGTGAAGCAAAGGCAGCAAATGTTGAAGCATGTAACACAGCAAATGTTTAAGTATGACAGAGTATGTTAGGAGAATCCTGAGATTTTTACAGCTTGCATAATTGAAGGACAATAATAGGAGAAGATGAGGAGCCAATCTCATTAAGATTAGCAGCCATCATCTCAACAAAATGACCCCACAAAGTACAACAAACTCTATTGAACCTTTGGAAAAAATTGTAAAAGAAATCAAAATAAAATAGTTAAATAAGAATAGAATTATGTTTGTAAATCAAGTGGATGAAAGAGTAAGAAAATAAACTCAATCTAGATCTTCAAGAGCTAAATTAGTCAGTTTAACCAGATTTTCATTTACTTGATTCTCTTTAATGTCACTCTTTTCAACAACACGACCAATGGTATCTCAGAGCAAAATGCAAAAAAACATGGCTTAAAGTGTGCAAGCAAATAAAAGTGTAAAGATTAAAATAAAGAGATACAAAGAGACCAAACCTACCCAAACATTAACCACAACCATTTAAAAAGAACATTCTTCCAACCAAAGGTACACCAGAACACTAAACACTGCATTCAACCAATGTAGCTACATAACAAAAGAGGAACAACAAAGCACTTCTAGTGGTTGTTAGGGGAAAACTAAAGTAAGTAATAGAACAAAGTAAGTTCAACTGAAAATGTATTAAGATAAAAATATAATAAAGAAAAGAAATGATATTTAAAATTATAAGTGAATGTCTTCTATGAGGACATTTGATAGAGAAAAATGAAGTTACAAAGGTGTTGAGTTGAGAGTAAAGGTTCCTATAAAGTTCATATCAGTGAATTAAAGGATGTAATGGGAGAAAACACCATCAAACTTCACAAAGTAGATTAAAAAATAGATATAGCAATCAAGAAAGCTAATATAACTCGTATAACTCGTAGAACTTAAGTAAATAATGCAACAAACTACATTCAACTGGAAATGTATTATAGTAAAAAATATAATGAAGACCGTACTTAAGTTAAGGGAATGTCTTCAATAAGGACATTTGATAGAGAAAGATGAACTTATGGGCAGAGAAATTTGACAAACCATACTTCAGTAAAGAGAGAAAACTAAAAACACCATCAAATTGTAATCATCGTATGTATTTAAAAATGGAAAATAGTAAGGATTGTGAAAGATTTCTTATGTCCCACAACCTGCTTGTAGTGTCCTGATTCCCAGTAGCTAATATTTGTCCATTAGGGTGCCAAGCAGATGCAATAGAGTAGTCCAAGTGCCCTTTCAGACTCCCATTAATCTGGTTGATACAAAAAGTATATAAAATCAGAATCTAAAAGAAACATTAAGGATAATAACAGCAGCAAAAATAAAAGCAGCATCAAAAGCAGCAATACAGTGCCCACATATTTCAGCTACGTTTTGAACTAAATTAGCAGAAACATAATCTCAAGTAAGGATTGAAACAAATATAGAAATATCTTGGTGTTTGACATCAAGAGTTGCTTGAATATTGAAATATTGAACCAACTTACCAAATTGTAAACTTCAGGCATATGATAGACTTGGTAGCAGCCCTAATATCCCCCTCTGTATAGTACAATGAAAAGGAAGTAAATATAGAAATAGGCTTTGCAAAGAACTAACATTCATGTAAGAAGCAAAGTCCCCTGTAGATTATTATATCTATCTATAGCAAAAATATAAAACCAGAACCATCAAAATTTGAAGATTATGATGCATCAACTAATAAAGTAACAACTAATCAAGGGAGGCTTGTAACTATGAAGGGGTGAAAAAAGCAAGCTAACAGAATTGGCTCACTACATAAAAATGCATTACAAAGCTAAACTGTACAAAAGCTAAACTGTACTTTCATGCTAAATATCAATGAGATACATAATATGAATTGGTGATATCATAGAAAAGATAATGCTAGATAAAAGGATGAAAGACTTGTAATGAAAGACACTATTTTGTGATGCTATACTTCTTAACTTACCTATAGTACTTCTGCTGTGAAATTAGGCCAATATTTGCATGCCAAATACAGATGTCTCAATTTATTACTATCTTAATTCATAATAAATGCTCTTGGTTTACTAAGTAATCAATGGAAAAACATGCCACTCTTATGCATTAAAAAAGGATCAATGTCGAATTACTTGATTGTATCAAGTATAGTTATATAGTAGTAGTATGTTGAAATAACTTAATAAAACCAGCCAAATGTAAGGGTTTCACCCCTAACAGATGCTAATGAGAAGTGGAAATAAAGAAAGGATGGAATCTTTTGTTTTACTTTAACTGAAACAAAACCTAGAGTAATTCAATGATGAAATTCACAATGGAAATATGGGAACAACCTCCCACTTAATTGATGAAGTATATGGACAGTGAGAAATAGAAATGAAATAGGATAGAGGAACCCAATTTTGCAGTAAGAGAATCCAGAGGGAGAAATGATATAGTAGCTCTTATGGTAAGATAAAAGAGTTGAATCCCAATATGATACAAACAACATTTTTGGGGTCAGGTTTTCTTCTTAGAATAGATGGTACCTCAGTTCTGAAATTGACACTACTAATCATTTACCAAATAATAATGACATAAAAATGTAGCCAGAGAAAACAAAGGACATAATTCATATTACCATGGTTTCAGTGGCATCATCATTTGATAATGCAAGAACAGCAGATACGACACCAGGTTTGGCCTTCTTCATCCTGTCTTGGATTCTTAAACTTGTGGCCACAACCCACACCCCCTTTGATTCTCAGTCAAAAAACCATTATTGAGACCAAAAATATCATCTTTCCACGATTTTGTTATGTAGTATTAGTCTTGAAGGCTACACAAGAAGACATCATTGGGGTTACCTTGCCTAAGTGCTAAAAGAATGTCGGATTTCAGATGCACCAGAAG
Organism: Astragalus glycyphyllos; assembly: GCA_963573325.1. NCBI lineage: Eukaryota > Viridiplantae > Streptophyta > Magnoliopsida > Fabales > Fabaceae > Astragalus > Astragalus glycyphyllos. Next base: position 8,792,020 of record OY754311.1, read on the forward strand.
GTAATAGATCAACAATTTTCAAGTCTTAAACCTCAAAAACTCAAAAAAGTATGCTTTCAAATTTTAAACTGTAAGCAAAAGAGGCTAATTTTAATATTATAGGGAACGTGTTGTTCAGAAAAGAGTGAAGAAGACTGGAAAAAATTGGAAATCCATAAAAACCATGGGAAAACATGCAAACAGGGAAGAGAGGGAGATTGAACATAAAAAGAGAGGGGATTGGGATTAAAGACAAATTAGAAGAGGAGAAGGCCAAGAACAAACTTGTTTATACCAAAAAATAATATGAAAAAAACGGAAAAAACCCACCTCCGAATTCCAGCCACCACCGACGATGGCCGTTCTCCAAACACGCCGCTGTCGTCCTCACAAACACGCCATCGCCGCAATAACCACCGTAGCTTCCCCCTTTCACCGTCAGCACTGCACCCCGTTTCAAGTTTCATCGGCAAAGTGTGGCGTCGTCCGAAACGACGTGAGCTCCCTCCATCGTGTCGTCTTTCAACCACCGACGCACTCTCTCAATTGCCACCTCCTTGTTCCTCTTTCTCTCTCCTGGAACTCTCTCTCTCTCTCTCTCTCTCTTCGGCCATGAGAGAAACAGCGCTGAGGAATGTTGAAGCAGAAAAATTAGGGCTCCCTCTTTTAGTTGTTACCAGAACCTGAAAACAAAAAAAATAACCTGTGAGAAGAGAAGAGAAGACTGAACTGAGAGAGAGAGATGAGACTGAGTGGGAAGAGAGAAGAGAGAACCGAGAGAGTGAGATGCGATTGTGAAGAAAGTGGAGAGGTGGAAAAATGTTTTTCTTTCTATCTGTACCAGTCTTTTCAGTCATGTGGGAATGGTAGAGTCCGAGACACTCCACTCTTTAGTGTGTTGAGAGAGAAGGAAGGAAAAAGTGGTCAAAAGTGAGTTAGTGTTGGCAGGAAGTAGCTGACAGCTTCACATGGGAGTAGTTGGGAAGATTTTAGCACCAAAAGGTGGGTAAGGAGGGAACTTTGGCGCCAAAGGGAGATGTAGGGCCCACCTGCAGTGCTGAGGTGGAGACACCCTCCAGATGTATATTCTTTGATTTCACAACAAAAAAACAAAAGAGTGACCACACTCGGCAAAAACTGAAACTAAAAAACATTTTAGCATCTAAAAGGCGATGTAGGTTGCTCTAATGCTTGAAGTAGTTTATGATGGTCAAACGTTTGAAAATGGCTCCAAACATCAATGGTGACTGTCGTCGCCACCTATAAGTAGTAGTTCACGTTTCTCCAATTTTGACCAGTTCGATATTAGTTCGTCAAAGAAAAAATAACAAATATAGGTTTTTAAATTTTAACAAGGTTTTTTTTTGTTTTGTGTCAAATTGGCATTGACAGATTAAATAGAAAGTAATTTGAAGATTTAATAATACAGTTTGATCCTATCTTGTCTAGTTCTTGTGCCTTGTTTTATTGTTTGAAACATGGCTTTTTCATTGGTAAAAATGATAAATATATTAGTTTAAAATTGTTTCGGGCTAGGCCGAGGGCCACTCTGAATTGGGCCTTTATGATCAGATCCAACAATGATCTGCATCTCACGCTAGATCTGACGATATAGCCCGCTTTTTGCAGTACACCTCATGCTAACTCAACTGCTTCACGCATCATTGTGTCTTGCCCGCTAGCTCAAACGCCTCACCGCGCACCCACGAGGCATTAGCAAAAACTTTTCCACTAAACTCTTAAAAACATCTATAAAAGGATTTCACCTCCATTGGCCAGGTATGTTGTATGGACTCACACTAGACTTTGATACCAACACCGTCGTCATGCCCCTAATGATCTCTTCCACAGATTCCATATCAGACATAGGCTCATTCCACTCGAGATCAAAAATCAAAACTAAAGAAATTATTAACAAATTAGTATATCTTTTAAAAATTACTAATATATTAAATTCTATGATCTACTTCAAGAACTTTTTATTTATAATTACATTAGTTAGTGAGACCCTCCTATGGGGATGCTCTTTTGATCCCTCTTCTGAATAAATGAGTACTGGATACTCTCTCTCTCTCTCGAATATATATATATATATATATATATATATATATATATATATATATATATATACACACGCGCGCGCTGGCAATATAATGAATAGATGCCCTATGCCAAGCCCATTGCAATGGCGTTCTATACATTCCTGAGAGCGTTTTTGGTTATTCTGCTCATGTCAATATGTCCCCTTAGAGCTCTCTCAAAGTCAAATGGATTGGAGCAATCTCCGTTACCCACCAACTTCCTCTTTGGAACTGCTTCTTCTGCTTACCAGGTAATTCATTTCATCTTATAATATAATAATCAAACAATTTATAACCCATTTGAAATATGTTTCCTTAATCATAATCATTTTGCAGTATGAAGGTGCTTACTTGAGTGATGGAAAAGGACTAAGCAACTGGGATGTCTTTACTCACGAAGTACAAGGTGATAAACAAAGATTCAAATCTATGTTTAACTAACATGCACAAATTATCGCTTTCAAAGCGATTCAATCTATGTTTCGAAACGTTTGCAGGTGGAATAATTGTTTTTTGTTGGGACCCATGTTGGTATTTAATTGTTTTTTCATGTTCTATGGATTGGCCGGTGGCCACAGTTGTTTACCAACTTTTCTTACAAAAATGGATTATTGAATGATGAAAATTATACGTTGACTAAAAAAATTTATGATAGTTTGCACCGATAAATTTGATGATTGATAGTAATTGATAGTATACTAGAACGTGCAATTTTGTAAATTGACATGGAACTAAAGATACTAAAATAAAAAAAGATACTAACATTCTAGGTGTGTTCTTGATAGTTAACCAACAATTTTGTTCAAAAAACAAAGAGAAGAGAAAACTCAGTTGGAAATGTGTAATGTGTTGACTGCTGATGTGGAAGAATTTATTAAACTAACTAAATCAAATGGCTTAGAGCAGGAGGATATAGATCTAATGGAAGCCATCAAAGTGAACAGCTATAGGTTTTCAATATCATGGGCAAGAGTTCTCCCAAGTATGTTTCTTAATTAATTTGCTAATCTCAATTTTGATATTTACCAAATCAGTTATTCATTTACATTTTGATTCAACTTTTACAGAAGGCAGATTTGGAGAAGTCAATTATGCTGGCATCAGCTACTACAACCGGTTAATAGATTCTTTGCTTCTCAAAGGTTTACTTCTCCCTTTTAATTGATTTGCTTTTTATAAATATGGGAATTATACCTTAACGAGAATGACACTAAACTTTTAGAACACTAAAGAATGTTAGAAAACCAAGGTAGTGTATTTGTTACTTTAACAAGAACTCAAGAGAGGTGATTATAATTTCCCATAGTATTTAATACAGCATATTAGTAACTCAAAGATATGCAATTCAATAAATTCTAAATGACATTAAAAGAGTATGAAAATGAGGTAGAGTTCAAATGAGGGAAACTAATATTTTCCCTTCCTTTAACATTTAACTATAAAAGAACACTGTCATAAATTCCTTCTATTCCCTCTATCCCATAATATAAGACCCCTTTGCAATTTTTACGCATATATTAATAAAAGCTGGTAGTGTAATTAATATGTACAATTTGGGTATGATTATTACTAAACTACCCTTTGTGTATAGAAGCATTTAATGTTAGCACTTGATAAGAAAATAGAATATAATCTTAGCACTTCTTGAATTTCTCTAAATCGGACAACTTGCAGGAATTGAACCATTTGTAACAATATCACATATAGATTTACCTCAGGAACTCCAAGACAGATACGGGGGTTGGCTAAGTCCTAAGTTACAGTAACCAACTAGTTACTCTCTTTTGTTTTTAATAATCAAAGGAGCAGCTTATTCTCTTTTCTTTTTTTACTGGAAATTCTCTTCTTTTTATTTTTTTTATAATAGTACCATATTCTCTTCTTGATATGCTTTAACTAATGGACAAAACTTACATACAGTTGCCTAGGTCTTGTTCAAACTATTCCCCACTAAAATTGTTACACGTGGATTATTTCACTGAAGTCGGACAGTAATGGCCACACTTGATTATTATGTTTTAATCGAAAAAGAAAAGTTATTGCTTCATGGACTAAAACGACACCAACACCCGATTGGAAACAATGATTCATAGATTAAACAAGCACCACTTCGATTGTTGACTACCGGTTGTTCGCATAGGTTTCTCTTGGATCCCATATCCATTATCTCCTTCCACAACATCTCACAATAGTACTCCCGGATTGAATTCTCTCAAGATAAAAAAGACAAACAATAAAGCATCAATGGGGGAAGTAGAGTCATTCGATTATGAGGAGTTGTTGATTGTGAGATTCTGGTTTTTATTCTCTGATAAAAAATTAAGGGCCTTTATAATTCAATTTCTGCATAGGTGATCTGTTCAGATTTTTGACTGAGAAGTTCCTTTTTAGTTTTAATTGATGATTAATGATTCAAAGACAAGGTGAGGCCAAGGAGATAAAAATTGCACTGCACCTCAGCAACAACCATGGAGGAAAAGTCTAGAAACTAAAAAGGGAGGAAGATAAAATGCGCAGTTTTTCTGCGTAAATAAAATGATTGGGTGCGGCCAGTACTACTCGACTTTAGTGAAATAATCCACGTGTAACAATATTAGTGGGGAATAGTTTTAACAGGACCTGGGCAACACTATATAAGTTTTACCCTTAACTAATAGCTACATAAACATGCATTATGCATGGATACTGTGTGGGCATGCAAACATATGTATAATCACTCAAGTATCAAGTCAATAGGTAAATTTAGTCCCCAAAAGTGTAACTCGATCGCAATCTAATTCCTGGATTTTATTTTAATTCAAAACAGTCCTCCATTGTGCACTGCATCTGTTTAAACATCCAAAAATAAACCCCAATTACATAGTATTCATCACTATAGGTCTTTCATTCGTAGGTAGAGGCCGATTTTACTTCTACGTATGGTTTTCGGCTGAGGGTAAGACCGCACTTGGAATGTGAAAATAAATTGACTTGTACAAATGGTCCTTGTCTGTCGCTAAAAACATTTCTTAAATTAAAAGTTTCCTTCTATACAACTAATATAAACCCTAATAAAAAGCTTCAATGTCAGGATGAAGACTTTGAAAATGAAAGGCAGAGCAAGAAAGCTGAAATAAGTTAATCACGAATAATATGTCAAGCAATCAAGCAAATAAAAAGCCACAAAATTGTAAGCTCTAATAATATATAAGAATATTTGTAGGTTAAATGGAGAAATTACTAGAGAAATAGAAGCTTTGTGCATGATTTGCAAATATTAAATTGAAATTCACTTGTGTGTAAGGTGATACCTGTATATAACTTGCAAATGTAATGTTTAAAAAATCTTAATAAGACAAATTAAATTCAAAAAACAGTAATGCATTTTAGTGACTTACAAGAAGTGTGGGTTTTGCCCAAAGAGAAAGGAAGTGTAGGTAAAAGTCAATTTATTTTTACATTCAAACATGGTTTTTACCCAAAGCCAGAAGCCGTAGGTTCAAGTAAAATAGGCCTCTACTAACGGATGAAAGACCTATTGTGACAGATATCAAAATTGGGGTTAACATATTTGATGTAATGTAATACACATGTATTTTGAATTAAAATGGGATTCGGGGGCTAAGTTGACAATGCAGAGCCTAAATTGCCTATTCACTCCTAAAGTACCTCTCTAAACTGTTTAATTTTTTGTGAAGTATCCTTTGGTAAAATTTTGAAATGAAATGCAATATGACACAGATATTACTTGAATAACTTATGCTAATATTTTTCAAAACTTGATGTGCAGGGAGGATTTCGAGTATCTAGCAGACCTTTGTTTTAAATCATTTGGTGACAGAGTAAAGTACTGGGCAACCTTCAATGAGCCGGATTACCTGGCCGCATATTGCTACCGCAAAGGACTAGGTCCACCCTGTCGTTGCTCTAAACCATTTGGAAATTGCAAAGAAGGAGACTCAGAAAAGGAGCCATATGTGGTGGCCCATAATATAATCCTATCACATGCATCTGCAGTAGATCTTTACAGAACCAAATATCAGGTATATTAGTCTAAAAGATCCAACACAAATTAAAAATATTCTCACCTATAAATTAAATCTGCTAAGACAAGCATCTCCGTAAGTCACAATGATAAGGGTGATATTATCCTATTTAAAAATGAAAAATACAGACAACAAAAAATACCAAGTCAAACAGTGGTGAATGAAATATTCAGACTGAGCAAGGAGGATTAATTGGCATTGTCATGCAATGTGACTGGTATGAACCCATCAGCAATTCCACTGCAGACAAGTTAGCTAAAGAAAGAGCCTGGGCATTCACCATGAACTGGTAACCTTCCCTTCAACAATTGACACTTCTTATAGATTGTTCAACAATCTTACATACAAAGCAGACAAGTTTATTCACTGAGAATGTATTATTTAATATTTACTACAATCCAAAACAGGATCTTGGAAGCAATCGTATTTGGTGAATATCTTACCCAGATTTTCCAGCAAAGACAGAGAAACTGAAGAGATCGGGATTGGATTTCATTGGAATCAATCACTATAAGAGTTACTATGTCAAGGACTGCATCTGGTCCATATGTGAACCAGGAATTGGTGTCACCAGAACAGAGGGTTTATACCAACGATTTAATAAAAGATGGAGTTCCTATTGGCAAACCCGTATGTATCTTCAACCTTATTCTAATGATTAATGAAACTGACATTCCCCCTTTACATTGCATTACCACCCCATTTCTGAAACTTGTATATACGTGCATGCAGACTTCAATTGATTGGCACTATGTTTATCCACAAGGCATGGAAAAAATTGTCACCTATGTAAAAGACAGATACAATAACACTCCAATGTTCATAACTGAAAATGGTAAGCTTGATCCATCAAGTCCTTTAATGGATTAAGTTTTTTGTGCATTTATGTTCTAATAAATTGTTTTGTAGGGTATGGTGAGGTTGGCAACCCAAATTACACTGAAGCAATACCTTAATGATTTCAAAAGAATAAATTACATGGCCGGTCATTTAGAATCCCTACTGGAAGCAATAAGGTAGGAATATAAGAAATTGAAGATAAATGTCTAGTTGTAAGAAGTGTATTCTGAAATTCAACTGTGTGTCATATGATACTAGACTGAAAATATGACTCAGAACTGTTCTATTAATGAAATTCAAGAGGAAAAGATCCCCAGAAAAACATACAATCCAGAGCAGGGAGCTCCTAAGAGAAAGAAACTACTTCTTTACTCTGCCTATCTTTCAAACAGAAAATTCAACTCTGCATAACCTCTCAGTTGGTCGTAACTAACTTGCCACATCAGTAACCAACTCGCCGCATCAGCGCTCATTTCCTTTCACATTCTTCTTCCTCCTACGACTATACACCCTCCAGATCTTTGGCCTCATGTTATCTGAGCCCACTAACTGGTCCGCGTCAGGCTTAGGTCACTAGACCTATCATCACCCACCCCTTAAAGATTAGCATTGTCCTCAAGGTGAAAGTAAGGGAATTGGCTCCGCAGCTGGGCGACATCCTCCCATGTAGCGTCTTCCTAGGGGAGCCTTTAGCTGAACTAGGAACTGAAGGACGCTGGCTCCTTCCCTAGTGATTTTTCTGCTAGCTAATACCTCTTCTGGCTCCAGGGGTGCTGTTAAGTCTACTTCCAGACTGGCAGGAAGCTCCGCCTCTGCAGTGTAGTCGTCAATAACCTTCTTCAAGAGTGAGATGCAGAAAACAGGGTGGATCCTCGAATATGGAGGTAGCTTGAGCTTATACACGACATTGCCGAGCTTAGACAACACCTAAAAAGGACCATAGAGTTTGGGAGCGAGCTTCTGATTGATAAGACGCGCTACTGTTTGCTGCCTGTGGGGGCGCATCTTCAAGAACACTCAGTCACCCACCTCAAACTCCATCTCCTTTCTATGGGAATCAACATACCTTTTCATATGGTTCTGAGCTCTCTCCAAAGGAAACTTGAGTTGTCTAATGGTCTCATCGCGATCAAGAAGCTTCCTGGCAACTGCGTCCACTTCGGTTTCTCCTTGAGTGAAGTGAACCAATGTGGGGGGTTTGCGGCCATAAACAATCTCAAAGGGGATAGTATTTATAGAGCTATGAAAAGTGGTGTTGCACCACAATTCAGCCCACAATACCCGATTGGGCCAAGTTTTAGGTTGTTCAGAGGAGAAGCACCTGAGATACGACTCTAAACACCTATAAACCACTTCAGTTTGGCCGTCGGTGTCTGGATGGTAAGAAAAAAGCATTTTGCGTATAATCTCCTTAGCGAATATTGCTGTCACGCTTCTCTCCATATATGGGTGTCGTAGAGGGATGAAAAAAAGCATTTTGCGTACAATAAGGTGTCATTCTGTATGCTGAAATCGGGTTTATTTCCTAGGTCACTGTAGAGGGTCTTGATACATACCGGAATCCATAGAACAACAAAATGAAACAAGCCCTTGTATTATAACTCAATTAAGAGGATCTCTCTGAATGGATGGTGAGTGATTACAAGGAAGATGAAAAGATGGATAATGAAACAGTAAAATGGCATAAGAATGCCAAGTCCCAGCCCAGACCCTATCCCAATACAAGCCTAAAAACTGAATGAAAATTCTAACCAACTATCTATAACACTCTCTCTCCATATTAGCAGAATATTCCTCACACTCCCCACCCAATTGCCATGTAGGCCATTCGGTTATATCAGTGATTCTTTGTGTGCTAGTGGTCCCCAAGAAATAGATTTCCACTTCTTTCTTTCATTAACTTTTTGAATATTCCCAATATGCCCTTCATTAACCTTGTTCGTATCAACACCTCCCCCTTTAAAATTCACCTTGTCCTCAAGGTGAAGATACTAAAAACAAAGAGTTGCCAGTCTTCCACCGGGATCCCATAGCTTGAAGCAAGATGTGCTAATAATGCAAGAGGAGTCTTCAGGTTCACCCGGATCCCAAGACTTGAGAAGTGCTTCCCACAATTGCATTCTTGAAAACTCTGACCCTCCAAACAAGTGCTCAACACAAATCTCCATCAGTGCCTTCAGTGATTGGGCCAAGTATGCCTTGCAAATGTTGGGATCAACATTGCTCCCCCAAGCCTCTTCAGCAACTCCCCTACTTGCTTGCAACAGAGCCTTAAAAGTTTCTACATTATTGGTTTTCTTTGTTGTCCTTCCTATAATGAGTTCCAGTAGCATTACTCCAATACTTAGTACTCCAATACTCAGTGTATTACTTTCATCTTCTAGCTTCACACTTTTATTGCTACTAGAATATTTGAATCCATTGGAAGCATTTCCATGCCAAGTCTCCCTCGTGTCAGACAACAAAGCCCTAATTACATGATTCTTGGGCACCATAAAATTTATAGAAGCACCCCCATAATTACTAACAAAGCTTAGTTGGAAATTGAACAGTACCTGTTGGTGTTGTGGTGTTTGGTGTCCATGGCATGCATATGTGGTGGCTGATTTCAGGATATTCTCATCTTGTTTATTGCCACCTGGATCCCACTCATGGATAAGTGAAGGCATTACCAAAATTGGCACATTTATTACTTGTATCAATTCATTGCCACACCTCCTACCTACCCCCACTAACAACTTGAAGTGAAGCTGCCAGCCATTGCAATTACTCCTACTATTTTCATCTTTAACAACCAGTAAAATTTTTGCAAGAGAAAGCTCTTCTAACCTTTTAATGGCAAGGATTGTCCTCCTCTTTTCAGTGCACTCCACATACTTGTCATAAGGTGAGATTTCTATATGGATAGCTCTTGAATGTGTTGGAGATAGAAGTGGAGCATCACCCAAAGAAGCTATAATCTTGCTCTGTAGTGGGTAGTCGCACGAGCTGTTGTCCTGCTTCTTGCTATTTCCCACCTCACTTCCTTCTTGACTCAGCCCCGTTTGTTTAGTGAGTTGACTAGAAATAATGGAAAGAGCCTGGGCTTGGCCCATTAGATATGAAGACAGGTCCAGTTTATTTGAAGTCCAATCTGACCCGACCAGTTTCTCCATCATCTTCGCAATGTTAAATTGAGTTGGCTTAAAAATAATTTGGGCCTGGCCCATAGAATAAAAATTGAGATCCACGTCATTTGGAGCCCATTCTACCCTAGATGCCGTGTTTCTACGACAAACCTTGTCATGTACGCTTATCTCAACTTCGTGAGAGAGGAACAGCAACTCGCGAGAAGGATGCACTTCATCCATGGCTGCTCCACCGATCGGCGACAGCGACGACTCCGGCGATGGTTCCCCCAGCGTCGATTCCTCCGGCGACGACTCTTTGACCCCACCGTCCCACTCTACTTCTATTGTCCTCTCTGCCACACCTCGGTCATTGTCATCAGTCATGGGAAATGATAGCTGCGCGCCCAAATCATTGAACTCCCACACCTTCGCCGTGAACCCTTGTCAATCTGGAGGATCTGGTGGTTTCGGTGGTGGTGCATGAAGATCACTGGCAACTGACTTTCCTGTTTTGGCTCGAAGAGACTCTCGCTGCTTGAGGTTTTCCCGAAGCTTCTCATTGGTGTCGTGGGGTGTTTTACGTTCAACAGCAACGACGACGATATCATTGATCTTGTTGTCACCACTCCGTTGGGATGCTCCCTTCTTGATTTTTTGCTGCTCTGCTCCGAGTTCATCATCAACGTGCTTCTCTGAATCCGCAAAGTCTGAAATCTGCAATTTCAGATTCCTCAGATTCTAGTTCTTCTCCTCCTTCTCTGATTCCTCTGTTTCTCCTACGACGTCGTTCCTTCTTCGTTCTGAATCCTCTGTTTGTCTCTTCATATAAAATTGTTGCAACATCTGCAGTTTCTTATCTAAATAGATCTCGTGAAGCCTATCTGAAACTTCATCTCATTTTACTCTCCTTCTGCTCGGAGCATGGTCACACCGCGTTCGACGTATGTTTCCTTTCGTTCTGAACTCCATTTTCTTCTGCGTATCCTTTTGAGCACCCAAGATCGAGTGCTCTGATACCACTTGATACATACCGGAATCCATAGAACAACAAAATGAAACAAGCCCTTGTATTATAACTCAATTAAGAGGATCTCTCTGAATTGTGGTGTGTGATTACAAGGAAGATGAAAAGATGAATAATGAAACAGTAAAATGGCATAAGAATGCCAAGTCCCAGCCCAGACCCTATCCCAATACAAGCCTAAAAACTGAATGAAAATTCTAACCAACTATCTATAACACTCTCTCTCCATATTAGCAGAATATTCCTCACACTCCCCACCCAATTGCCATGTAGGCCATTCGGTTACATCAGTGATTCTTTGTGTGCTAGTGGTCCCCAAGAAATAGATTTCCACTTTTTTCTTTCATTAACTTTCTGAATATTCCCAATATGCCCTTCATTAACCTTGTTCGTATCAGTGGTGACAATGCCTTGCAACACGGGGTCATTTGGAATCTCTAGCTGGACGAGCTTCCCTTCCCCCCAAATCAGATACTAGAGCATTACTCTCAACTCCTCCTCTTCATAAACTCTCGAAATATAATTTAGAACTTTTTAATTGATAAAATTCAAGAGGAAAAGCTCCCCGTAAAAGCATACAATCCATAGTGGGAAGCTCCTCAGAGAAAGAAACTGCTTCTTTACTCTGTTTTTTTAACTGAAAATGCAACTCAGCATAACCTCTCACCCTTATTCCTACTTGACTTATAGGTCTCACAGTTGGCCGTAACTAAGTTGCCACATAAGCGCTCCCATTCTCTTCCCCATTCTTCTTCCTTCTACAGTTATTGGTCCGTGTCAGGCCTTAGGTCATTAGACCCATGCGCGCGCGTGTGTTTGTGTTTTTGTGGTTTGTGTTATCATTTGTCACTCTAGCTTCTAGAAGTTGATTATATTAACACAAGTTTTCTTTTTTGTTTTCCCAATTACCATGTAATCAGGAAAGGAGCTGATGTAAGGGGGTATTTTGCCTGGTCCTTGCTCGACAACTTCGAATGGTTCAGTGGATATACACTAAGATTTGGACTCTACCATATTGATTATGCAACACTGAAGAGGACTCCAAGATTGTCGGCTGGTTGGTACAGGGAATTCATAGCGAAGCATAAAAAAG